>JAVLVB010000553.1:296737-322104 GCA_032876305.1 Orestias chungarensis | reverse complement strand
TTAGTAATGTAAGTGAAGGGATTTTGAGATCTATGACAGAAAAATCAACTTCTGTACTATGAACTGTGGGGCTAATAACCTGAAAGTGTTTTACTGCCATCTTGTGATGACATTTAATTACTGCAATGCAGATTTCCACAAATGCTCCTTACAACTAATCAGTTTAGGATCAAATGGCTATAGATTAAAAAAAATTAAAAAAACCTCACTTGGTCAGTTTTGGCATAGACCCTTTCAGTGTGAGAGCATAGGAGTCCATGGGTAGTTTGGGTGTTTTTCAAAAATAAAACAGCCAAAGTTAGTTGGAAAACCAGCCCAAAATGACCTAAAATAACAAGAAATAACCAGAATTATTTAAGCATATGGTTATCCAAAGCGACCCAATAAAACTGAGCTACAACGAATACAAAACAAGTTAATCTTAAGAAGTTATTTAAAAAAAAATGAAGAATTCATCAAGCAACAACCAGATTTGGCTTCCTTTTTTTTGAAGCTGCGCCTAAATTTTTGTTACTAGTGTCTGTGATAATTGATCTGTTAACGTTAAAAGAATTAAGCAAAAAGTGTTAAAATACAGTCCTATACATTCCCTGCATTGCCCCCAAAGCAAACCAAACAACAGTTTATTATAAACACTCAGAACATTTCAATCCTTAACGTTTTAATGAATCCGCAAAATCTATTAACCTTCAAAGTTCTGGTTCCTTTAGTTCATCTGCCAACTCAGAAATCTGGGTTGATTTCCCATACCTAATCTGTACATGATAATCATAGCAGAGACATAAGCAGCCATGCATGTAATCTGTCATTTCCACGCAGAATAAGAGCGATTTCAAAGTAATTAAATTCAACCGTCAAACTCTGTATTATAAAGTAAACTGGCTCAAACTAGTGATGAATAAAAACACAGAGCCCTTTTGACAGATCACTGCTTTCATTAGTTCTGACATGTTGCATTTTATAGGCTTAAAGAAGGAATAAGAATCTGGATAACAAATAGATTTTTTAGGACTTTAAGAATTGACTGAGACTGAAATATCAATATAACTTTAGAGAAAAGTGGGTTTCTCATGTCCTCTTTAAAAAGAAGCTCTGAAGTTAACGATTAGTAATCAAACCCAAGTTGTAACCAGGTAAATACATTTCATGTTGTCAACTTTGGATGATATAACTATGTGCACCGTGGAAACGATTCGATTAACTAAGAATTTATTTGCAAATTGGGCCCAAAGAAGGACATCCTTTTTAACAGACATCATAAACACACTTGTGTTCTGATTAATGGGTTTATCTCGCAATTTTTTCAAGTCGTTCAGGAAAAACTGAAACCAAATGCTGAAAACTTTCACTTTATATTTGGTCGAACGTGTCCAAGTACTGAAACAGACAGGAAGTCACTCACAGATGCTGTCTTACATTTTATTGTGATGGGGAGTCATAAAAATGGAGCAAAACTAAAATAAAAACCATACAAAAAAAGACAGTGGATTTACAAAGGAGTTGTATAGACAAACATTATGCGGCCTTCAAAGGTACAATGGAAATTACAAAGTTGGCACACAACAAAAGAAAGGGCGGCGGGACGATGCAGATTTGGCTTCATGAAATAAAAAAAGGGAGGATTACCGACTTCATAACAAGATCCTTCATTAAAACGGCGACAACTCATGCGTTTAAAGTCACAGATTCAGTAGCTTAATGACAAAGAATGCACATGTAACAGTTTCTATTTCTCACTTCATTCCTGTCTGTTTTTCTTCTTTATTTTCTCAGCTTAAAAGAAAAGTAAAGTTTACAGAGTACTCTTTTTTTTATTTTCAATCTTTTGTGAACTTTTTTTTTTTTGTGTGTGTTAAAACAAACTTCATTTCCCAGAACCACATTTTGGGATTCTTGTTTGTCTCAAGAGTATTTTTTATTTTTTTTTCATACTAAAATATATTATTGTATCAATTCAAACTACAGTAATGTACACTACAATGTGTAATAAATAATCATAAAAGGAAATGTAAAAAAAAAAAAGACATAAATATGCGTTTTTTAAAAACTAAACCAGATTTTTATGTTTTACCCTGCGAAAAGGGTTCAAATACTGCCGTTGTTGACACAAACACAAAAAAAAACACTGTTTGGGTAAAAACAATTCAAAACTCTTCAGAGACCACATTTACTAATGTTTGTTACCTGAAGTGCGAGACAGCTTGTCACAGTTTTTCTGGGTTTTTAAATTTTTTTCTGGTTTTATTTAGGGTAAATAAGTGCGTACGCATCAATCTGCTGTATTTTCTGGTATATTTTTATACTCTTATAGTTAAAGGAAATGTACTCCCATATCGAGCCAAACATTGACGTAGAGCGACTACATTTTACAGCTTTAACTGTGGTTATATGACCCATTAGGACCAGATGCAACAACTTTTGACTATTCCTCACATTAAGTCCAAACATTCTGCTAAATGGCAATCTCAAAATAGTTTTTTTGGAAAGGAACCTGTAAATTTTTACTAAACAAAAGAGCTCTACTAAAAAGTACAACACATAAATGCACCAGTTCTTGCTTTTGTCTCGATCTACTGCCTCGATCAACACTCTTTTGGCTAAGATTGGGAACTATAAAACTATAAAAAATAGGAGAAAAATCTATTAACCTACAACAAAATACAAAAGGTTTTAAAACTGTTACTTCCATTTTTAGTTATTTATTCATACCAACTAAAGCTTTATTGAAATATATACATTTTAAAAACAAAGATTAGGAATTAGTTTCATCAGAAAACTTAATTTTCCCTTAAAGGGAAGGCCTCGTTGTTCCAGACTGGGTATAAGATTCTTATGGTATGAAGCCCAAGAGTAAAAACCTCATAGAATTTATGTATCATACTTAAAATGTTTATAAAAAAAGTTCATTTTTAACTCCCATTTATTGTGGTCTAAAGTCTGAAGCACATGTAAAACATGACATTAGCTGGTTGGAATACCTGTTCAGGGTAGCTAGCCTGCAGCCAGCACATTAACAGACCGACCGTAGCGCCACAGTAGTGTGATTTTGACAAGACTGTGATGGCGGACGCTCAAGCGTATCGCGTGACCAACGAAATTTCAAAAGCTGAAATAAACGTTTTTAGCCTTCTGAGCGGCAGCATGCAGCAATGACACTCGATACACTCGAGCATTTCTCTATGGCACCTCTGTAAAGCACTTGAAACCGTAAAAATGGCAAAACAGAAATCTTTTTTTTTTTTTTCTTATATATCTTTACTGTCTGGTGCGGTAACCTGCCGATCTTATGAAGTTTGTAAAGTCCAAAGAGTTTCGAAATCTTTTGAGTCTGTAAGGAAACGCTTGGGTCAGACATGTTGCATCAGGTCTGAATGGGTTTAGATGAGTTTAACTCCTTTAATAACACCTTCTGATTAACTTTCTAAGCAAAAAATACACATGGCAAGCTTTGCTAGTGTATTTCATTTTATGAAATAAATATGTTAAATAGTTATAGAGAGAAGAAAAATCACTGTGTTAGAATATACTGCGGTCGTTCTTCGGTTGTCGATGCGCCGTAGAATATTGGAAAAGACGTACATGTGACAAGCTTGCAGGTCTGTGCAAGTTAACAAACATTAACCAACATGGGTTCTGTGTAAATCAAGAGGAACATAATACTGGCTACATGTGAAGAAGAAATAACACTGTTCAATGGCACTTTTAACAGCACACAGGTCTTGCATAAGGCTGGAGGCATTGGGGTGGAGCAAGAAAACAACCTGATCCTTCACACACGCACTTATATATAAGCTGATAACACTGACATGGAAGATGGGAGTCAAACCGAAAAGCAGGAGAAGCGTGGTGGGTATTGAGTGTTTGTGCGTTCTGGACCTGAAGCCGAGCCTAGAAGCGGAGCTCTTCTCCGGTTGTCCAAGCTCGCAGGGCTGCAATGTGCGATGATGCTGGATCTGAGGTTGTGACCTTCCCATCCCTGATTGGATTAATTTGGTTATGGCAAACAGAAGCCGCCTCCTCCTCCCTGGTCCCCCACCCCCCGCCCACAACCCCATCCCCAGGAATACTTAGTTTTCCTTAAGGCTAAAGTCGGAAATGAAAACAAACATAACGTCAGCTAGCGAAGACTAAAACTAACACAAACACCATCCCGCTTGCTAGCGTACATGTACAACACTGAAGGGCATACGATGCATGAGGCATGTATCCGTAGGTAAACTAGGAATACTGTAGTGCAGAGGTTTTTGTTCGTAGAACTCAATTTAAATACTGATTTAGGAAAATTCATTGGCAATAAAAAGGTATAGAAATCTTTCTCTTTACAGGTTTAAAACGTTTTCAAACAAGAACAAGATTAGTAACACTGACTGGCTGAGGAAAAACAAAACAAAAAAAACAAAAAAAGAGGACCTGGGAAGTCTCAGTAACAAGTCTAACAAGACGGTAGATGGTACTACTTAAAATCTGTACTTCTATAAACACTTTAAAACATTAATATTTCATTTTTCACAAATAAAAAGTCACTGTCTTTCTTTTCTAGTTAAGTTCAGGCACACCTGGGTTTTTGTACACAGTAGTGGACCGTTTAGATTAGGCAACTTTCAGACTTGCTCCTTCTATGATGTGTTTTTTTTTTTTCTGACTAGAATCAGAGCCGTCCGTTCCTTCATTTCTTCGTCGCCTCTTCCGACGTCTCGGTTTTGTCCGAACCCTCCCTGATAACTTTGTGTTTTTCCGCTACGCCTGCGGATTCCTCCTTTCCTTCTCGCTTCGCCTCCAACCTGCCGTTCTCCACGTGCTCTTCCCCCAGCTCCACCTCCACCACGTCGCAAAAGAAATCCTGCCCTTGCCCATCCTCGGCCTCCTCTTCCTCCTCCTCCTCCTCTTCCTCGTCGTCAAAGTTGCCTTCATAGATCTCGCACTCGCCGTCATCCACCTGCACCACCCGGATGTCGTCCACACACATGGCCTCTTCCTGTTCGTCCTCGCTCTCCCTCTCGTCTGAGTCCATTTGGGATTGTGGGGTCGTGGTCCGGCTGTCTGACAAAGCGCCGCCGCCGGCAACGCTGCCGACGAGATCCAGCTGAACCCTCTGCACCTCCATGCCGGAGCCCAGGATCGACCAATCCTTCTTGCAGAAGGAGTAGCGGTGGTTCATGTGCTGCGAATAGGAGCCCGAATGAGAGAAGCGCTTGCCACATTTGTCACACTGGTAGGGTTTTTCGCCGGAGTGCAGCCTGGAGTGTTCGATAAGGTGGTGTTTGTGTTTGAAAGCTTTATTGCAGATGGTGCATTCATGGGGCCGTTTTCCTGTAGGAGAAATAAGAGTCAGATGGAAAAAAAAAAAAAAACCAAAAAACAACCGAAACCTACAAATATTTTAGCCCTTTTGGCTCCTTCCAACCCAGACATTGAGTTTTCAGTACCGGTTTTATGAGCACTCGTACTTTGATGGTTTTTGTTTGTATCCTGCAGTCTTTCACCTAAAGATTTCTATTAAATTTATGTCATGGAAACTTACTGTAGTTACAAAACCAGTCGCATCTTTAGAATTATTTTTTTTAGGCTATGTCACATCCTAACTATAAATTTGACAGAATTTTATTGGAACTTGGTGATCCCTCATCTAACTTAATATGAAAATGGAACAAGTGCGTCTCCCAAAACACGGATGTTCACCTGAACCGTCGCAAAGGTGAGAACTGATCTGAGAGGCAGAGAAGACACTTGTGGTAACTCAAACACTCCACAGATTAGATTTCCATTGGAGAGTGGTGAGAAAAAGAAGTTATTGTGGAAAAAAGCTTGACAAAGTTCTGTTTGCCCCAAACCAGCCAGGAATACAGATGAAGGTGCTTTTCTTAGATAAGACCAAAGCTGACCTTTTGGGACAACACGCATCCCTTAATTCACACTCCATGTCGTAAGACCTTGTGGTGGCAGCATGATGCTGTGGGGAAGTTATTCTGTAGAAGAGACCAGAAAGTCGGCTATTGATGGGGAAATTGGAGAGAACAAAATATAGGGCAACCCCGGAGGAAATCCTGCTGCAGGCTCCTTAAGCAAAGTCCAGGCCTAATTTTAGCCAACACTTTTTCGCAAGATTCGAAAAACAAAGTCCAAAGAAGCTCCCTTAACGATTTCGAGTTGAAGCTTAAGATTAAATTATTAACTCCAAAGCAAGTGGAGACACAATTCCTGCTGACTAACTTTTACCACATTCTTCTCCACGTTTCTTCATCTTGTCAAAATTCATCCCAGATTTAACCATTCCAGATACTATTTCTTTTTCACCTTAGTAAAACAAACTTTCTTTGCATTTTAACTCTGTATCCTACTTGATTTTGCAAATGACACCTAACACATGAAATAAATGCCACTTTTGTTTGTCAAAAAAACAGCACGATAAACTTTGTAATTGCAACATGAGTAAAAGTGAAAGGGTTTCCAAGTCTCTCTAGCTACTGTGTGTTTGAAGCAACGCTAAAGAAATTTCAGTTTGGCGCCAGTGGACAAAAGCAGTAGTGGTTTAGTCTAAAGGGAGACTGGATTTCTCATGAGAACCAGAGCATAGCATCATAAAATGTTTTACAAAGGCTGAAAAGTCACTTAGTTAGGTTATATGGGATATCTGAATTGAAAATTTTTTTTTCTGAATTATTGTGTTGAACTATGGGTGTGCTTGTGTGGGACCAATACCTGTGTGTTCGTATTTGTGTCTGAGCAGAGAGCTGCCCTTCTGGAAGACCTTGGAGCACAGATCACAGGGATAAACGCCGTTTTCCAGACGCCGCTTCTTGGTCTCTTGCTCCTCTGCGGACGAGGCCCCGTCGTTGTTGCTCTCTGAACGCTTCTCCTGCACAACAGAACACATTCCCTAAGCAATCACAGGCCAAAACGAGACCAACTCTAGGCTGCGGCAGGACAAACCTTGTGGCCGTTCAGTACAACCGTCTTCGCTCCGGTGGCGTTGCCGGTGGCAGCAGCGTAGGTGTAGGTGAGCTGGGGGATGAGGATGGTCCGTTTTGTGGTGGTGTTGATGGCGCTGAGGCAGCCCACTGTTCCCTGACCTGCGATGGCCACCAAGGTAGGCAGCTGGGCGGTAGTGACGATGTTGACGGCGTTCGTGGTCTGAGGTGTGGCCACCAACAGGGTTTGACCGTCCTTCCTCAGGCAGGTCAGGTTTAGCGGCTGCTCCTGCTGCTTTACAGGAGGTGTGGCATTGATTTCCAATGGTATAATTTCCTGTTTGGGAAGAGACAGATCCAGAGGTTCTGCTTGTGAGTTTGCTTCCTCTGGGTCTTCTGGCTCGGTTTTGACAATGACAAGATCCCCATTGAGTGACACAGCTTCTGTTTGGGAGCTGGTGCACACATCATTATCATCTTCTTCCTGTTTACAGACCACAGCGTTATTTAAAGAATCCTGTAAACTGGAGTTTGTGGATTTAGTTACTTCTGAAGAATCTGGAGCCTCGGTGAGACATTTACAGTTGTTTTTCCCAGAGTTCATTTTGATAAACCACTTCCGGACCACTTCCACAGGAATATTGACCGACTTGGAGATCTTTGCTAGGTCTTCTTTGCTGGGATTGGCATTGGAGGCGAAGTAGGTCTTAAGGAGAGTGAGGAGGTCTTCCACCGGCGGCTCCTCCAGCATCACGCCGGCTTCACTGAGCAGAGCAGCAAAGGATGGGTCCAACGCGGCCGAGTCCACGGCCTCGCCGTTGGCGGCTTTGCGATGCTGCAGGAGATGCAGCGCCTCCAGGTTGTCGGGACAGTCGTCGCACAATAAACATGTACCGGTGCTGCTAGATTTGGGTTTCTTGGCAGACTTTTCTGACTCTTTTGTATCTTCAGCCATTGCCTCACCCTCTTTGTCTTTAGTAGGCTCCGGTACTGAATTTTTCTTCACACTGAGGTCCGTCACCTCTGTGGTTTCGGGCTGATCCGTCTTTGTTTCAGTCGGGGCGGCAGCAGCTGCTGTGGTGACAGCAGAGGGAGCGTTGTTCTTAATGACGAACGGTGTGGGCAGCGTGGTGGCGTTGGTGCCGGCGGCAGGACTGATGCTGTAGTTGATGATGATCTTCGTGGTGCCATCGTGATCCACGAAGGCGGGCAGGCTGATAATCTGCTGCTGTGGCTGCTGGACTACAATTCCCTGTTTCCCTTGTGCCACTACTCCGTTGGCCGAACCCAGCAACTGCCTCAGCACGTTTCCATCCATCGCCACCTTCAGCACGCTCTGCAAGTCGTTCAGATTAATGCTGACCGGTGAGACCAGTCCTACCGTTGGTACGACCATGGCCACACTCTGTGGGAGGGCTGCGGCTGCTGCCGGCTGTCCTGTCCCTCCGCTCACCACTCCGTTGCTCCCAGTCGAAGTCGCCGGTGTCGCCATGACCGGCTTACACTCGTATTCCACAGGTTCAGATTTGATCTGGGTAACGGGCAGCTGCTCCTGGAGGGGTTTGCTTTCAGTCTTTTCTTTGCCTATCACCCGTGCTGGAGCAATTGCAACAGGTTTAGTCTGAGTGCTTGGAGAAGTGGTCTTAACAACAGTTACAGTCACGCTGTTTGGGGTGGTGGCTCCCACACACTTCTTGCTACTGATGTGGGAGCTGTAGGAGCCAGAGTGGGAAAATCGCTTCTTGCAGTTTGAGCATTCGTATGGTTTTTCACCTGTAAGAGCCAAAGATGGCAAAGACATACTTTATCCTTCATGACTTGAGTGCGTTAATTTAGTTTATAGAGAGCTAATAGAGCTAGAGAGCTAATCCCCTTCTAGCATAATATCCCATTGTTATTTATAAGTATAGACTAACATTGGGGGTTATAGCACTCAACAGCTTTCATGGTAGTGTATCAAAGTTTTGTAAATGATTTATTTTACCCTAGACAATATAAAAATGAAGTATGCATAATCGTTATAGGTGTACAGTTGCACAATATAAAGTCCCAGTGCAGAACTTAACTCGGATTTACATTCAAGTTCGGGGCATTTGTGGTACATATATTATAATTGTAAAAAAAGATTCATATATATTCACCTTATTGAACAATTAAGAAATATTTAATAATAATTTGATTTAAATAATGTTTTAGAATTCAAAACAAAAATCCCCACCATCAAACAGACTGTGTGTTTAGTTTTATACTGTTAAAATCAAGCTTGCTGAAGATTATTGGTGGTTGTTCAGAGAATCTTTTAATATGATATAAAGAGCCCCCTGTTTTAATATAAATATATACTGTCCAGTGTATGAGCTGCAATATAATTCATTAGGCTGCATTTTTAGGAGAACGCTGATGGACACATTCCTCTTCAGTGGATCTTGATGTGCGTGTTCGCATGTCTACTGCTGCGATAACTTGAAATCTTTTGGGGCTGGTTGACTGTTACACACAGTTGCATTTGCACGTTAGCTAAAACTTTGCAATAAATAGATGGAGAATTACACCCCAGCCAATGAATCAGAACTTTTACCTTTTTAGAAACAATTTATTCAGAGATAATCATATTCCTCGTTCCGAAAATGTAATAAAAAAATTGTTTTTCTGTGTGCGATTTTGATCCATATTATTTATTGACATAAACAACCACTGATATTTGTCTCAAGCTCAATAATTCATGGAAAAATCTTCATTAGCATTACGGTAATTTAGACCTTCTTATAATTGCACAGCAGTTTTCTACCTAATTCCTGGTACTTTTAACATTCATCTTGAGAGATGAGCTCCACGTCTTTGAGGATGGTAGTCCTGTTTTGCATCACCGTGATTTTCATCTCCTTAAATAGGTTCTCTCTCTGGCACTTTTGTTTGGGGCTACACCAAAACGTCAGGTTTACATTCACTCAGAAATATGCTGATAAAATCCTTAATCTGCAAGGGGGTTTAATGAAATTAGTCTTAAAATAAGATGTTTTGTAGTAGCTGCTAACAGCAACGATTAGACTGACTAATGAAACTTGAATTTTGACAGCTAATAAAGCTGTCACTTATTCTACCAATCATAAATATGTGCAACTTTAGTCAAATGGAGATTAATTTCACCCAAAAATATAACCAATATTCATGTGTACCACTTAAAGGAATGACATTTACAATGTAGAATAAAAAAGGAGTAATACTTTAGATATCCGGTTAGAACAATCAGTAGTGCACAGATTTGATCAGCTGGTTTTTCTTACCACTGTGAATGCGCAGGTGTTCCTTTAGGTGGTGTTTGTATTTGAAGGCCTTTGAACATTCGGTACACTTGAACTTGCGCGTTCCACCTGTTCCTCCCGATCCTGCTGTGGACTGGGAAACGTGTCGCTGAACAGGAGAAGAGAAATGTGGTTAACTTTACCTGTTTGGTCAGTCTGTGTTTTATCTTCTACAATGTTGGCGGTCTTTGGATTTGAAATGGAATAATGATGCTGCTCCAGAAACGGCGTGGAGTTTGTTTAGAGAACGTACCATTTCAGGGTTTAGCCCACAATGTGTTAATTATGTGAGGAATCAAGTATTACAATGCTTGAATCACATATGCTGACTGATCAGAAACCAATCAAATCCTCCTGGAACAGTTGTTGATTTTTAGAGCTGATCTCAGTCTCACTGTGTCACCTTGTGGACTTGTTAAAACATGTCAGCTGACACCTACGGGCGGCGAGGTGTTACCTGCTCCTTGTTGCCTCGGTGGTGGCTCATGTGCCTCTCCAGCTGCGAGCGGTAGGTGAAGGTGTAGCTGCACTGCGAGCAGCTGTAGTTGTCTTCGCTGGTCTCGTGGCGATACTTAATGTGTTCCTTCAGCGAGGCGTTGCGTTTGTAGCCCCGAGAACAGTACGGGCAAATGTGTAGCTGGGGGAAGCTGTCAGTTGTGCCTGGCGAGGAGAAAACATGGAGAGCAAAATGTTTTGAATTTCAAAAATACTGAAAGCAGTAGTCAAAACTTTCATGAAGCCAGACAGTACAGACGTGGAAATAAACTACATAGAACATGGCCTGTTTAAATGTTTTTTTTAGCTGATACAATACCTTAATTAGTTCAATTTCAAAATTAACAGTAAAACTTTTCAATTAGGGACTTAATTACCCAATAAAATTACACAAAGCAACGTAGAAGTGAGGATATAACAATGCAATTTATTTTAACGATAACTTTTTAAATATAAATCAAGAACTTCACTCAAAAGGTATTTATATTAGTAATGTTTATATATTAATATACGTATTCTGTCCTTACTGTTGGAATTATTCTGGGCAATACACTTAAAAGCTTTTTTTTTCTTTCAGAATCAGAATCAGGCTTTATTGGCCAAGTATGCTCACACATACAAGGAATTTGTTTTTGGTTACACAGATGCTTGCAGTGCACGAAAAATACTGTAACATTTAGCATGTGTAATTTATATTTTTTTTAAAGTGCAGTTTTTGTCCAGTATAAAAACTATAGAAGTTATAAAAATATATAAATAAATTGTTCAAGTGTTCATGAGAATAATGGAAGTTGGAAAAAAGCTTCTCTGTAGCCTGGTCGTACGGGTCTTCATGTGGCCGAAGCGTCGGCCTGATGGAAGGCCGCATTAGAAATGATTTAAAAATATTGAACTTTGTACTTAAATCAGGCCCACTTTATGCATTTATCTGGCATTCTGGAGAGGTAAAAAGAAGTACTTTTACCTTCAGTCGTCAGTTTTTCACTGCTCCGTTTCTATGTCGTCTGTTGAGTTTAACACTATAAATGTCTGAAGAGACTCTAATCCTGGTCTCTAACTCTGTGATCTACTATCTACCTTGACATGAAGTTCTTAAGTCACTAAGTTAACTGGGATAAGTTCCAGTATGGCTGGAAGTTAAACTGTTTTTGCTTGGTTACCGTTTTCATCAGCGTCTCCTGTCTCGGCCGGACTCTGCTCGTCCTCTGGAGCTTCAGGATAAATGATGGCTGTGTCACTCTGCTGGAGAATCTCCTCCACTAGAGCATCCTTCGTCTCCTCCTCCTCCTCCTCCTCCTCCTCGGAGACACACTCCTCCTTCACTGAAACGCACGGATAGATGAGGATCACTTCAGCAGCAGAGGAGTTTACATACACAAGATTCATACATGATCCTTGACATAAAAACACTTGGATCGATTATCTTTAGATCTGTTTCCTGTTTCTGGGCATTGTTTTAATACATATAAATATGACTTAAAATGATTAAACTGTGCACTTATTATTTTCATTACTGAGAAAATAGATATAAAATGTTAAGGTATATCATCTATACAGCTCTAATTTCATGGTGGTTTTTAAAGGGCCACCACTAGAGAGCACCAAACGACTGAACAGTAAACATTGATATCCTGACTAATCAAAATTTTTTAAAGTTTAAAGAAAGACAAAGAGTGCTTTTATATAATCAGGGACATGAGGAAATATTGACCTGCGTACATTAAATGAATATTTTAACAATAAGTAAACTGTCATCTTTATCCAAATTCCCCAATAATCCACAATAATCGGACGCTTGCTTGGAGCAACACCCTGTGAAACCAGCTATGGTTACAGGAAGCAGCGGAGCAGGAGTTGCTCATCATAGCGCTTATTGAGGACAATTGCTGCCGAGCAAATGATGCTTTTAAGTTGAAAAGCACCAATCACTGAAACGTCTGCAATCACACAGAAGAGTGACTAGATTTGTCCCTAGAGGGTTCAGACAAGTTGTAAAAAAAAAAGAAAGTCGCAAAGTTGGCAACACTAAGCACGATATATTAGCTCATCATGTAAAACATTTAATTTTGATGGGAAGTCGCTGCAGTCATGTTCTTCTTGATCTTATTGGTGGTGAACGGGTATTTGCTGTGCATTTCCGTCACCAACTGGTGGAGTTTAGGTCGGAACGGCAATATTGTTAAAATACGCATATTTATTTACGTTTGACAAACATTTCTAATTGTATTACAGCAAATATTATTGTGCTGCAGTTTTATTTTCTGACATTCTATTGCTCAAAAATCTTAATCCACACACTGTTACAGTAATGAACCAAGGCTGTTCATATGGGGAGGAAATATGCATTGTTACTACAATAGCTTATTTGTATACTACTTTAAACTGTAACCGCAACATCTATCAAATCATGAGTTAAATAAACCAAATTGAATTGTTTATATGAATTTATTAATTATTCAGAGTTTCTTTAGTATTGGATGACATTAAGATTTAGATGATCTGATTATATATAAAATGAACTTTACAGTAAAAACATACTACAGAGAATTATGTCTGTGATAGAATTCAATTCTGCTCTAAAAGATCACAAACCACTGCAATTTCAGATCATTTGGAATTAGGTCCTATTGCAACTGAACTCCTTTTTTCTTTAGTGCAATAAATACAATGTGTTACTAAACTGAATGAATATTTGACTGCAAAATTTACTAAAATAATTCTTATGTATTTAAATAAAGCTTTTTTAATAATTTTTTAGTACTTTGACATTTGTCATTTCGCGACAGTAACATTTATTACATTAGCCACAACTTTGCTACCCTGGTAACCGTGTAAAAAGTCATCCTAAAACAAAACTGAATATCAGGGATTGACTTCAATCATTCAGATAAAATGCCATAAAACAGCGTATTAAACCTATAAAGACTCTGGCATAAAGACTGGAGGACATGTAATACCAGCTTGATCTGCTAGTAGACAGATTTTCAATAGACATCCACTCTATCAATTGCTCAGTTCACTTAATTTCAAGATTTTTATACAATAAGAAATCAGAGATGTGCTGCATCATTAGTATAATAAAGAGTTTAAATGTATTTGAAAGTGTTGAGTAAGTACTTTTAAACCAGTTGAATAGTAGACGGCTAAATGTTAAGGAAATGGCTTTAGAGCAGTGAGACAAAGACTTCGGCTAAATGTGGATCTCTATTTAAGGTCACAAAAGATAAAAACTAGACAGCTAAAACAGCATTTGCTCTCAATACATATTAAAATAAATGACATTATAAAGTTTTCCAAGTCAGGACCTTAATTTTCCAAAATCTCTGCTTTAAAGACACGTTTGTTACTATAAGATGCAGTCTATCACAGTAGGTTAAAAAGGAACTAGTACAGAGACATTTCACTTTCTGTGCCTGAAAACACTGATGATGAGCTTTGAAGTGATACTGTAACCACTGCTGCTTTAAAAAAAATACTGCATTTTAGATGCAGACAGAACCGGTGCCAAAGCCCACGCCCCCCCGAGCCGTGTTGGGGACAGGTGCAGCTTTGTGAGTGTGTGGGTGTATCTCCACGATCGGCTATCACAAAACCAGCAAATAAATAAATAAATAAAACGTCTACGCTGAACTGTGTGTGATGGCCCTCATAAGAGGCTCAGGCCAAGCCCTGTTAAACCTCCCTTTAAACACAGATCTTAGCTTCCCATGATCTCACCCAAAAGATTTCCAAATCTCCTTTTCCCACAGAGAATCACTCATTCTACCTTTCAGGCTGCTTTCAATCCTCTAACCTTAATTAACTCACTTCTTTTTTTTATCTCAAGTCTTTCTGTAGTTTATTCTGTACAGCTTTTTTTCCTAGCAATTATATATAAATAAATGTGAGAAAATCTAAAAGCTCAAACGAAACAAATGAAGGCATGGCCACGACAAAATCCAACATTAAAGCTGCTGTTACGACCGCTGCCTGATATCAACTGAAATATCCAATATACCATGACCTTTCAACATCACAAAATCCTGCTGTGCATCTGCATTACTGTCCCCGTGACATAACACGACAGGACCAGCCTCCCAAAAACAACCCCAAAAGTAATGCAAATAAACAATTCATATTTACATATCATTTACTCACTTGGTTTTACTGTTCAAAAAAGTCGTTAACATGCCAATATTGAAGCCAATATCTTCAAGCTACTGTTCCTTTTATTAGTAGACAAAAGTGTTTTACTTAAAACTTTGTATAATCTGTGTATAATCATACATACAAAAGCTTTTTGGCATTAAGACTTTTTACACAAATTCCTCAGATTTTCTATTAGTTTTACACCACTACTTTATTTCGTTTTGGTGAAATCTTTTTCGGCCGTTGATACTACAAATTAAACGCGACTGCAGTCAGACAGACAAAAGCGACTAAGAGAGGGAGCACGTCGACGTCACACTGCAGTGCAATCTTTACAGAAAAGTTGTTTGCCAATGGGAGCTGATCGTATCGTCAATAAATCATACGATGAAGGAAGCCAAGAAAAAGAAAAACAACTGGGGACTTCTTGCTTCAGCCACCTTTTGCAGCCACGTCCGGCTTCTTTTGGCGCGGAGTTCAGGGCTGTGTCATAAAACTCGGATAAAATGCAACACGACCATTTAAATGGAACAGGCTTTGGATATGTACCCGAATTAGCAGCTCATAGTGGCACAGTCTTGTTTTTTTTAAAAGAGCCTTTTCGTAGTGAAGGATTAAGATATGGTCGCATATGAGCAAAAAAAATTAATGTGGATCATATATTTGTTCACGCATTTGCCTGCTGTGTGAACTTAGCCCTAGTTACAGAGCTGGAAACTGTGGTTTCACACTAGATTAGGTCTACGAATGGGTTTTTGTCTATTTCTGTGCCAACATAACTTGATTCTGTAAACCGAGAGGAGGTGCTAATATCCTCTTGTAGAGGAACAGTTGATGCTGCTCTAAATGAATGCTTTATGAAAAGTTCAGAGGGAACAAAAACTTAACAAATGAAACAATCTAGCAGTCAGGCTTAAGTCCCATTTTTCTCTCAACGTTAAATGCCCAAACATGGAAAGAATAAAATCTTCTTTTAGGCGTCTTCCTTAATTCCGTATGTGTTTCTGTCCCTAATCAGATGAATAACAGGTGGGGACCTGTAGGCAACAAATAGAGACATACCACCAGTAACTGTACGGGCAGTCTGGCACAGTATAACCTTTTTGTTATCTGTAAAACAAACAAGGGAGACAATAACTGTTAAACTCCTGTCTGACCTCAGTTAATGTATTTTCTGAAAATACATGTAATGTATCCATGACTTATGGATCCGTGACTCCACTGTCGCTATTTATTTTGACCTGAATTCGTATCTTATCCCAACTAACCCAGAACTGCCCTCTAGTGGTTACACTCCCTAAAAACAATGCAAACTTCCAAAAACACATTGAAAGCATGAATGCATTAATCTTTTTGTAAACAAAGCAAACAAAATGGGCCTGTAATGAGACTGTAAAACATTCTCTATAGGGCTGAATATTTGACATAAACATTAAAAAGTGCCCTCGAATGCAGTGTGGATTCCAAAATACCTAGAAAACTTTATACTCTGTCTTTCTTTCTCTTCCCCTTCATCCTCTTGTTCTTCTTCGTAAACCAGCACTTTCTTCCGCCCTGTAAGCTTCTCTCCAGTTTCTTCACATCTGTTGAGCATAACCTCCTGCACGTGCCTCCCTCCCTCCTCCCACCTTGTCCCCATCCCTGCTGACAACACTCTGCATATTTTCCCACAACACCCCACAATTATACTTAATGCCTCGCAAAAATACTAAGCACTAATGACAACCAGGACCCAGCAACACGCACGGTGTTATGTAAGAGTGGAATGAAAACAGGAAATCATGCGATGGACTCTTAACACATGTGCTCACACACTCTTAGCCAGCACACACACAAACTGGAGGAGTTCCTCAATATCTCACACTGTGTGTACTTATATACCTCGCCAGAACCTGTCACCGAGAGTCCGTGTGGAATTTATAAAGCAGGATGGATCGGAGCTGCAGTGCGGCCCAGACTAAAGGGGGAGTATCGCTCGCTAATCCCTCACCAGAGGATCAATTCAACACCAGCTGCTCTCGCCTTTCGCCTCACAGGAGGAAGGAAAGAAAATGTAAAGACGATCCCAAAAAAATGATCATGGCTTCTCACCGTGGCTCTACAGCGTAAAGCTTCTCGTGACTTTTTCCATGACTATTCCCTAAACAAGCAGCAGAGCTCCTCCACATGCTAAAGCTGTACCTCCTTCCTGGTTTGTTAATGTTTCTCTAAAGGTGGGAACCGACTGGCTTTTACTGCAGGTAGAGCTGGAAAAATCAGGTACAGCTGCAAACACGTGACTTATCTAGCCTTGCTACGTTTGAACTTAACTATGCCTGAGTCACTGCCTAAATGAGGAAAATATCCACTCCTGCATTTATTTTTTTAAGAACAGATTAATTCCTTTGGGTAACATAAATTACAAAGTGTGCATAGTTCACACTCAAATACAGTTTTCAACTACGCAAATAAACGTCCTGATTTTTTGTGAAGTCCCTTGAGACCACATCTGTTGTAAAATGGCGCTATATAAATAAACAGATTCTTGATTCTTCTTGATCTGTAAGATACTGTTATCTTTAGAGAGGGTGAAATATAGCATTACATAGCAAAAATACATGTAATTTTACGTTACGCTTGTTGACACAAAATAAGCTAAAAGGATTTCTAAGATTGATACTAGAATTTAGGATAATCTAAGACTATGGTTCAACCAGAAGATACACTAGTTGCAGTTTATTCCCTGACAACCCTCTAGTGGAAAAGGTGAGTCTATGTCTTCAGTTCAATTAATACTTAAATGTGGTTGATAAGATCTCATGCCAACTAAGTCTAAATTAAATCAACCTTTCCTCTTTGCAAATAACTTCATAATGTTACTCAAAAATGTGCACCGTTGGAACATGGAGTGATACTGACACATGGCTGTTGTTTCACACACAACCCCCCCCCCCCAAATCATAAGAGTAAAATAAAATGAATAAATGGCATTTAGGGCCTGGATTTAAGTTTTTGGTGCGGTACACCGATATCAGCATCTTTTACTTTAAAAACTGAGCATACAGACCAGGAATCCCTCCCCCCAAAAAGATGCAATCAAAATCCAGTTTAAAGGGAGATGTCCCTAAAACCTCATCACTACTGCTGGCTTTATGCCCAGCATTTATGTTTCATGTTAAAATATTTAACTTTGACAAAATAAAGTTCCAGCATAGCAGTGTGGAGTTACATCTAGTATCACAACTTAAGGAACAAGGAACCAAATAAATATGTTTTGTAATGTCATGATATGCAACTCGGGCGTTTTGTCTGCACCAGAGAAGATTACCTCACCTCTACATGCTGAATGCTTGCAGTTGGACCTCCCTCCTGATATTTTGTACCTGTTTAGGGACACTCACAGACTCAGCATGCATAAAGCATTAACAGTTCATCCCAAGATGTTAATAATTAAGTACTTCAAAAGACAAAAAAGATGTTGGCACAGCAAAAAGTGACTGACCCTTTACTAATAAAGTAGGAACATATAAATTCTACACATGCACTTTATAAAGTACAGTATGTGACAGGAGTTGATGCATAATAAAATGTGATATGTATGAAGTTGTTATTATTTATTACTCTTGTTATTTGCAACTTAGACCTAAAACTGACCGACTGTTAGAGCGACAAGAGCTGTTTCCTATCTGGGAGATCCAAACTTAGTTAATCTTCCGGAGAAAACTCACATTTTTCTGGTAAATTCCCAAAACATTTAAGGATAACTTTTTAGGATACTTCAATGTCTGAAAGATTGTATTTGGGTTACAGGTTAAGTTTTTGTGGCTGATGTGAGCACAGTAACTGAAAATGCTCTGGGTATAAGTTTTTTTTAAATAATTTACCAGATTATGCTATTGTGCTCAATCTCTGAAAGATAAATAATATGCAACAATAGACTATTTGCATTTGAATTGCTGACAGAAAAAAAAAAAATCTGAAAAGGTTTGTGCATTTGAGAGAAAATCCTACTGGAGGAACACTGCACACTGACAAGAAATGTCTGTGTGGACTATAAGAACACAAAGACGAGAGGATTGTGCTAAGAGGGGTAGAAAAAAAAAAAAACATTTGAAAGTGAGCAGCTCATGAACATGGCCCACACCATGTAAGGCTTTGTTCAGCAACGGTAGAACAAGCCTTTAGAGCAAAATCAGAGCATCACATTCCCGACGTCTCTATGGTTGTCCAGTGTTTGCTGCCTGGCTTTAACTAACTGCAGCAGAGAGAAAGGCAGATGCATGCGTAGGCTGAGGTGTTGGTGAAGAGTTCAGAATCAAAAGGATGCAGAGAAACAGTGAAAGCCTAAAACTATCATACTTTGCCATTAAATTGTTGATCGGTTGAGTTGTGTAGCAGCCTTGATCGCTTTAAAGGATGTAGGCCTACTTGAAAAGACAGGTGAGTAGATATTTAAACTCAAACTTGGAAATGTTTTGTTTTTTTTGCATGTCTTGAGGTAAATGTGTTGATTGCAAGCTGCTTTGCACTGAGCTCCATGCAGAAGTGCAGGTTTTTCTAAATAGATGAACAATAAGCAGTTAACCCGACTAAACTCACACACCACTACTCACCATCTCAGGTAATTAAGAAATTCATTTAAACCTGTCTGTCGTAGCTCAGTCAACATATGTTCTTCTAAAAAAATATGTAAATAAAATGCATGCATTGCTTATAAATGTTTGATTTCACTCAGGACCACAGGTAGCTGGTACCCGCAAACCCTGGACCATCTGACATTGCATCAGAAATTAACATATATGCAACTAATGTGACAACACACACTTACACCTGAGGCTAATGTACAATCTGTAATTAGCTGTTCATTGTGTTTTTGTGTTGTTTTTTAACTGTGGGAGGAACACGCAGGAGAACAGGCGAATAATGTCCCAAAGAGGCCCCAGTAGGGTTTCAAGCCGTCACCTTTTGGCAGCGAGGCACCATGGCCATTCACAGTGGAACACTTGTTACAGTGTGGAAATCGAAAAATGAGATTTATTTATTTTTTTAAACTGAATGCTTTTATGTTAAAACCTCGCAACAACAAGATCAAACAGTGAAATACGGACTAAAGCATTGGGAGTATTTTGTTATATTTTTGTCTTGGCTGTTATCAACTCAATCATCTCAAAATTTTACATTAATGAAATCAGTAGATATTTTAGATCTAATAGTAAGACAAGTCTATTTTTAAGGGACAGGTGCAGAAGTTTTTTGTATATGTGTATATCTTATATTAGTTTGGCTAGCTGCGAGGATGAGGTGTGATAGATGAAACCACTGGGTTTTGCCCCACTGGAGCCCACCTGATATAAATTACAAGTTAATCAAGATGTGAAACACAAACATTTAAAATTGAACCATAAATTTATAAAAAATCCGATAGAAATTCTACTCAGTGTGTGGGATGAGCACATAACACCTCACCAGGGAGGCGTCCAGGACATGTTCAAACCAGATTCCTGAGCCACCTTAACTGGCTCTTCTCTATGTGGAGGAGCAGCAGCTCTACACAATGATTTTCCTAGATATCCCAGCTTTTTATCCTTTCTCTAAGGGAGAGCCAAGACATCCAGCAGAGAAAGTTTATTTGAATCTTTTTGTATCAACAAACTTGTCACTAAAGGTATTTCCATTAGTCTATTTGAGGACTGTCTTTTAGCCTCATTTTTAAATCTATAATGATGTTTTATGCATTAATAAAGGACATACCCAGTTATTTTTATTTTTTTTTCCCAGGCATACGACGTGGTTAGGGGATTGCTCTTCATTCATTGCGATGAGAAGCACAACTTACACGACTAGTTTCCGTTACTAATGCTCGTGGTATGAATGCACAGATTAAATTAGATGCTGCTTTGTGGAAGACAGAGTATTTGCTTTTGATGTGGATTTCGAAGTACGTAAGTAGGAGCAGCCTGATGGGTAAAATGCTGTCATTACTAGGTATGTCTGGGAATAAAGAGGATTTACAAAATGTTTGAAGGTTTTGAGCTGGAGATTATACAGGAAAGCCTCCACAGGACTTTCAGACATATATTATGCAATATAAATATATTACTGATGCCTGTATTCCCTCTCTCCCCTCTTTCCTTCTCCTTTTAGTCAGTTTGTCTCCTTCATTCAGCATACCTCTTCAGCTTGTTCATTATTTCTGTCATGGAAATGTTGCACCTCAGCTTTGATTGTGCTGAAGCCTTTGTGTGCAGTGTGTACAGTAACACAAAGGAAACATACTCTGTTATACTCTGTCATACTTTGTTTGGTTTAGGAGACGAGTATTCATATTAGTGTAACTGTAAAATGAGCTGAAAAAAGTGTTAAAACCTTTGCCATGATTAAAACAATACATGTTATTTGTAATTCACTTAAAATTAACATTTAAAATCTCTAAGTGCTACAAAGCAGCGGCTTAAAGCAAACATCAACATACAGAGCAAAAAATACAAGAATAAATAAAATAAAACAACCACACAGATGAAATCTTAAAATCTTAAAACAGGCGTTTTTAAATATAAATGTCGTGAGGCCTTTTTTAAATGGCTGTACACCTAGTGGGGCCCTCAGGGTCCCCACAAACACACCACTGATTAATGTTTTATGCTGCGTTCTCAGCAAACGCGTCTGGAGCGTCAAGAACATCCAGTTTACATGCAAAGTCTATGTAGACGTGCGTCTAGAATCGTCAAAGTGGACACTTGAGCGTCAACCAATCAGGGAGCGCCTTCTATGTGACGTAGTGACAACGGGGAGGAGGATTTGGAGGTGATAATGGCGGATAGATTTTTTGTCGCTGTTTTCCCTTATTCAAGTGAGATAAAGCTAGCGCTGAAATCGACCCTCGTCACCGCAGCTCCTGGAGAAGGAGGTGAAAATCACCAAACTCTGAATGCTGCTAAATTATTCTAACCCTAACCCAAGGCAACTGACAGTGACGCTATCTTGCGTTCTTTATAAACTGAAGCTATGCCACTCTCTCAATTTACTCTGACATTGTACAAAAAGACTGTCAGACATATGTCAGCCAATCAGAATCCTTTAAAAAAAAACACTACCTCCTGTTGGGAATTAATAATGTCAACCTGCTTTGCGGTGGACTTGTTAGACCGGACAACTATCTGAAACAACGTGCTATTGTTTTGCATGGCCAAAACTCTAACAATGTGGAGTTGGTGCCACTTTTCTAGTTTTCTCAAATCTTCCCTTTGGTCGGATTTTTTATAGATGATCTTGTTTAGGAATGTAAAAAAAGGGAGTTTTTGTGTGGATGAAAAGCCAACACGCAAAACTTCATGCTCCTTCACACTGCTACATGTGGACAAGACCTGCTTGTGCGTGTTATTGTGTTAGAGGACAATCAACAGCTGTAGATTAAACAACAATTACAGAATTCCTTTGCAGAAACTACTCGTAGTCTTACATAATTTCAGTTTCATGCATCCAAACCCAGTCACTATAACATGGATCTTCCATTTTTAATTGTTCATGGCAGTGCCTCACCTTGGCCTGTCACCATAACAAATTTTGCTGAGCGATTAATTGTCTCAGAAATTTTTGTGATTAACGATAATATTGTTAGAGACCATTTTATATTGATTTATTGATAAACATTTTTTATTAATCCTATTAATCAGATTCACTCCGCCAAGGATTTTGGATCATTTTGACCAAGGCTTGATTGTTGATAGCTTCTGTTATTATACTAAAAGGAATCTACTTAGTAAAACGCATGCGGTCATAATATTATCGCTAATTAGTCTATAACAAAGTACGAAATTTTCTTTCAAATATTTATTTTTCGGCAATTAGGCAAAGAAGGTAATTAACGAGGCCTGTCAGGATAAAAAATTTGCTGAGCGATTAATTGTCAAATTATTACGATGAACGATAATATTGTTAGAGAGCATTTTATATTGATATAATGATAATGACATAATATTGCAACTATGTCCTGTCAAAGATCAACAAACTTTATTTTTAAATGAACACTTAAATCTGAAACTGTTAAACAAACTAAACAAAACCACCAAAAACATAAATAAATGTACTCTAAGTGTCGGTTAACAAAAAATTCACTTCAATAAAAACTAAACATTAAAACAATATGGAACTAAAAACTACATTCAACCAAAAATGTAATTCATGCCAATCGCATGTATGTTTTCCCGGGGATTTCATACTGTCTGGAGAAGTACAAAACAGCGCACCACCCTAATTTATTCGTTAACTCCTCCCTCACAGTGAGAAAATGAGAAAGGGAGGGGCGAGTGCAGAGCACCAGAGTGAAGTCTTTTTGTCTTCCAGTGTCGAAATAGGAAAAGGTTGGTAAAAACGATAAAGACGATTAGTGAAAATGATCGAACTCATTTTAATTATCGTACGATTAATTGAATTATCGTTTATTGCGACAGGCCTAGCCTCACCTCCGTTCCAGGAGCCATTGTGGGGTAACACTGTTATGGCGGCATCATGGTTCTCCAGCACCGTAGCCCCGTCCGTTTCCGCAGCATCGTTCTCCAACAGGCTGTCCTCCTCCACAATATGTAGCTTATCCTCATCATCCGAGTCTGAACTGGCCTCCAAGCCATTGTTGAAGTTTGTTACTAAAAACAAATGAAAACATTAATATTAAAACATTTAGAACTAAATCACAAAGCATTTAGAGCGGTGCAGAGCTTTCAGCTGTGTTTTCGTATCTGTGATCCAACATGGCGCCGCAGATGGCGACACTGGTTAGGAGCTCCGTAGTGCTTTGTTTGTTTTTGTTTGTTTTTTTCATGGCATGTGATCCAAATACACTCAAATACAGTGCAGAAGATCCGCAGAACAGTAGGCAGCTCATGGCACCAGGTATATTTCCTGGTTTTTCATTTTCGGACAGTCTTTTGGACATTTTGGTCGGCGGAGCGTCTGCGCTGCTGAGCGGACGCAGGCGGACACGCAGACGTGGGAAACGCGCCGGAGCGCTCGTCAAACTGCAACAACGCGGACTTCGTACACCGCTACCCATCATCCATATGACAAACCTTCGTTTTAGGAAATAAAATGGACGAACTTTCACTGCTAGACCGGACCAACAAGGACTTTTCCCTCTCTGCTGTACTGTGCTTCACTGAGACCTGGCTCACGGATTCCGTCCCGGACGGCGCGCTCCACCTGCACGGCTTTCATCTCCACCGAGCGGACCGCGACACGGAGCTTTCCGGCAAGAAAAAAAGGTGCCGGAATTTGTTTTTATATCAACCAAGGCTGGTCTACAGATGTGACAGTGTTAATGAGAACGTGCAGCCCTAATCTGGAATCGCTTTTCTTGAACTGTAGACCGTTTTATTGTCCGCGGGAGTTTTAATCCGTTGTGCTAGTGCTGTTTACATTCCACCTAAAGCGTGCACTGGCTGATCAGATCCTCAGCGTGGAGAACCAACACACAGACTCTGTTTTTATCATCTTAGGGGACTTTAACAGAGCAAAACTTAACAACCAACTACCTAAATACAGACAGCATGTTACCTGCTCCACCAGGGAGAGCAACATTTTAGATCACTGTTACACTGTATTTAAAGGTGCTAATCGCTCTTTCCCCCATGCAACACTGGGACTATCTGACCACTGTGTAGTTCATCTTCTCCCGACCTACAGACAGAAGCTCAAGTGTGCCAAACCTGTGGTCAGCTCGGTGAAAAAATGGACTAACTAGGCTAAAGAAAGACTTCAGGCCTGCATGTTTTTAACAGACTGGCGTGTTTTTGATGATGCCACAAGCAGCCTGGATGAATACACGGACACTGTGACATCTTACATCAGCTTTTGTGAAGACATCTGTGTTGCCACCAGGACTCACATTAAATACAACAATGACAAGCCCTGGTTTAATGCCAAATTGAAACAGCTGCGCCGGTCTAAGGAGGTAGCACATACAAGTAGGGATCGGGCGCTGTACAACCAGGCAAAGAACACCCTAACTAAAGAGATCAAAGCTGCAAAGAAAAACTACTCCAACAAGCTAAGCAGCATGATGTCCAGTAACGAGCCATCAACTGCCTGGAGGTGTCTACAGAACATCACCAGCTACAAAAGTCCACCTACACAGACAATGGGAGATCGTCAACTGGCCGACGACCTTAACAGATTCTACTGCAGGTTTGAACAGCCCAGCAACGAGCTCCCATCCAACACCACTTCACACCCATCTGACTATCAGCCCCCCATTCAGCCTGCCCTGAAGATCTGCGAGGAAGACGTGCTGAGACTTTTGAAAAAACAGAAAGTCAAGAAGGCCCCAGGTCCTGATGGAATCTCTCCCTCCTGCCTGAGGAACTGTGCAGACCAGCTTGCACCTGTCTTTACTAAGATCTTCAACAGATCACTGGAGCTGTGTGTTGTTCCGTCCTGTTTTAAAAGCTCCACAATAATACCCATTCCTAAAAAGACAACTACCACAGGACTAAATGACTACAGACCTGTTGCCCTGACCTCTGTGGTCATGAAGTCCTTTGAAAGACTGGTTCTCAACCAC
>JAVLVB010000553.1:252873-296637 GCA_032876305.1 Orestias chungarensis | reverse complement strand
AAAATCCTGAAGTTTGCAGATGACACAACAGTCATTGGTCTCATCAAGGACAGTGATGAGTCTGCTTACAGACGGGTGGTTGAACAGGTTGTCCTCTGGAGCAGTCAGAACAATCTGGAGCTGAACACAGCAAAAACAGTGGAGATGACCGTGGACTTCAGGAGGAGCCCCCCAACCCTGCCAGCACTCACCATCCTAGCCAGGACTGTGATGGCTGTGGAGTCCTACAAGTTCCTGGGCACAACGATCTCCAAGGACCTGAAGTGGGACAGCAACATCAAGAAGGCTCAACAGAGGATGTACTTTCTGTACCAGCTGAGGAAGTTCGACCTAGCCCAAGAGCTGATGGTGCAGTTCTACACAGCCATCATACAGTCCATGAGCACCACATCCATCACAGTGTGGGGCAGTGCTATCACAAAACACGACATCAAGAGATTGCAGCGCATTATCAAGTCTGCAGAGAGGACCATAGGTGTAAAGCTGCCCACACTGCTGGACCTGCATGCCTCCAGAACCAGGAAGCGTGCAAAGAAAATCATCACCGACCCGTTTCACCCTGGCCGTCACCTGTTTCGGTGACTTCCATCAGGCCGACGCTTCAGCCACATGAAGACCCGTACGACCAGGCTACAGAGAAGCTTTTTTCCAATTTCCATTATTCTCATGAACAATTGAACAATTTATTTATATATTTTTATAACTTCTATAGTTTTTATACTGCACAAAACTGCACTTTTAAAAAATTATATAAATTACACATGCTAAATGTTACAAATGTTTCTTTACTGTATTGTTCGTGGCTTTACTGTATTTTTCGTGCACTGCAAGCATCTATGTAACCAAAAACAAATTCCTTTTATGTGTGAGCATACTTGGCCAATAAAGCCTGATTCTGATTCTGATTCTGATTACAGGTAATCGGCTCCATTATGTTTGGCATCGGAACTGCATGAAAGGAAAATGACTGCATGCACTTGTGTTTCTCATCCAGACAAGTTGAGACAAATTTAAGTTCCATAATGTTTTTTCTCTGAAACACAAAACCACGGGTAAAATTATAAGAAATTTACGTATGCTTTGTATCATATGCCTATTGGTAAAGAAATCCAAAATTATGTCAACACAACTTAGAAGGCTCTTTTGGGAGGTATATTGATGAGATTAGGGATTACTGTGCATCTTTACTACCTGTGACTTTATTTAAAAAACCTACAAGGAATTTATATCTTAAAGAGGGAACCATCATAAAATAAGTAATGTAAATATAGAAACCTAACAGTTTTAAAATCTGAGTGATAAAAAATAAAGTGAGAGGAGGGACAAAGCATGTAAGGAAATTTATTTAAAAGGAATGAATATTTTTGAGACGTGTGTCAACTAACTGCCACATGAATTTGGAGGCTTCGTCCACAGAGATGGATCCTGCTGGTGTCGAGAATGCTGAAAGGTCAGGATATAATGCAGTAGGTCACAAACTTTCCAGCTTCTGAGCCATAAACTAAAATTTTTACAGTCTTAATTCTTTGTGGTTAATACAAAAAATGTAATGAGACAGGTAAAAAGTAGTGCAAAAACAAAATGATTGCCATCCAACGGCCAGTATATTGACTAATATGTAGCTTTTGGCTTATTCAAGTCTTGATTTTATCTATTTCATATTTTTCTCATTGGTACTTTTTAGTATGTAGGTTATTCTCTCAAGACGATGCCAAGACCTTTTTACACATTTGTTACACTGCAGCATTTATTTTTAATTTAATCTTAAATTAATCTAATATGACTACTTTTACAATTTGAAGGATCTTACTTTTTTTATTTTATGAACAATAATAAGTCAGAAAAGGAGACATGCATTACCTATTTTAAAGTTTTAGTAGTTGTATTTATACAAATACATAAAATTGGGTTAGGAAGAACTTGACAAAGAACGTAGTTTAGAAATCAGCAACAAAACCTTGATCTGTGCAACGAAAATATCTAAAGGTTTTTGTTCTTATCTCCTGATACAGTAAATGAGAATTGTTATTTTATTTTTTATTATTTAGTCCCGACGCACAGATTCTCTTTCTACCCACAGATGGAACAGAAAGAAAAAGCTAAACGACAGCCGTTGGGGGACAGTGATTATTTGTTTATCAGCTTCAGGAAGAAAAGCTATTTTACAGCCTTCTGAAGTCGGTCAGTTTGTCTAGGTGGCATGGTTTCATAATGGAGGCACAGTGAAAAATGGACCATGTCAACCGTTCTGACTCAACTTAACACGGTGTGTGTGTGTTTTAGCTTGAAAACCATACAGAGCAGAGACACTGAGCCACACGGGGGTTTTAAAGTGGTGATGAGCAAAATGCTTCAATGGGTGTTTCGCTGTCAGCAGCTGTGCAGCTGCAAACTAGTGCAAATGTAGGTGACAAGAAAAGTGTTGGTGCACGCCCTCTGAAGGAAAGCTGTGCGTCCCAGCAGATGCGCTGCAGACGTCTAATGAGGAGTAAAGCTCGGTGTTCGTTTGCTTCTCACTGTGACACCAGCACACAAAGGTGCATCAGTCTGTGGCTCAGGTACAACCGAGGCCTGCGCACACAAACACACTCCTGTTCACATGCACATGCTCCAAAATAGGGTCAGACACACACACACACACGCTGCAGCACACCTTGAGCAAACAACTATACAAACACTCATTATGATTCCATGTTTAGGTTTACTAGTTTATGTGAAGTTTTCTGAGAAAAATCATGTTTTATAAAAAAGGGCTGGGTTAAAAAAAGGGGGCTCCTGCTGTAAGTCACAACAAGTTGGACACTAGAGATGATAAAATTTTTTCGACCTTTTGTCTTGTTCTTGTTAAACCTCATACAGGTGTTCATATTAATTATAAAGGCCATAAAGAACATTGTTTGTGCTTTTATGATGATCAAAAAAAATAGAACAACTTAAAATCTGCATCAGGGAAAGTCAAGCTTTTACATTTGCAGAATGCCTTAAATATGAAGTAACCTAGATGGTGTGTGTAGTGTTCATTCAAACTCTGGAAATAAAGTTTTCTTTAATAGAAATTATTGTTTCGCACGTGGGAATGAGTTGCTCCCGATAATCTAAATGCAAACAAGACATATAAAGGCTTCCGATCATGATTTAGCGCGGTATCATTTTACATGTGTGCATAACAGGCGTAGGGGTCACTTTACTACGTCACAAACGGCGAGAAGCATGTGCATTGTTTTCCACCACAATGTTTATATGCACTGAACTGGTTACCACATAAAATCATTGATGATAAAATAAATGCCTTTCTTTTTTATTAAGGAAATCCATTTTAAGCATACAGAGCTTATATGTGCTGCTGGTGAATATCAAAATTAAAATAATTATTATTTTTAATTCTTATTATCATATTTTCATGTGTGAAGGGTACATAGGTACCTTTATATGAAATTTATTCGGCAATTTTCAAGACTGGTGAGGTTGTTTCTACTTTTTAGAAGGATGTAGCTTCACCAGCGGCAGACAGGGGGCAGCAGAGGGTAAAACTGGACAGATAAGACTCCAATGGAGAAACTGGACTCTGTACAGAAGCAAGTGAGACGGAGATCAGTCCACATCATCATAACAATGCATCAAGTCAATTGTTAACTCCCTATCTGGAGCGCTGCAGAAGGAGAGACTTTAAACAGAGGCCTTCTTCCCTTCCTGTCATCCATTTTTGATTAACTCTCATAAAGTAGCCCCCTTATAATTACTTTGAATATTTTAGCTGTTTTTACATGCAATGTTGATATGTTTGAGATAGATTCCTCTCAAAAATGAAGCTCAAATCTAAGCTTTTACAGTTATGAACACCAAGACCAGTTTGCTAGAAAGGTAAGGTTTTCATTTAAATAAAGCAGTTAAAAATACAGTCCAAAATTTCTAATTTCCTCTCTTTGAACTTTAATTGACCCTTTGAAGGAAGCAGCACAGAAAATTCACAAAAATCTGCTCCATGAACAAATAAATACATGAATTCATTAGAAATTAAAAACAATTGCCAGACGCCACCTCTGCATCTGTTACGCTCTGCCTTCGCTTGTCTGGAAATTAAATCGGATGAAGGAAGAAAAGCGAAAACGGCAGCACTGAGCAGCAAACCATCACAGCCAGGGCCTCATTACGACACGTGACCACCCAGCGGAAATCATGTGTCTGACAGCACGGCACACAACAGACTGGACCACATGGACTGAGATGTGGGTCAAAGGTCAGCGCCTGTGCAGGGAGAGTGGGGGGGAGGGATAGTGAAAGGTCGTGGGGGCTGGCAATAGACTACAACCTGTCTGCACAGACGGCGTGACGTTCCCTGGAGCTGCACTAAAGCACAACATCACTATTATTTAATTGTTTCGGGGATAAAAGCTGCAGGAGGTTATTTTTTTATCAGTCCTACTGATTAAACTACCATAGTAAAGGGGATCTGTCAGCAGATTAGTTGCTCGATTCTTGTTTTACTTTAATTTAGCCAGGAGGACATTTTTAATTAAGTTGATGAAACATCTACAACCAGAGGTTGATTGGTTTCCAATAATAAGGAGAGAGAAATTTTAAAAACGTTCTTTCCCATTCTATCCTATTTGATTATTTATTATATAAGTACTTCCTTACATAGGATATAGACCACAACCAACATCATACTAACAGAGTTAAAAGGATCATTTGGAGCACTCTTTACTAGTGTGAATTGCATGTGACATGTATGTAAACACTACTAGTCAGCAGTTCATGGATGAAAGCACATATTAACATACAACTGTACAGTCATAGATATTCTTTATAAGGTAACTGAATTATTCAGGAACAATTCACCTATTCATGTCTTTTGTTTTCTGTAGTAAATATCTGAGATAGTAGAATAAATGCAGCTTTGGAAGCTAAAATACTTCGGTGCATTGCTACTGTCTAGAGTTTGTGGAGCACTATTTAGTTTCCTTTGTTGCTGATTGGATGTACATTCGAGAACGCAAATAATAAGGACTGTGGATGTTAGCATCTGTGGTGAGATAGTTTTCAACTGTGTTTATTAATCCATATTAAGGTATATTTAGAGTTTGTAATAAAAAAGGCAGTTATAAGTGTTTTTAGACAATACGTCAATTATACGCGGGTACAAGCCACAAATACCTCAGGTGTTTCAATTGTGCATATTATTTTTCACAGTTAAAACTATTTAAGCTTCATTCAGTGTTAAGAAGCTAACAGAAAACCATTTACCATAATTTACGCAAACAGCCGATATAGATGTTTAGGTGTTGAAATGATGGAAAAGATCAAACTAATACTGCATTGTCATGTTTTCCTCGGATCAGCTGTAAAACTTACATTTATTTTTATTTGTGTAATGAATAAAAAAATGTTTATTTTATTATTTAACACATTATATTTTGAGTCATGTGGATTGTGGTACCTCGGGCTCTTGATGATAATCCCTCCCTGCAACCACAAAGAGAAAACAAGTGTCTGTACACTTCTTTAGTCTTTCAGATTGTTGTAAAAAAAAAAAAAATGTCCACCTCACGATGGCGCCACAAGTAAGTTAGATGATCACCAATGTCCGTGGGCCACATGTGACATAGTGGTCAGTATAACCTGGACCAGAAAGACTACTGGGAAAGCCTCCGAAACACATTAAATAATAACATGAATAAAACAAAATCAAATTTAGCAAACCATCATTTTAAACATCTATAACATCAAAAGACTTGAACATCATCCTGAGCTGAGCAAATGTTCATCATCTGCTCATGATTTTTGCAGTTAGTCTTAAAGAAAGATCTGCGGTTTCTTGGTTTGTGTGCTTGTTTAGCTGTGCTATAGAGGACCTTCTCTTGCATATACACTAACCTTATGAAGACTGATGGCTCTTATAGGTTTAGTTTGGAGGTGTGGTGTGAATTCAGCTTTGGTTAAGGCTAATGTTTGGAATATACTAGTAATGGTGAGTGTAAATGTTTAGGTTAGACATGAATGTGGTTACTAAAATGAATGGAAGTAAACACAAAGTCCTTATATGGGTAGAAATGCAAACGTGTGTGTTCTGACCCAGTGCAGCTGTGCAGCTTGGGACCTCAGCCAAGCCTCCTCTAACAGACAACTACCCCAGTGTGTGTGTGTGTGTGTGTGTGTGTGTGTGTGTGTGTGTGTGTGTGTGTGAGAGAGAGAGAGAGAGAGAGAGAGAGAGAGACTTTCAAACAGAGTACATCACTAAAGCTGCCTGTCTGCTAGTAAATGTGACCAGACTTTACATGGTGAGCAGCTGCCGAGTCATCCCAGTTAAAGGTGCAGACACCCATTTTATTTTTGTTTTTTTCTTACCCTAGAAAACCTGTTTATGATATTCAGTGGAGAAAACAGAGATTATTCAATAGACTACAGGAACTGTCTATAGTTAAAGCTGGATGTCTTTGAGGTGAGTTTCTACCAGACATGAAGAAATCTAGGGATGCATGATATATCGACATCAACATTGGTATTGGCCCATGTCAGTCATTTTTTAACATATCAGTATCAGTTTGATACATAAACCTGCCTAAGTTTACACAAATATTTCTTGTCAAATATCAGTCTTGTTGCTTTTTGTGTTCTAAATGGTACTGGGGTGGTCTTGTTGTATTTGTTTGTCCATGTAATAATGATATTCATAGTATTAATGGTAGTGGGTGTGTTTAAATGAAGAACAGGGGCAACAGGGCAAACTACTTCAGTCCTGGCTGTATCACTTATCGTCTTTTGCAGCCTTGAATCGGTTCTCCTCCATGATTTTCCTGCATTTAGCCTCAATCAGCTTCTCTGGCCAACTTGAGTGAAGCATCATCAGTGCACAATGTTAAATGTCGAGGATGTTGGTGGGCTAGGATGATAAGCAGGGTTTGCAGAACGCAGGTGATGTTAGTAGACTCTGACATGCACAAACTAAATTACTGAGTAATGAAAGAAGTCGGATTTCTGGGGCGTATTTCTTTAAATCCCGTGGCGATCTGCTGCTTTGAAGACTTTAACTTCTAGTACTACACTTGTAACAATTAAAACATGTAAAGTATTATCAGTTAGTTCTACAGAACAAAAATACACACAGTAGCATAGATGATTGCATTATTCTACAATAGTAAAATAAGTGACAAAGTAAACGGCCTTCAACCACGATGCTGGAAGCTGTTAACCATGTAACACTGAGTCATATTCCTGCTGCGCCAGTTGGATATCATGAGGTAAGGCTCAGGATACGCCAGCCCCCCCACCGATCACAAACACAGAGGTGTGGCTCCACATTCCCTTGGCACACACCACTATGTTTCCATTTCTACCTGACATTTATAAAACGGACAACCTCTGGACAAGCCCATCATGGAGAACTCTAAACACACACGCTAAAAGGAAAGTCCCTCGGTTTGCATCCAGCAGAGTAAAACACAATCCAGACGTCGACCTGTGAAACAAACAGGGGATCTGCCACGTGTAATGTGCGGCCGTATGTGTTTCTGCCGCAGCGAGTGTGCGAATCTCAGCTATTCTCTCTTCTAAATCAATGAAGACAAACCTGTCTCAGGCTTTGTGTTCGAGCCAGTGTGGATGTGAGCCCCGGTTAATCAGGAATCTCCAGCTGATTTGTATACACGCATTATAAACAAAACATAGATTTCAGTGAAATTAGTCCATCTACAATCTAAATGCTCCTCTGGTTTTACAACAGTTTGAGGTGCAAACAAATGTCTTTAATAATCTAATCATCATCAAGTTTTGACTTATTTGCTGCTGTGGATCATACAACAAAAAAACAAGGAAGGCGGAGGAAGAAAAAACTCCAGCCACCAAGGAAGAAGCTTCATTCTCTGGAAACTTTTGACACGTTTAAGAACAAGAAACTGAAAGTGAACTACGCAGAAGGTATACAAATATTTCATTTTAAAAACTGTTGATATACAGATGATGGTTTCTTTTCAACTTCTAAGCTATTCATGTTTTATCTGTACATGCAATATCATCACAAGTCAGAAAGCTGCTTACATTAAGGAATTCAACTCATAACATCATATATATAGATACACATTAACACATGAATATGTTAGGATTGATTTCCTGTTTTTACCACTTGGTAAGTTAGCAATGTTAATTTGCATTTCCCAAACTGACAACGGATGTCAAAGTGGCACTTCTCTAGTTTTAAATGTACTGATGGTCAATGTAGCAGGCAGGAATTTTACTGGAAAATAACAACAAATCTGTTGATCCATTCCAATCCCTGAATTCAAACAGAAAGGAAAAGTTAAATTCAACCTGATGAGCTTTGATATTTTTCCATAAACCCCTAAGGCTGGATTAAAACATGTATACATTTCTAGATATTGATATCAGAACTCATTCCTCTGCCTCCAAAGTTCTGGTCCGACCTCTGACTCTGCAGGACAGATGCACAGAGATTAGAGACAGAGCCTATGGGTCTGTAAAGAAGGATCCGTCGGTGAGATCCATCTCAGACGATCACCTTCAACCGTGGCTCTCTGCTGCGTGCCTGGCGGCGTATGTGTGTGTGAGGTGTGCATGTTAAGCACGATTTAATTCCCCCAGACAACAACTGGGTCAGCTGCAAAGATTATGCTGTTTGGGGTTTTACTGTCACACCTGCACCTAGAAGAACGGCGTCTAAACAAAGCGTTGACCCATATATCCTTAGTCTAACCCTGCCACAAATATGTACGCAAATATATTTTTCGATTCTTTGTTTCACAGTCATAAGATCCAACCTGAGCAAGGTTAAAGTAAACCGGAATCCACCGAGAAGGAGGAAGTGAAAAATTGGGAAGTGTGACGTGGTGAGTGGTCGCTTCCTGTTTACCTTTAGCACCTTACATCTTCCTGTCTCCACTGCAAACCGAGCCCTGCTGTTGCAGCTGTGCCCTTGTTGCTTATCAATAGATCAACACAAACATCAATCTGTTCTCGTTAACGGTGACAATAACTGTTGTGTAAATTTATCTGCAAACACTATGAAATTAGGGCTGAAGTCTCGCGGAACCTTGGTAACCTCCGCACTATTGACCTGTAAGTTAAAATATTAGAACATTACAAAATTACATCATTATTCACTAAAAACTAAGTGGATCATATAGTGGTGAACCGATATGATATTGATATCAGATTGAAAAAACTGATTTTATGGGCTTGCATCTAAAATCCCTGATGTGAGCACTACATAAGAGCAGTCCACTCCAGCATTTCATTAATCCTTGATGTATATCCAGCAGTGCTTGCCTCCAGTATGCATCAACGGCAACTGTTAACAAAGCAGCAAGGTGTAGGAGCGACGTCTGCATTTTTTGTTCTGTTAAACTTTGATAAAGACGATTTAGCTGCAAAACCCGTCATGCACGAGTTTCCTGTGGAGGTAAAGAATCCGAGAAGTTTTTACGACCCATATTGAAAATATGTGACCCAACGTCACATATTTTTCTCAAGCCTGTTGATGACTATTTTGCTAAATAAAAGTATGCATGATCCAATAGGTCAAATTTGGTATTGGGCAATACTGAAGACAGCAATATTGCTATTTTAATGGAGGGAGCAGAATATTTTATACCTTTACAAATTATGTAACACCACACTTGTTGTGTTGTGTTGATTACTAACTTTATAGATTTTTCTATCTTCATCATTAAATCCTCTCTTTAAGTTGACACCAAGCTTGTAAGCAGCAGATGTAAGTTTTTAAATTGTCTCCTTACTGCTGCCTTTATTTCTGCTTCTTGCGTTGAAACCAAACAGAGATGGAAACTCCCAGGTGTTGCTCCAGTGCTTTGAAATACACGCAGTCTATTTTTGTGTTCGCGTATGTAAAAGAAAGACAGGATGTCGTTCACAACCTGCACTGTCATAGTAACCCGTGAACCTCTGACCTCCTCATTCACAGGCCTTTTCTCTTTTACTCCACGCCTCACTCCTCCAGTCCAACAGGGCGTTTCCCAACCTTCTGCGGAGTGTAGCCTAAATCTAATTTTAACCCTGCAACACATCCATTAATCTGCTGCCTCACTGGATACGCACACTCAAATTCACTAATCTTTCTCTGATCGGGGTGCACCATACACGCTCGACACCTGGATTAAACGCTTTTAAACAGTGGGAGGATTTGAGGAATGCAACCAATGTTTGTATCCAAAGTCTTTAGGTTTGAACTCCTGAACGACAATTTTGTCAGTGATTCCAGCGGAAAGTTGAAAAAGGATAACAATATCTAGATTAGAGGAAGAATCCATTTTAAATGATCAGTTTACGTTCTTCAAGACCAAGGTGTGAATTTGATCGAAGAACCTGGCAACTGTAAACTTCAAGAGGACAAATGAACCCTTCTGATTTTAGATTAGAGTAATATAGAAAAAGATAGCTTGAAAATGTGGTTAAAACTGGAAGGTATTAATGCTACAAGAGGATGTTAAATGATAAATATGTGGGTAAAAATGTATAAAATGTGCTAACCAGAGTCTGGATTTTGTTTGATTTGCATTTATACATTTTGCTGCATATAGTGTGAATTCTTCTAGAAAGCTTGAAATATACAGACAGTATAAGATGATTTGCAGTCGTAGTTTCTTTTAGTAGTACTACTAGTTTCTGTGGAGTGCTGGTCTACAGACCATGAAGTTGCTAACAAACGTAGCATCACATTTTAGTCTTCATATAGCTCAGACTAATTGACATCACATCACCTGTCAATTAATTTTGTCTGCAGTTTTCTCTACCCGAGTTACACTTTCATGTGGGCGGAGCCATGCTGATCAGGATACTAAATCAGTTACTTCTATCCATCCATTGCCTATACCTGTTTATTCTCTTAGAGGATGTTTCTGGTACCGATCTAAAGCACCCTAAGCAAGCCATCGGTCCCTCGCAGTGCAAAATAGACACCTGTGGCGGAAAAGCAGATGCACACACTAATACCTAAGGTCAATTAAGAGTAACCAATTAGCAAAACATTTATGATTTAGGACTATGGGAAGAAGCTGGAGTGGCCAGAGTGAACCCATGCATGCACAGGGACAATATGCAAACTGCATGCAGGCTCTTGATGCAGGTCGACAGTATTAATAACAGCTCTACTTTGCATTCAACCAGCGTCTTTCATAATCCCACTGTTCTGCCCTAACATGTATATGATTTTTTTTAAACTAATACTGTTCATTTTGTGTCTGTTTATTTGTAATGTTTGCGTAAGGCGGTGTATAAAAATCAGAACAGGAATAAATGTTACAGACAAAAACAGGAATAAATATTAAAGACAAAATGCCCTATTCAGCAACAGATCAGTAATTCACATATAAATTTTTACCATGCTCATAAAAAAGCCAAAAATATATTCTCGTAGTTGGGAAGTCGGGGGAATACCTACGATTTTTGTTTGTTTGCACATTAAAAAAGCTCCAAACTGAGATTCTAAAACTAAATAGGCAAACAGATATTTGATTCTAATGTTTCAGGAATAAAAGAAACTCCAGAAAGGCTGCATGTCTCACATGACTTCCTCCGGCTTTACAGACAGTCTCAGAAACAAGAGGCTGGAATCTGGTGAAAAATCTTTTTTAATAGCCGAGTGACTCTGCAAAAGCCAGCATGAATGACAGCTCAGCAGGAAGAGTCGGAGCGTCTGGTTAGAAAATAGCTCAAGGAGGGATGTGTGTGAGATTGTCAAGGTTGCCCTGGACGAAATCTGTGCTTAAGAGGAGAGACCCAGTTTTCTAGTGGCCACTCCAGCAGACCTATAGGAATAGATGACTGGGGGGGTTCATATGGGCTAGGGCCTAATAATTATTTTCATAATTCATTAATCTGTCAATTAATACCTTTTTATTAATAATTTCATTTAGCAATTACTTTTCCATATAAGCTATTAAAAACGTCTTTTTATTAAGAAAAATGAAAACAAGAGAATTGTGCCGTTCACAGCAATTTCTTCTTCTACTGCTAAACTGGTAGATTACAGCATTATTTAGCTCATTACCGCCACATATTGACCACGGAAATAACAGATTGTGTTAAAAATAGACCGCTTACAGTAAAACAGGATTATAAAGCAACTAATCGATGAATAAATTAGCTGTCAACTATTTTAATGATCAATTTTAATCGATTAAATTTATTAGTTGCTTCAGCTCTAATAGGAAAGCAGTCTGACCTCCACTGTTGCAGAGAAGCTAAATACCAGTAAGTGGGAAATATTGTTATAATATTAGGGCCTGGAGCAGTTATTAGGTTTCTTCCTGTTAAAGGGGGAGTTTTTCCTCTCCACTGTCGCTACATGCATGCTCAGTATGAGGGTTTGCTGTAAAGTCCATGACAACACAAGCCATTGTTTCTGTCTGCTGATTCCAGAGCAGTGAATGCTGCAAGTGAATGACTCGATGAATCTGCTGGGGTTCCATAGATTGGGAACTTTTTCAAACTGATTTGTTATGATGTATCTTCGATTTTAATTGATTTTCTGTGAACTGCCTTGAGACGACACCTGTTTGTAAATTGGCGCTAAATAAATAAACCGCTTCTTGGTTCTTAAGTACCTGTTGATTATTTACAGTTTCTTTAAAACATCTAACTGCTCAGAAGACAAGCTTGTGCAAAAGGACAGAAATCAATGTAATAGCTTGGCTTTACATACCACAGGCCACACAGGAGCCCTGGGGCCCTTGGGAACAAATGATTCAATTTACATGAGAACACAACGACAGCTGTTTTTGAGTGTGTCAAAAAGAAACAGACAAGACTATCTTATTAATTATTTCTGTTTTCTTAGAACGAACTTTTATGTCCTCATCCGAGCAAAAGCAGAAACCGAAGCAATAAATCTTATTGGCTCGTCTATGAATGCACTCCTCTGTGCTGGTTATGTATTCTCCATGATTCACCTGCAGGGTGACTCTTAGATTTCATTAAGATGACAAATGAACTAAATCACATGACGAGAGAGGTACCTGCTGTGAACAGATCGAACCGTGACGCGTGTAGTAATAAAGTGGGTCACTACGTTGTGCTGGTAGTGTGTGTGCTAAGATTAAACTATCTACCTGTCCGGTTTACTGAGGTTGACTTTTGTCTCTTAAATCGTAACAGCCTGGTTAATAACTTCATAATAACAAAAGGATCCTATTGCACTTTGTTGCCCTGAGCAACCTTCTGATCACAGAACGCCTTCCTGCAGTCAAACACTCACATGTTCCTGGTGAAGAAAGCCTGCCGTCTGTTTTGTTTGTTTTTTTAAACTGGGATGATAGTAATCTCTCTAATCTATACTTGTATCAGAGGGCTGTCTATCTGCTTTTCTTTTATGTGCATCATGATGCCATAGAATTTATCTGACAAATAAAGCTTTTACATGTTACTATGCCGATCTGTAGTAAAAAGTAGTATGCAAAAAATACAGATATGATCTCACAGTAAAAGTAACAGGGTTTCACATCCTTGATCCTAATATACAAGTGCTATTCAGGATAGGAGCCTAACAAAAGTGGCAAATATGTCAGACAAGACAGAAGTCGATCGCGATTTGTCAGAGAAATATTTTATTTTCTCATTCTTAGATACGTTCTACACGTGTTTTGGAAACACCTGTCTATAGAGCAACACAGCAAAATGTTTATAGTTTCAGGGCTATTGCTAATTATCAGAGAAGTAAAAACACATCTAGAAAAACACGGGATGCAATGCATGATAATCAGGTTCATAAAATCTGTAAGAGATTTCAGGAATACTTTTGGCAACAACTACAAACCTTTGCTTAGGTTTTACAATTAAAACAAAGGTTTAGCCTTCTAAACTTTTAAATTCTTTCGACAAACAAGTTAAAGCTTTAAAAAATAAATAAATAAATAAATAACCACTATTGTTGAATCACTCCTGACCAGCCTCCATTACTGGCTGTGCGACTCGATCCAGTATAAATCTACAGCCAGGATAGCAGCTCCAAACCAAAAGCTGTGCTGGAACAGTCCACTTGTACAGTTTGGAAAAGTCGCCGCCTGGCCACTCCTGCTGACAGGAAGCGACAAAGAAAGGAAAAAAAACAGCCTGGGAGTCGAGGATACAAGCTAGGCCAGTGTCCTGAAACGTGCAAAGACATGTGGCCTGTTGACCACATGATATAGCTGCTAGATGATTTGCCTGAATCAATTTCAAATCACTTTACTTTGCAGCAGGCATAGAGAGGAATCTGAGCCTGCTTGCTATTAGAGAAAGATTTATATTCCTGTCAGACGAGACCATCTTTTTTTTATTGTTGTTTTCTACTTAGGTACCATTTGATAAACGTCTCTAAAGCAAGTAGCTTTCTACTGAAAGACACTTTCACAGAAGGAAATCGACGCATGTTTCTGCTTTTTAATTTTGAATGATTTAGAACAGATTTATTGTGCTTCTGAAACTCCCCAGTCGGGTTAAAAATGCTAGCTTGATGTTCAATCATGAAAAATCTTTAGGAAAATGGGGCGCACATCTGGAGGAGGTCCTTTAAACTTGTGTGTTATTCAGTTCCAGCACAACACTTTCTCCATCATGGTGTGTCTTATAACTGACAAAACAAGCTAATAGGCAGACACGTGGCAGGTGACACTCCTCTGAAAAGAAAAGGCCACTTGGGTTTTTATTTTTTGTTTTGCAGCCTAACTGGAAAAGCTGCCATTTTTTTATATAGATGTTGATTGAGCCTAAGCATCTGTCACAGGAGAGTCAAATAATTTTATTTTTTAAATCTTATCCACAAGCCTGAGCAGTTCATTCACCCCGAACAACCGCAGACAGAGGAGTTTCTATTTATTGCCTGTCAACGAAAAGTTAATTATAGGCCTGTAACAATAAACGATAATTCAATTAATCGTACGATAATTAAAATGAGTTCGATCATTTTCACTAATCGTCTTTATCGTTTTTACCAGCCTTTTCCTATTTCGACACTGGAAGACAAAAAGACTTCACTCTGGTGCTCTGCACTCGCCCCTCCCTTTCTCATTTTCTCAGTGTGAGGGAGGAGTTAACGAATAAATTAGGGTGGTGCGCTGTTTTGTACTTCTCCAGCGTTTTAGCTCAATTAGCGTGCTTAAGAAACACTAGCTGAAATCGGGACAAACCTCAAAATAGAACTGGTTACAAAGTTGAACGTAACTGCACCAGTGTGGAGCATTTTGGAGCATTTTCGAGGTGAACAGCTGGACCTTTGGAAGCCGGTGTTCCGTCGAGTCGCGTTTCCCGGTCAGATACTGTGTCCCCTGTGTCTTTTTGCTACGCCGCTTCGCTTCTCTTCGCACACGCGGTAAAACGGTAGCAACGAAGAGCGGCAACACAACCAACTTGTACATGCACCTAAAGAGCAACCATCCAAGTCAGTTTTCTCAGCTGGGCAAAAAATGTAGGCCGTCTCCGTCTTCAAGCTCCCGACAGTCCACTATCAGTGAAGCAATTAATGGACAGGAAACGTACAACAAGGACGACGCAAAGTGGTGCGCGCTCACAGACAGTTTATTTCGCTTCATTGCTACAGAAATGCTGCCCTTTAATATTATTGAAAAGCCGTCATTTTGGAAAACAGTATGAAATCCCCGGGAAAACATACATATCACAAACGGCGATTGGCATGAATTACATTTTTGGTTGAATGTAGTTTTTAGTTCCACATTGTTTTAATGTTTAGTTTTTATTGAAGTGCATTTTTTGTTAACAGACACTTAGAGTCCATTTATTTATGTTTTTGGTGGTTTTGTTTAGTTTGTTTTACAGTTTCAGATTTAAGTGTTCATTTAAAAATAAAGTTTGTTGATCTTTGACAGGACATAGTTGCAATATTATGTCATTATCATTATATCAATATAAAATGCTCTCTAACAATATTATCGTTCATCGTAATAATTTCTGAGACAATTAATCGCTCAGCAAATTTTTTATCGTGACAGGCCTCGTTAATTGCCGAAAATAAATATTTTGAAAGAAAATGTCGTACTTTGTTATAGACTAATTAGCGATAATATTATGACCGCATGTGTTTTAATAAGTAGATTCCTTTTAGTATAATAACAGAAGCTATCAACAATCGAGCCTTGGTTAAAATGCTCCAAAATCCTTGGCGGAGTGAATCTGATTAATAGGATTAATAAAAAATAAAAAGAACCTTAACAAATGCAAGTAGTTTTTACTAGTGCTGATTCAAAACACAAACAATAAAATATGGAAAAGAGTGTGCCTGACTGACATCCCTTCTCTAACACGATGGTTCCCAAGCTTTCCACCCACAAAATAAGAAGGTTGGTGAAAACCGCTGCTTGTTGAGCATTTATAATGCATCAGTTAAAAAGTTCTACAAGTGCAACACAATCAGCATCAGCATTTAATACATTTATCATTGTGTTGCTTTAAATGATTCAAATCCTGTTGGTTTGTTTTTTGTCATTTACAGCATTTATATAATGCCTTCTTTTTCCTACTCTTGGTATGTACGTTATTTTCTCAAAGGATCTATACTTACATAATTCTGCTCCCTAAACTGCTGCTTTAACAGAGACGTTGACCAGTAAGCCCTACGAACAGCTGGATATCAGCAACTGGAATCTACCAACACAAACCAACCCAATCTAAAACTAAAAAAGGGACAAGTTCACCCTCTTCTATTGTGTGTGACGGGTGTGTGTGCATCTGTTTAGGTCCAAGAAGGTCAGTATGCTGCTGTGCGAGAACAGGAAATCATGTTATGATGTCTAAAAAAATAACGTACAGCGTATCTTAATCTGATGATCCGCAATTAGAAATTTTAAAGCAAAAATTAACATGGAAATATTAACAAAATGGAGGAAAATGCACAGCGTGCTTGCTGTCTTGATGTGCCATATTTGGGGTTTAGACAACTTTAAACATAAGCACATTTGTTCAAAACACTTTTGAACGTTTAGAAAAATGAAAACAACTTGTGTTGAATGCAACTCACACGTCTAAATAAGCAGCTTCTTTTTTACAGGCCGTCTCAGAGATTCCGATTTTTCTCACAACAAATGTTGAGTAAACCTGTAGAAACTTTGTGCCTTCACACATTTCTGCCCAAACAACGTCAAGGAAATGAACCTAAGAAATATGTTTAAAGGAAAGCTACTGTTATAACACTATAAAATAATGACTTGGATGAAAGTATATTCTTTCTGTTTAAAGATGTACTCAATACTAAAATTATGCTTTTTTTTTAATGGAAATTTACTCTTACCACCCTTTAGACACATACAGTATTTTGTAAGAAAAATAAATGTTTTATTATCATGGAGTTGGTAGAAAAAAATTAGGTTCTATTATGTACATTATTGTGTCTTTTGTGTCTTTTTACATGTTATGTTATGTAGTAAAAAATGATTTTTCACTTTTCTTTCATGCCACAACAACCTCCAACACAGTTCTACTATTTCAAAAAATTCAAAATATTTGCTAATTCACGGGCCAGAAAAAGAATAAAAAAGTGGTTTCCTACAAGTATTAATATCTAAATGTGGATGATTTAAAAACAACAGACTTATTCTTTAGTTCCTGATATGATACCATGGAGACTGAGCTATGTTATTGCTTTTCGGTATAAATCCTTCTAAAACTTGTGAGCATGTAGAATTTTTTCCTACTTAAATACATAAAACTGACATTACCACAACTACTGGTTGAACACTCCATGTATTTCTTTACTAACTCTCCTCTATGACAACAGAGCATGTTTTAAAGAAAGCACTTGCAGATTTAATCACCAGCCTCCTCTCACACTTCCTCTGTGAGTTTACATAACACATAGGAAATAAAAAACAAAACACTTCCATTTTATCAATAATCATATTGCTGACCCTGATTTATGCCCCAGCAGGTACTGCACCACTGCCGTGGTCCTTTTCCCCCCGTACACCCCAGTGGCTCGATGCAGTTGGCTGCTCAGTATTCCAATCACATATGCAGCCTCACCGGCAGAAAGCTCCTTGGGAGAAAGGTCTGAGAACGGTGGGCCTGTTCTGGTTACTAAGAGCTGCTTAGTTCAGCAGGAGCTGGGCATTGTGATGCACAAAACCCACCATCTGTGAGTTTAACTGTCTTTGCATGAGAGAGGCGCCTGTCAAACACCAAAGCTGCTGTGTGGGGGACCCGTGTGTTGCCTTGAGCGGTTTCTGTGTGCAGCTAAGCTACAGAGCACTAAGTACCCAGCTTTACACAAAACAAGGAAGATCTCAGAGGAACATGAGCTTTGGGGGGGAATATGCCCACACTGGCAGCTGCTGTTTACTCGTAAGTACTTGTTCACCTCTGGATATAAGCAGGTTAACGAGTAAAAATGTTTGGATGTAACATGCAGCATCTGGAACATCTTCACTTTTGTTTCTTGAAGTCATCGACTTGTTTTTCTCATCAAAAATGAATTAAGTTCACAATTACAGTAGGAAGGTAGGTAAGTTCAAGGGAAATGCAACAATCTCAGCTGTTTCAGCGGCTCTAGGGTTTAAAAGGGTTTCAAAGTGTTTAATGCTTTTTTGGCCCTCATTGCTGAAACTAAATTAATATTTTCTGGCTTCATGTTATCAGATCTGAAATTCACAATATGCTGAATATGAATTTTTTGAATGACAGGGACTTCTTTTTTTAATTTTTACCATGCTAATCAGAGCCCTTTTCAGCTTTTCTATACGTTAATGTTTAAAATTAAACCCCTAAAAAGAAGATTTCCTTAAATTAATCGAAAACTTGATCAAAAATTCAATTCTAAAACATGGTTTACTCTGTGAAAAACAAAGTTGTTTGATTGCTGTATTATAATGTGTATTACAATATATTGCTATTATTATTAATATGATTGTAAAAAAATATATAATTCTAGCTTTTATATGTGGAGTTTAGGTTTAGGTATTATAGAGTTTATCGTGATACATTTCTCATCATAATAAATTTGATTTATTAGGGATCTTAGAAACAGTGAATTTGACAAAGAAATCTTGTTGCTTGGCTACTGGGTTACAGCGAGGTCAGCATTTAGGATTGATAAAAACAATCTGTAGATGATTACAAACACTAAACTGGCTAAGTTTACCACCTATTGTCCTATTAGAGCATTGATAAATTTGCTTAATATGTTTGAATGTAGTTACTGTGTTCAGTTTAGGGATAGTAATATTTGTAACTGGAAAGAAGCCCATTTTAAACGAGTTCTTCTTAAGAGCATTCATTTTTAGCGTTACTAATATCATTAACATGATTAATATTGCTCACCTCTAGTTGAAAAGTAGCCATGGGAAACTGCATTTCATAGTGTTTAATGTTTCAGAGTAAAACCCTTTTTTTGTATGTGGTACTGCAGACTGAAGTGTATTTAATGCTTATGCAAACGCTGAGCTGCTGCCTCTGCACCTTTTTTCTTCTATGAACAATAGAGCCTTTAGAAAAACTAAAACAGTGTTTGAGGTTTGTTAAGTTGTTTCAAGTATTTCAATTTTTATACTCTTGATTGCACACTCAAATACTGTATGTTTAGTTTGTTTTACAGTATCACTTTTGCAGGTGCTGCAGTCTATAAACCCAACACAAGCCTTTTTTTTTTTTTTAAGGGCTTCGACAGGAGCGTCAAGCTGAGTTACCATAGAGCTGTCAATTTTTGAGGGATGGCCCTGAAACAGACCAGCTCTCCTTGAGCTTACCAGACGTCTGGATTCAAACTTCAACCGATTATCAGGGACTGAGACGGTTGGCGGGGCGTCAGGATGCCGTGGTGGGTGCAAATATAAAAGGCTTTTCTGAAGTATCCTCCGGGAATATTTGAGTTTAGTCTGTTTAATTTTTAGTGGATCGACTCACATCCAGACTGTCATGTTTAAGGGATCAACGTTCTTGTTCTGCCCGGGCGAAGAACAGAGCCAGCAGCAGGAAATCCTACCTGAACTGAATTTTAAACCTGCTGTTCTGTTTCAGAGGCATAATGAGATGCTAACCCACTTTTGATTCAAAGGTGGGTTTTGGGAAAACATCTAAAACAATAGAGAGCTTAGTTTGATCTCCTCACACGAGGCGATGAGAGACAAACGCAGAGTCTTTAACTCATTTTGGCACAATTCGGCCTCCCTGGGCGCGTGATGGTATGGCAGGAGATGTGTTGGTGTGCGTCTCTAAATACATCGCCACACAACCCTGGGAGGAGGGGAAGGAAAACAGGGACGGGACGGACCTTTCCCAGGGTACTTTAGCAAAATGTCAAGAAGGTTCAGATCCCCTCTCAACAGAAATTACATCTGTGTGAAGGTTAACAACCCCGGGTTTAATATTGAGGTTTGGCGAACAATGGGCTGGAAAATGAAAAGAAAACAAATGTATTTAGATCTGATCTCTGTTGTTAGACGAGGTGAGATTAAATCATAGCTAAACGGCAGGGGAGAGGGGGGGAGTTTTGGACCGGTTCTCTATCAGCACCCAACAGGAAGGTTCGGTTTTAAAAGTAACCAGCGAATATCCGGCTAAGTCAAATTAATTAATGGAGTTTTTAAGGAAGTGACTGTGAAACATGGTCATTAACCCGAATAAAACCAGCTTTAATATGAAGCCTGGAGAGCCATCTTTCAGTGCCGAGGCTGATCGGGTTTGTTAAGAGCTCCAGCATTGGGCTGTAGGGCTCCTCTCCTTAAATGAGCCATAATATAATTGCGCTGGAGGGCTGCGCGCCGCGGGAAGCGGGTTTTATATCGAGGCCTGCCTGCTGTAATGGTGTCAGGTGGTATTTATGAGACTTGTAATGGCGCTGAAGCTTAGGCACACCTGCTACGCTGGGAAGGGTGTTCAGCAGAGACACGAGCAAACACAAAATTACAAAGACGCAAAGCCCTCCAGTTGCTTCTCTAGCTTGGTTACAGTGTGTTGTTTTGTGTTTTACATACAACGCTGTGTTAGTGGGTCTGACGCAAATATAATATACATAATGCTGTAGGAAAGTGTCTTCCTTAAATATAGTGAAAAATACTCACCTCAAAGCAAGACGCTAGAATTGACTCAACCTAGCTTAACTTTAGATATACACATGCATGCTATTCTAAAGGCTCATTTTCAAATGCTGTGTCTTAGTTTTGCATTCACCCAGAGTGCCCTGTTCTGTGTTTTTGTTTGTTTTTGTTTGTTTTTTTAGTTACTCCTGACTTTTGCAGGAATCTGCTGCCAAACATTTTAACCAAAAAAAAAAAAAAAAAAAATCTGGCTGTTCCAAGTGCAGTAAATGTAAAGTTTATCATCCACCTATATTTTTACTGTCTGCGTAATTAGTTCGTGAAGACAAATACAACACTGGATCGTATGATTTAAAGTAATACCACTAATGAAACCTTCTGGAGGCACGAGCTACAGGTAAAAACAAGTGCTCCCCTTCAGGTTGGCAGCTCAGTCCAACTGTCTCCAACACATATCCCCATGGTTATGATTCCTTTTGACAGCGCAGACAGAAAGCCCTAGAAAGCCACGGCCTCCGTGTACACAAACGGCAGCAGCAGAGGCTGAAAAAGACGAGCACGTTGCCCCACATCTCATGCGGACGAACAGCTGACACCTCAGTAGTCGCACTGCTGCAACAGCAGCAAACCTGATGCTTGAACTGCTTTGATCAACACAAGTGGAGGATCACAGCGGCGGCGCTGGAGAGTTCAGCCTGAACGCTGACTGCTCAGCTTTAACTGGAGATGATGAGACAGGAAGACGGCGAAATCTGCCAAAATAATTACTGAAATGAAACTGCTCATCCAGAGAAAAGGTATGTAAAATTAAATCTACTTATATTACAAATAAACAGTTATTAGTTAAATATACAAAAAAACGATATACATTATGCCCAGAGACAATAAATTAAAAACATTTATTCTAATTGTTTTTTGAACAAGGATACATTTTTCTGCTGTTTACAAAGATGTCGGCTCAATCTTGGTGATTGGAGCTAAAGATCTGCACTTATATCCTATACTGGAGTAAAGGTTATATCAGGTGTGTTCAGCCATCTGTTCCTTGTTTTGTTTACAAAAACAAACATTGGAACCTAATAAAATAGATCATATGTGCTAATTTAACTATAGGACATGTTACTGTCTGTCTGGGAATCATTTAAGCTTCTTTTCGATCGTTTATTCCCATAAGAAATGTCTAACGATCACCCTCGTAGTGACTTATGCGTCTGTATATCATAATGCAGCCCTGCTGTGAACCACGGCGAGTTGGTAAAACCGTCGCAGTCGCAGATTTGGTTTTAACGTGTTGCTTTTGTGCCTGCGGCTCGTCCACAGCCGAGCACTCTTCACACTCGCCGAACGGCCTCAATTACACCCCCCGGCTCCGCCATCCATCCATCCATCCATCCTTCCATCCATCCATAGGCTAGGTTCAATTCATCGGGGCTGGGCGGGCATCCATTAGCTCTCCTCCGCGGGGACAGGGCAGCCTTTAAAGCAAAGCACTCTGGGAGCACACAGGGGGCCCCGCACTTTACCCTAACAGCTTCATCAAGTCTGCATCCCCAGAGCCCAACACACACGCTCACACTGAGGACATGCACACTCTCTGGAGGGCCCAATTAGCAGCCATCACCTGTAATTCAATAACACTCCTCTTCTTCCAGCTCTCTCTCTGTTTCACTCCATGCTTTAGGAAGCGCACAGCCTGATTGTGTTCAGCATCAACAAACAAATCTAAATCTACCCCGACAGTTGAGGATATTTGAATAGATCAGTATATTTTGTTTGGAAGCTCCTCCTTCTTTAATTTAATGTCATGCTGGAGGTAACGTGCCACATAAATCAGGTTCAAAGAGCACAGGATAGGAAAGAGACAGAGAAAGCACCCACAGCTCCTCTCTGATGCTAATCAAATCTTCTGTTCCTTCTCCATTAGCCTGCTGGGTAAGACAGGAAAGCAGAGCAGCGACACCTTCATCATCAAATGCAAAAGCTAACGTAAGGAACCTTTCTACTTGCTGTCACATTTAGAAATTTAACAACACTCTGGATTACAGATAATGCTCAAAAATATATGTGACTGCATGAAAATATGGCATATTGTTAAGAACTAGCTGGACTGCAAAAAATAAAAAATAAAGACATTTAATTAGGAACTAGGCATTCAGACTCTTGGTGGCATTTGTGTTTTAACTTGGCGCAAAAACATTAGTTGCTGAGGAGAAAATAAAACACAACTACACGGTTTCAATTGCCAAAACTGCAGATTTCTATGGGTCTAAAGCTGTTATAAATATTAAACTCTAAAATCTTAGATGCTCCCAACCACAGCATGCTCTAAGTAGTAGAATAATAATCAATATTTACTGACAAGAAATGAGGGTGTTTGTGTCTGTTGAAACTCCACCTCCTTGGTGTTTATGGCTGCACATTTCTGTTTCGCCAGTCACTCTTGCCCTGAGTGATAAACTAACCTAAGTGGTTGCATGAAGCCTTCCTAGTGTTTCCTCTTTCCTCTCGATCCGATACGTGTATCGGAAATCGGTCTGAGATCGGCCAAGAAACGAATATCGGATCACATCGTTCTACATGTAAAATCTCCAATATCAGCACTCCGACACTAGCAGTCTGTTTAAGCGTCAATTGTAGAACCTTATTTCTTTGAAGGAAGTTCAATATTTATATAACACATTGATTAACAATGAAAGGATCTATTTTTTCATAACTATTGCTTTCAAAGTAATTTAAGTAATTTAAGTCTGATGCATTTTGACATTGATTTGGTTCATTACCAGTATCACGCAGTACTGAAAACTGAATAATCATTATCCTATCGGAGGAGAAAAGTTGTATCAGGACACCCCAAGTTTCTACCAGAGTTTTCTCCAATGACAGATTTAAACAGTGTTGATTCGGTCAAGTTGACCTTCAAGCTCTAGAGCTCATCACCTGCCTGGAGACCTCAAGACAAACCGCTCATTAAACAAGAAACCCACGTATCAAGAATTCCACGACTGACCATGTTTCTTCTACTCTCCACCACACGTGTCTGCCGTTGGACCGCCTGTCCGCCCTGGCCATGCCATCACCCAACGTTAGAACATCGCTTCTACTCGCCTTTCTCCCTGGCAGAAAACAAAATGAACCACACCAAGGAACCTACTCTGATCTACACCTCTGCACATTTCAGTTTGTGAATTAAATTACTTCACTGATTTCTATCAAAGCCATGACAATTTAACATTTTAGGACGTGATTTAGCCTCCTCCTTACTCCTCCCATCCCCCTCCTTGAATCTGCATGGTGTTGTTTTTATTTATCCAGAAGCAAAATAAAAAGCTTGTTGTGTCTCTAGTTTTTAAACGTTTAATTGATGATCAGAGCCTAACAACACCTGTGAACCAAAATCAATTGCAAATCTCTGATTGGTGCATTCCTAAAGCAATGAGCATATTCAGTATAATTAAGGATAAAGAATACCTTTTTTTACATTTGATCTGGTATGACATTACCTGAAATATATATAGAGAACGCTTTTGAATTCATTTCTGTACCAAACAATTGCGGTAAAAAGAAACCAAAATGAGAAATCCGTGTACAGTGTTGTTGCTGTGTTATGTAAATCTAGTTGGTACGGCAGTGATGAGACAGCATGGAAACAAGAGAAACGAGCTCATCATGCACCGGTACTAAATGGGAACCAGTAATAAAGAAAAGCACAGAGGAGTTGTGAATATAAACATGTAAAAAACGACTTGCTGGGTTAAAGGGCAACACATTGCCTCCTAACCATCATGAAATCCACACAGGAAAGTACATCAGCTCGTATGAGCAACTATTTCTTGCTATCATTAATAGTAGGAGCAAGGAAGGCCCACGTGATGGTCGGACACAGATACATGCACACACATTAAAATAACAAGATGCACACACAAATGGCAACTGGCTACAACAATGTCCACTTTAATTTTCTGCTTCGATGACAAAATATTCCCTAAATGGAGAGCAGAGTAAAAAGAGGGGGAATAAATCATTCTGCTGCGCCTGTAATCTAATTCTCTGCTCTTCCACTCCCACCTGTCCTGCTGCCGCCGCCGCTGCTCCCTCTGCAGTCTCAAGAGTGTCTTTAGCAAGTCAGACCTCCCCTAACCCACCTGTCCATCTACCAAGATTAATTTTCTCCTGAGAACAGTGGCGCTTCTCGGAAAGCTCCCCCCATCCAACTGTCGATTTTACATTCTTCAAGGCATAACATAAAAACAAAAAAAAAACATCTCCAAATAAGCTAGAATTAATTTAGTTGCTCTCAACAGACTGAATTACACCAGTAGTTAATCTATGGACCCAGTTACCAGTATTACTCTAAAAAGGCTTATAACTGCCTATTTTAATAGTTAAAACAAAAAGTATACCAAAATATGCAATAATATATACAATTGAAACCGAATTAGCACTAACGCAACAGTCTTTGTTATTTCTGCTCAGCCATCCGGCACCTAGGAAAATTATTGGTGCTCCTCGATTGGACGGTTTGCAGAAGCAAGCCAATATTGTGTCGAGTAGCATTGCTCCGAGGCCTTTTGGCGTCACAAATTGTATTTTCTCCCTAATATTTAAGAATGCTTAAAGACAACTAAGCAGATTTTCTACAAATGAGTTGGAGTCACGTTGCACGCATAGGGATGCACCGATTGTGAAATTGTAGGCCGATGCCAATGTTTAGAATAAATGTTGTTGTTTTTTTGTTCTTTATTCTGTCTTTGATGCCACAGAAACCAGTAAACCATCATAATATTACAAAAATACTAACATAAAATACTAGAGAGAGAGCCACACAGAAAGGAGGTTCATCTGGAACAACAAAGTACTCTACCTCCCCCACCCTTTGTTAGCTGGTGCTGATAAGCACTAATTTCAACATGCTACACTTTTGAAAAGAGCAAAAGAAATAAAAGGTGAAATATTTTAATCAAGCTTTTGCTTATGTGTCAAAATCTGAGTGTCATCAGAAACCTTTACTTTCTCTGATTGCAAAGAGCACAAGGTTAAGAAGAGCAGAGACTCCGTCTCCTGTTGCTGCACACTTACACCACTAACTAAAAGGTACTAAGCTTTACACTGAACTGTAAAACAAAGGAAATCATGGTGTCGTATTTAAAAACTAAGAACAAAACAATCACTTTCATGAAGCTGATTGAAACAAAACGTCACGTCACAGCAAATTTCTGAACACCTTTCCAGCAGCACTCCCTGACCAGAGTGGAGCAGAAGAAGTCATGGGTAGCTCTAACCGTTTTTACAAAGTTGAAAAATGTTGTGGAACAATAAAACACAACTGGACAAAGTTAACCAAATGAATAATGAAATAAAGCATTCAGCTCATTCAACTGGAACTAGTCCAAGAGATTCATGTCGAAAAGAATGAAAATAACAATAAAAAAAACATAAACTTTATATGTATTATTAAATTGTTTTGCCAAAAGTAGAAACATGTTTTTCTTGGAGGCTTTAATCATAGATATTGAGATTACTTACTTGTGTAAACAAAACCTTACAAACTTGGACCTAAAATTTACTTTTTAGTTATATTTTTTGACAAAGGCCTGCAGGATTTTCTCATTTACTATTATTGCTTCCTGTTTTCTGTTTAAAACTTAAGTGGACGTGAATGAAAGCCTTTCCCACACAGGCTTAAAACCCACTTGGACGGCCGACGCGCCTGGGATTCCTGCTGTAACAGCGCCCTCTCCACTCGGGCTAGATGTTGTGCCTGAATGGCGGGTGGCGACATCAGAGGCGACTTTTTGATCCACTTTGCCTCTCAGGCTGAAGAAAGACAGAGAATGGGGAAATTGCAAATTTGACTGACACCAAAGATGACAGAGAAAAGTTTCCCACTGACGGAGTGTGAAGGAGTTTCCTCCAGTTCTTACTCACAGCAACTGTCTATGGGACCCTTTCTTCTAAAATAAAACACACGGCTGCATCGACCTGTCCTCAGATGGAGGGAATCAAACTTAATACCTACGTATGTTTGACATTCAAACTGATTTATCAATGCGTTCCGAAATATTAAGAGAGCGGAGAGCTTCTTAAACGCATTAATATTAATGAGCTTCTTCATGTTGTTGTTTCTTTAAAAAAGTTGAGCGAAGTAAAAAAAAAAAAAAGGTAGTTAGTTCCTTCGTTTTAAGTTCTGGTTCCACATTTGGTTTTCTATAAGACTGGGCGTCTGGATGAAAGGTTTTTTTTTGTTTTTTTTTAACTTCCTCCCTTACGTCAAACCTGTATGTAAGTTTTTTTGTTTTTGTGTGTTTGTTAAATGACGTATTAGTAAATAACCGCCAAAGTGATTAGATGATTAAAATGATGAGAGGCCTCTAGACGAAAAAGTTTCACATTTATGCAGAGATCTGAAGTCGACTCAGACGGATGGACACGATTAGTCGCTCTCGGTTTCGTTTTAAATCAGAGGACAGCGCACCATTTCCTTTTCACCTTGACTAAAAATAAGCCTGACGCTGAGCTTTCGCGAGTCACACCTGCATAACAGCCAAACGCGTCTCTGTTCGGGTAACCGTTCGACTGTCTGTCCCTCGATGGTGGCGACTTTAACAATACTGTGTTAGCGGGCTTTTTGTACAGTGCCTTGCTAAAGTTTTCATCCGCCTTGAACCTTTCCATGTTTTGTTATGTTGCAACCACAGGCTTCAAGGTAGTTTTTTATCATCAGGGCTTGGTGTGGTACACCAACACAAAGTAAAGCAAACACTGCAATTTGAAAGGAAAACGTGTATTTAAATTTAGATGCCTTTACCTTGATGCCCTTAAATGCAGTCTGATAGCAGTCAGTCTTGCACCAAATCCCAAAGGCCTCTGACTGAAGACTACTGCTATATTTCTTAAGACTGCGATGACATGCTAATAGCTCAGTATCTGCACAGCAGAGACTACTGTATACTCCACAGTAAAATCTCCTGGATCACATCATGTTGACAAGCACTGCTTATCCACCTCATTTGGTTTGACCACTCCTCTTTAAATCTCAGCATGACTTTGTGGTTGGAAACATGCTGGTTTGAGGGTTACTAGAGGGAAGGGGGGCAGAGGTAATGAGTAGATGGACATAAAAATCTGCAAGACTCAAAAGTTTTCAAAAGACTACAAACGGAGACCAACGTTGGCCCAGTCAAAGTCCGGGTCTAAGTCAAATGAAGAGTGTTTGGGTAAGATTTGAGAATTTATTTTTTGCACATCTTCTCCAGATAATTCGAGTAAGTTATGATGTATTTTACAGAAACTGATATTCCATATCTACATAAACATGCATGCCAACAATTCTCAATCTTTTATTATGAAAATATTGAAATCTATGGAACATTTTTCCTTCAGGTGGTGGATGGAAAGCAGAAGGGAAAACGAACAGAGAAGAAGATCGTTTAACCATCTCCTCTATTGATCATCGCTGTGAGATTGCTAGCTAATAATTTCCTTTTGGCATTAACAAAGTATTTCTACATTCATTATTCAAACTATGCAATTATCCAAATAAAATTATAAACAGGTTTTAAGGAATATGAATGTTTTGAAGGCAATCAGGAAGTTATTGTTGGGAGGAGCTAACCTGAAAACATGACACATAGAGTTAACAGCTTAATACGAATGAGAAAACTGGGGCATCTTTTACTTTCTGCACTTTCTACCTGATCAGTTCGGTCCTCATCAGGGTTTATGCATGTTTTATCTAACTGATACGCAACAGCAACACATTAGCCGCTGCTTTCTTTCACCTCAGCGGCTTCATGTTAATGCATGTAAATCCAAACAAGGAGCTTGTGTTGTTATGCAAAGCCCGAAGAAAAGTAGCAGTTCCCCAGATACACGCTCGAATCCACAACACACACACACACACATTTGCCTCAATTAGTCACTGTAAGAGCATCACTGGCTCTGATGGCCCCCTTACCTGGACCATAAAAAGACAAAGGGGAGGAGTCAGTGCCCATTTAGTGAAGCAGTCCTGTAGTGGTTTGTCATTCCACATCCACAGCCCCAGGCTCTGGAGCAAGAGGAGAAAGTCACAAGGACTATCTTGATTACGAAGCGCTGTTATAAACAAGCGGTCAATAAATGCTACCATTACCTTCATATAAAACGGTTAAAATCATTCTGTTTTCGGGAGCATAGAGCAGAAATGTCCAGCATGATGCTACAATAACTAGTTGAATTAGTGTAACCGCATTTGCTAATCAGAGCACTAAGGTGAAGCGAGTCTGTGGCAAATCATGTTAGCTGCAAATATGCTTAGCGCTCCCCTCGGAGGCAGGATGCTCACATGACTGTCAAACAACTGGAACTAAAGAACGCCGGGCTGACTGGAGCGCATTCATACGCAGAGGAGAAGTGCTACGCTTTCTTTGAAGGAGTTCTGATAAACGTAGTCTGTAGAGGGAACTGGTCCGTTCAGAGATGCGAGGAGCAAAAGAAATGGTTACGGGCCTAAATGGAGGCCAGAAGCCTGCCAGAACAATAAATATGCGAACCTTTAACGCCGCTTTACAGCTTCGGAAGCAGGATAAAGGAAACACACTGTGAGCATGTGAATCAACAACTCAAAGAGAAAGCTGATGAATGTTTTACTAACATAGCATCTCTTTAAAATCCATGAACTCTGGGACCAAAACAGAAACGTAAACACCAGATCCACCGAGTAAAGTTTTCACTTCCTGTGGGGCGGCGAGGAGCGGAGCTCTTGCCGATTCCTGACGGGCAGCAGCTCCAGCCAGCGAGTGGGCCGCTCTGTTTATCCTGTAAAGGTATGTTAACACCAGGCTGCATTCCTCTAGTCCATAAATTGCAGTGTAAGATTACAGCACGCTAGAGCCGGCATCCATGCACAATCAAACGTTGGGCGCTTTGAAGACGCTGGATGACGAAGCCGTGACCACAGAGCCGTGGAATCTGGCTGAAGGTCGACACCTTTAATTTACAGCGGGACTGCAGTCGGTTTCCTTTTTCCCTGTTGGAGTAACACCGGCTGAAACCAGGAGGATCTTTAAGTCTTACAAGGAGGGGAAATATTAGTAATTAGGGTTTTAAAAAAAAGAGTAAAAGTTAGCAGCAAGAGGAAAGCGGGATAGTTAAACTCATAGTTAAATTATGATGTAACTCCTTATGGACCGCACAAAAGTTCAAAAACACACAAAATAACAGAAAATAAATAAATAGCATCCAATGCTAATATCAAGTTTTCTCATATTTCTCACACAGAGCAGTCAGTTTTTAGTCGAATTACAATATCCAGATATATCTGACACGCTACAAGCTTTGTGCAGAAGTTCACTAAATCATAACTGTTCAGTAGTCCACCAAAATCTGCAGCCTCCAGCTATTGTTGCACTAAAACAACAGTTAATCCAGACGGGTTCAACTGCGGCGTTTCAATCTGGTTTTTATTTTTTATTTTCTCGTATAATCAAAAACATGCCAACAAAAGGAAACAGTCATGAATCACAGCTACATCCTCTCTGTCAGTCAGTGTAATGAAACCCCAGTAATAACCTGTCAGTCGTTGCTAAACTCGAAATCTTTCTGCGCTGTGAAATTTTACTGACGCTAAATAAAAAAGAAAAAGTCAACAAACACCGAATCAAACGGAGAAGCCTATCATAGTTGCGTATGTTTCCCTCTTTATTCACTGTGGATAAAATCTCCTGCAGGTATTTTTGTAGAATCAGCTATGTTAGCCGCTTTTTAGTTAGTTTTGTAAAGTAATAATCTGTAGCATTTTTTGGTTATCATTTACCAGAGATATCCCAAAATAACTGCCTTAGTTCACGATATAGTAACACACCAACGATCAGATGAAGCTGAGCCTGTGGCTTCATCAGGTGTGTCCCGGATTTATCCTGCCTTTAAAAAAAGAAGAGTATTATCTCCTTTCTCTCTCAGCACCAACATAATCGATTAATATCTGAAGTATAAATTTGTTTTCATGCCTATCACACTAATTTTAGCTCGGCTAAACAGTACATCTTAAGCCAAATCTAAATAATTTAAAGACTAGTCTACTGTTTCAAACGAGCGCCGTTTTGGTTTCTGCGCTAATCTCATCGTCTGTTGTATGTTTGACACGTCCCTCTGACTCAGATTATTTTCCCTGGAGGTCAGCAGTAAAACAGGTAATCACTTAAAAAGTCCCAATTTAGTTTTCAATAATACCTCACAGTCTTATTAGAGCACAGATCTGCAGCTCCAGAACCACGACTACTTATGCCTATGGGCCTACGACTATGTGGCTACTAAAAGCTGTAGCATGTTGAAAATTAAATAGATGTTTTCAAATATTGAAGGTAATTATGGTATAATGCTAACATTTCCACAAAGAATGACACTAATTCCATAAAAGAACATCTCCTTGATATGAAAAACAGTTGCAATTCAGTTTAAAAGGGAGTTTCTTCAAAGCATTGATGTGAGCAAGAAGGATTTACAATATCGTTAAGTTTTGTATAGAATCTAAACTAACCTCTGCCTCTCAGACAGTTGCTGTATGATAATCTCATGACTGCCGTGGTTTGCTATAACGGCTCACATATCCTGAATTATACAATTACTTGTTGGCTAATCCACCTCATTTGCTTTTGCCACTCCTCTTTAAGTCTGTCGTTGTATTTTTTGTGCTTTGACAGCCTGGTTGCGACAATGATTTTTGCACATTAAGATGGATGGGAGAGAAGGTTTGAACTTTAAACTTTTATCCTGCTTTCCTCTTCAGTCCTTTACATTTCCTCTAGGATTCAAGGTCACAGTTCAGGTATCATATAGGCTTTTGGGGTCCTAACAGAAAGAAAGAAAAAAAACACCTTGCTGCTATGGTTACATATTATAACAAGTTTTCAGACTGAATAAGTCCTAAAAAGCAACGCCTCTACTATGCCTTTGTGAACAAACGTCCTCAAGAAGAACAAATTAGATCTAACAAAAGAGAGCGGCTCCAACATGAGTGGATACATTCCTTCAAATGCAAAAGAAATTACAAGCCCATTACAGCACTGTTCACAACACTGCTTTAAAGAATCTATAATCCAGTTCAGGTTCAGTATTTTACATTTTGAATTAAGAGTACTACAACTACTAAACAAATAGGTATTTTTATCTATGGTGTGAAACCATTGTTGGTGAAAATGATGCCTGCACACCTTGAAAGGTGCAGGAACATGCAGAGTTATGTTACATACCATATGTAGGACTAACCAAAAATAATCGCTAGTTTCAACCATACTTCATCAACAATCTTTTATTATTAGCCACATCAAGCTTCTAGTTCAATCAGCAGACCTTTTAATAACTTCCCAACAGAGTTCAGAAACCTTCGAACGTGTCGCCAAGATGAATTCAATTCATTAAACAATATTAGGTGACCTGAGCGTGGGAGACGTTGAAGCTAGAAGAAACAGAAGCCAGTCAAAATATCCTAGCGGGTATCAGCAGCTGTTTGCCTCATTGTGGTGATCAGCAGAGGCTATAGTGAAAATTAAAGAAGTGCTTGTGATCGAGTCGGCTGTGTGGAATCAAACCTAGATGCCTGGAATCAGGCTGGAGCTGAGGAGGAGTATGAAAGCGTTGCGCAATGATCAACACACACACACACACACACACACACACACACACACAACACGCACACGCCCGTTTTTCTTCCCCTTGCAAAAAGCTCCATTTAACCTCGTTTTGGGGAGAATATGACCAAAACAAAGCGGATGAAACCACCCAAATCAAGATTAGTCGCATTCAGGGGCCAGAATATCCAGTGGGGAGCGGTTTGGATGCACCTTTAAAGGTGTTGCATCACCTTGCGTACCTGCCTGTCTCCCCTGCACGAAAAAAACCAAAAAAAAACACCTTCTCTGCAGTAACGACACTGACCGCCATGACATGACCGACCACCGCAGCACAATGGGGAGATGTTGGCCAGGGATGCGCTCTTCGCATCCGAGAATAACCACCTTATGCGCCACGACAGACGCGCGCACACACACACACACGCACTGATGTCCACGGAGCGTGGGGGTGAACCTTAGCGATCAAGTCCGCACAAACGAGCGCATTAAAGGGGGGGGGGGGGGGGGGACATAAAGCGTTGAAGAAGCGGGTCAGAAAATGCGACAAATCCCGCGAGAACAGGAGGGAGACGAGCATCCGAGCGGAGAATGCGTGGCACGAAGGGGGGAAAAAAACCCACCAAGAAATAAGAGATAAATCGTCTCTCTACCTGCACAGGTTGACATTTGGAGCGCTTTCAATCCAGACTCGTCGAAAACACGGAGCCCGGTGTTCGGGCAGCGGTGGGTGAGAGGATCCTCGCAGCCCCAGGTGTTTTCTGTTTATTTCTAGGCCATTTGTCCGCCCCGCTATCTGCCTTCAGGTAAACATGATGATGATGATGGTGCTGGTGGTGGCGGCGGTGATGATGATGATGATGGCTCCTGTACAGACGTCAGCAGGAGGAGGAGTGTTTGGGGGAAAGGTGCTTTCCAGCCCCTCACCTCAAACTAACGCACAGATCGCTTTATTTTAACCCCCGGATTTCTATTTATGAGGTTTATTATTGGCTGGACTGAGCTATGGAATGAGAGGACAGGTAAGAAACGGTCCAATCAGAGGCTCTGTCTCATAATGCTGGTCTAAGTACAAAATTATTACACCCACCTGATGTTAAATCCTATTTATGAAGCATTCACTTTATTACAAGATAAATAATCAGACCCACAAACGCATAGTGGGGGTTGTTTTTAGAGGATTTTCTTAGCTCAAATTCAGAGAAAAGTACTATAATATTCGTTTGCTGTGATAATATTTTCAATTCATAGAAAACAAAACAATCCAGCTTTCCTAACATTTACAAAACCGAACACAAATAGATGAGCATATCATTCTGAAAACTGAAAACCTAAATTCAGGTATATTGGGACAAAGCATCAGGCGATAGGTGGCGCTAGAGCTGCACAGTATCTCATATTGTTATGCGCAATATCAACATTGCACATAAGAAAAAGAGGCGTGTCACACAAGCGGCTTCATCCTTTGCAATAATTAGGAACAGCATCGCTAAAACAAAACTTTCTAAAAGCGTCAGCACTCCTTGAGCTTCCACATTATCAATGTTACCAAACAGGCAAATTTATCCCGGCACGAGAAGAGCGTAGCAGCCTTCTTTCAGCCAGCTGACCTACAGTGCAAAATAAAGGCAGCAGTCTATGGAACAACTGAGGTGACGTCACGCTGGGTGGGGAGCGTCAGCGTCAAACAGGAAGCTTAAAACTAAAAGTCTAGACTCTAGTGTGCTTTTGTTTTACTAAAGCAGTGTAGACATTAATGGTGTAGATTAAAACTGAGCAGAAAGATTACTATGCAGAAGCCACAGCCTCGCAGCATAGGAGCAAACATAACAGCATCGGCGTGAAACAAAAAAACAGAAAGCTAAAATGCTATCTGCTGATTAGCGTAAAATCCTTTGCATTTTGTTTTGCTTTTACTTTTTAAACTTGAACAAGAATGAATGATAAATTATTTAGTTTATACCCAATAATATCTAACTGATCTTGTCTTTATAATCTGGTATATTTGTATGCCCTAAAGAGCCAAATCAGGTATTTTTTCAGGTTACACGGGCCTTAAGGTGTATTAAATTAAATGTGCCAATTGTGTTTGCATATAGACCCTGATTAATAGTTGTTATCAGAACAATTAGGCTCATTTTTGAGAGTTAAATACAATAAATATCACCATAAACAGTAAAGCAAACACACTCTTAATGAATAGTTGTGCTATTGCTGCATGCAGGTATCGTTTACTTGTGCACACTGTGATACAGGTGAGCAATATAACAATTGTGGTTAGTGACATTAAGTGAAAAAAGTAATTATAGTTCAGAAGAAGTAAAGAAAAAAAGACAGGTACAGAGGAATAAAAAGGCAGACCTCAGCTGTAGAGCATAAAATATCATCAAATCAACGTTCCCCAAAAGGTCACAGGACACATACAAGGCACAAATACATATCATGGTAAAGCCTCAACAACTGGTTTCCAATTATAAAACACATTATAATGTGTATTTAAAATATCATAAAATACCAAAAACAATTAACATCTACATCATACAGCTTCATTACACTGTCCTATATTTCAAATATTCATTTCTGTTCATTGAAATTAGTCTGCCTAACGATAAGAAGACGAAAGTCTGCCCATGTTTTCCACACTATAAACACCAAACACTTGATTTAGGTTCCTTTACATGCATTCATGCTTATGTGTGACACAGCATTAAGGGGATCAACCTGTTGCTCTTGCAGAGGTGTTGATCAGCCCTGGTTGCTGTAATGGTCGCTTTCAGCTCACATGTATCCTGCATCGTCTGCTTCTTCACAATACGTCTGCGATTTTCTTTAGTTCCGGTATCCAGGATGGTGCTAACATGATTATTAAAGTAGATACAGGTTGTTGTAGCAGAGTAGCCAGGTGCCGGAAAATCAAATAAGCATCTACAGAAAACTTTTAAGCAAAGGAAAGTAAAAAAAATACTCAAAAAAAAAAAAAACATGGTGGACTTCTATACTGACATCATGCAGCTTGGGTTATGTGCTTCTCCCCTCTTTAATCTGACTATGGGACCCTACTTTTCAAATAAAAAGCTACTTTTACATATATTTTGGCACGGAAAATGTGTTTCCCATGTTGTCTCCGGTTCTGGTGTTGCTTATTACTGTGTGGGTTTGCTTTTGAAGCACTTACTTCATCTTTGTGTGCTTCAAAGTTGATAAAACATGATCAGGTAGAGGTCTTTGTTGTCAGGATAGATCAAAAATACTTATTACTAAGTGGATTCCACAAAAATGATGAATATGTTATTTGCCCATCCCTCGTCTCTAGTTCAACTTTCTTTCCATCACGTATTTTCCTTCCACTAAACTTGTGATTAATATTCCTAATTAAAGCCATCCTTGTCAGTGTCAATGATACGTTGCCAATATCACAAGAACAGTCTAATCCTTAATTGTGTAGACCCTAAAATAAACATAACATCACTTTCCTGTATTAGAAATACTTGTTCTATTGAATTTATTAAAATATTGGTCCCTCTGAGGCTGTATGCATTAAAATGATCAAAACAAGTGTAATAAACCGCCAGTGTCTGAATGGCTTTTTTAAAATAAACCAATAATTAAAACACCATCCATTAAAACCACAACCTTCCTGTGTTGTGGTTGTTCAGCTGTAAAATCATTTCTTGTACCCGTCTCCTCAGACAAAGTTCGGACTCTCAATGAGTAAAAGTCTTCAAATCTAAACCTGCATAATATATGAATTACTGAAAAAAGTTTCATAGTTTAGTTAAAAATCCCCGTCTACAACCTTGTAGTAAAAAGACTAATTACACATGCATAGAGACTAAAAATGCAACTATTTTACAGAATAAATACGTGATATCAACATGATTCGCAGCATACAGTGGAAAAAAATCACTATAATTTTATAACGCCCAGAAAAAGCAGGTGAAACCTAATAAAATGCATTTGCTAGAATCATTTAACATCAACAAAGAGGACAAACAGCATCCTGTCCTTTTACACTCGCAGGTGCACAAGAGAGCAAAACCACGAGGACTTTTAAACAGCAGCTACCGTAGTTTCAACTCTTACCCCAACAAAGCCAACATGTGATGCGGCAGTCGTGGAGGAGCGGGTCGAAGAGAACAATCCCCCGCAGCGGCGAGGACACCGAGCGGCGCTTCCACGGTTCACCACGCGGCCCGTGGAGGAAACACAAGGCGAAGTTCAATCTCTCTGAACCCGAGGAGAGCGAGAGAAAACAACAAACACACAAACAAACGCTCTGGCGTCGCGACTGAACAAACCTCGCCCTGAAAACCAGTCAACTGCGGGCGGGCCACGTTGTGACGCCGGAGCCGCGCAACCTGCCGCCGAGTGTTGCTGCTCGGCCAGAAAGTGCTAAACGGGACCAGCAGCAGCAGCGGAGACACGCACACACACAATAAAACAAAACAGATCCTCTCAAAAAGTGAAAGAAAGTGGAGGAAAGAGAGAGAGGGGGGGGGGGGGGGGGAGCGCTCCTCGGGTTATTATAACAGGCGGATATAACGGTTCAGCAACGGCCGCAGGAGGGGAAGCCAGCCCAGGTATAACGGTCCGCTCACACGCCCGTCCCTGAAAACTCCCCGAAATTAGCCTCAACTCGCTCCCAAACACAAAAAGTCTCCCGGAGGACTTTTAGCGAGCGGGAGAGCTCCCGGGCCGGCCGTCCCGCTCGCTTGTAGAGGAGTTGCGACTTACCGCTGCTCCTCCGCGGGTTCGCCTGTTTTCTGCGCTTACACCTGGGGCCATCCGCCATGATCCTCTCGCCTGGGTCTGAAGCGCTGCCGTAGCGAGTCACCTCCTCCCTCACCCGCCTCCCCGCGCTTCAACCTTCCTCACCCCCCACCCCCCCCTCACCGTCCCTTCCCCCACCTTTAGAGCGAAAAACACCTGGTTTGCGACACACCAGCAGCTTTACGGCTCCTGGAGCACCTCGGCGGACCGAGCCCCTCCTGCTGTCCGCAAGGCAGCGACTGTTCCCCGGACAGCTCTGCATGCTCAGACCGGTACCGAACCGAGGTGACGGAGCTGTAAGGTGGGTCTGCACAGGTGAGCACCGGGTCATAATCATACAGCAGGTGATTATGCATGAAGTATTCTATATATTAATAGATTAAAAAAAATAATAATAAAATAAAAAAAGTTGCAGTTAAATTTAATTTGATTATTCTTTAAAAAAAAACACACAATCCAGTGTTTTCATATTTGTCAAACGGATCTATAACCCCCATAGTTATAATTACCATGCAAATCAAAGAAATGGAAGAAAAGAAGACTTTTAAAATAAAAACTGATGCTTACTCTCTGGTAATCATGATGATCATGACTTTCTCCTTACAGGCTAATGACAACACGTTTAATTTAATAGATGTGGGGGCAACCATTTATAATGAAAAGTTGTGTTGCCGTAACTCTATTAACTAAAACGTGTAATACAGGTTAATTACGCAATTCAACCTGATTATTTACACCCACAGCCAATGAAAACACATGTAACCTACACACATATACACACGTATAAAAATAATGAATTGCCTTGAGTTATCTGGCAGGTGGCACCAAAGTTTACTTTAAAATGTCTTCAAGTAACGAATCCCAGTGTTACATTTGCATGACCTTTAGAGAAGAAGCAGGAGCGTAGCATCACAGATGCTTTGTCATGCTTAACCGATAGAACGAAGTGTTTTATAACATACCGATGCTGTGTTTCGAACAGGACACACCTGTGATGTTGCTGAAAAGCTACACGTCCTGATCTCATATTATCACCAAAGCAGCTTGTTCAAGTCAGATCCAAGTAAGATTTTAAAAATGAGGCACATTTATATTTTTGACTGTAGAACAGAAATTGACTTTGTTGACATTTGTCTTCCAAGCAACTGATTGGCATGTAGATGGTATGTGATGGTTACTTTGCAGTTCTTTATAGGTATTTGCTGTGTTCTGTCTTCTGGCTCTTAAATCGTGATATGATTTAAATCTCCTCTGGCTTAAAAATGGACCTTGTGTGTTTATATTGCAGAAAACAAGTCATGGAATCTAATCGAAAGTGTTTAAAGGCTGTTATCAAATTTGGTCAAACATTGAACCCTTATTCTGTAGGAGTTTTTGTGAATCACTGATGATTAATATCACAGTTAATGCTGTAGTGAAGTGATTAGCTTTAATTAATGCTAAAATGGCAACACGTGTTATTCAATGCATGAATTTATTGTGTATTGATGTGAAATCCTGACTATTTTTATGATCTCAGCAGAACTGTCCGTTCTGCTTAAACTAGCACTGTGTTCACTTCTAGCGGCTTGAGGAAATTATCCTATTGCATGTTTTGAATATTATTATTACATTAAAAAAATTTGACACCCTTTTAATCAATTTGGGAATAAAAGGTTTAGATAATCCTATAGATGATCCTATCTCTATTAAACTCTGCAACCAAAAGGGGGGCGGAGCTTGAAGAGCCTATTTGCATTTAAAGAAACTGCACCAAAATAAGTTTCTCTCAGATACACATCACTACAATCACAAGGAATTAGGACTCAAGTTTTCCACTTTATATAGACCACAAACAAATTATTTAAATGTGAAAAGAAAGGATTCATAAAATGTACTTACTGATATTTAAGGTGTTGTGAATATTCTCCAAGCAGGAACAGATCACGAGCAGTGTGCGGAAGGCCAGATGAGGGGCTGTTGAGGTCTGGCAGAGCTATTCTTGTACCTGCCGACAATCAGGTGTCCGGTTTAGACATAACGGGTATTTAAGGAACACCATACATCTCTTTAGTTAGCAAACCCCGCCGGACGTCCTTGCAGTGGACAGCAGGACGGTTTACCAGGAGAAGAGAGCGCATGAGCTTTGCGCTTTTTAAATCAAGGATACTGAAACATATGAGGTAAGGAAAAAAGCCGACTGCTTAATTCTTGGTGTTGCATCAATGTACAACAAATCTCTCACCTACAATCCTTTTAGTTTTCTAATGGCAATTTCTTCCATGCTATCTTGATTTTCCAACTGGCTTCATAAACGTTCAATTGAGTGCATTAACACATGGATTAAATACAGATTAAGTTGTCGCTTAGACTTCCTTTTGTTTTTCTTTCTAACTTGAAGGACTAATCGGGTTTTCTGATGCATACATTTGACTTCACAAAACATAATCTACGTTGAAGCGTATTTATGTACAATTTTTCATAGTGTAAGTTGAAAAAACCTTTGAAACTCAACAAATGCTTCTTGCCATTTATACCATTAAGGCAAAAAAAGGTTATGTACTGACAATGTCACTTTGCGGATCTTACAACTTAATTTTGGTGCCAAGCCAACCTGTCCATCAGGTCAAACTAAGCCCCCCGAAACAACAAGCGACTCAACCGTCCTCTGCATCAGTAATGCTTCAATTGAATCTCTCCCTGGCAGGATATGAAGCTCTATAGAGTCGTCCCTCTCTACATCACAACATCTCTACAGGCCGCTGCTGTCCTGCTGCCTGCCAAAGTGAAAGGGGAAACTGATGCCATTATTCAATGCTAATTTGGTATTGACATGAATAGCCTCTGGGCTCAAGAGGCTTTTCCGCTCTTTTTAGTGATTTCATTCGTATTTATGCAGAAAAATCCTCCTCAATGAAAGGTCAGCTGTTGTAGTACACTATGTATACTGTTGTTAGAGGAAGACCTAAGCCTTCAGGCTAAATTCCTGTTTCTCAGGAATCCTCGGGAGCTTCTTTTGTCACACATCAGGTAACAGTTTACCCAGCGCTGCATCTGACGAATAAGCATTCAAACCTCACAAACCTAGGTATTTGTGTGAACATTTTTCTGCAGGCAACATATATTGATTAAAAACGTATTCTTATGAAACAGAATTTTTTTAGGATTATGTATGTACGTGAACATCCCTACAGGAGCTTTTGCCTTTCCCAGCACAAAATCTAAGGGGCCTACAGGTCTTAAAGTACGACATTGACAGAAACATTGATAATCTTTATTTTTTCTTGCTTTTTACCATCAAATGAGTCCATATAAGATTAAACAGTCCAAAAGAGAGGTGTCAAAAAAGTTCTGACCACATGTGGTCCGTGCAGCGTTGGACTGAAGGGCTTTTTAACATTTCTATAAATGGTGGCAACATTTTAGCTTCCCTTCTGATAAATGCAATCTACTGACACTGGTTGGTAACATGAATAATCAGCTCATCAAGTGATGACAAAGGTTGCGAGCCAATTTGAGATGCTAATAAAGGGCTAACATCCGTTCTCAAATAGTGTTCAAAACAATGTAAATGCTGTAATAAACCTGCATTAGTGCCTTTGATTCTAATTTTACTCTTCCGACTCAGATCTCACCTGTTTCGTCTTTGGATTAAGTTTTTTCAGACTAAACATATTTTGGATTTGGATTTCCATCCAAGGTCAAGTTGTTTGTAGAGTATTTTATGTATTGGTTCTTCTTTAGCTAAAAATACCTTTCTTGTGACTGTGCTCTGCTACTGTAAGACCGAAGGGAACATTGACCAGAAGATGAATAATGCACTTTAGTGTCAGGATGACTAATGCACGTACAGATCACTTGTCGGGATCTCTGTCTGGGGAGATGATGATAATAGCGAGTCCTCTCACTGAGATGATGCAGCAGGAGAGGAGAGATTATTTTTCTTCAGTCTGGGACACTTTATCCATTAAAGGCTGCATAGCTGCATCTCATTATGAACGAACGTACAAGGTGAACTTAAAGAAAATATCAGTAAGGAAACGTTGTTATTATACTATTTATGTTCACATTATCTAAAAACGTTATTGAAAAAGTTTTCATTTTATAACTTCAGTTCTGTTTAAACTCTAAATTTATGCAATCCTCTTTATAGCAATTCGTTTTTCCACGAGTTAAAATAATTTAATGTATTCGTAAAGTTTGATATCAAAATTGCATTAAAGTCTCACTGGCATTGAAAGCTTTTTTTTTTTTTTTCTGAGCCATTTCTGGGTTATTCAGTTTAGGTTGCAGCTTACTACCTGAGATAAGAGCCTTGTTTAAAGAGCCAAAGTCTGCAGGTTGTTTTGACCACACGCAGGTAAATCAAGGTCAGTTTGTTCTTTGCTCTCAGGTGAGTTTGCAAAAACGTATGATACGCGTCCTTCAGTAAACGACAATATAATGTCGGACTAAAGAAATGTACCTGCCCTGTTACCCAACTGGATGGGTGTAAATTGAAATTTAAATCCTTGCGTATAAACTATAGTGGTGGGCCTCCATGAATATTTGCCCAATATCCTAACCATGTGACATCTGCTCCTCCCCGCTTTTGTCTTCTCCATATCCTCCTCGATACCTTCAGAGCAATCTACGACTTCTCCCTCTTTACTTACGTAACCCTCTTTCACATCCCATATCTTTCTCCTTCTCTCTGCTGCAAAAAAAAAAAAAAAACTGAGCCCATACAAGAAAAATGGATGGAGGATTAATTTAAACTGCTTCTCCTCAAATAGTTGTTGAAATCTGAATAACTTATCCTGCCAACCTGAAGTCCCATCCTACGTGCTATCAGCTTTACATGATGAGGGACCTGCTACTGTTTCACTAACTTAAAGCACCAGTGGCTTTTTTATGGTACTAGAAAGAGAAAAGGTTTGGGGGATGACATGCAGACATTGTCCTATTGTCACGATTCATACCCCAGGCAGATGTTTAGAGCTGTAATTCCTTTGAATTTAGTCTAATCATACATGTATTCCAATTGATGCTAGTGATTAAACCGTTCATCACATTTGGTTTCATTAATCAAATCAGTTTAACAATCTCAGAAAACCCAACAGATTGCGTTGAGTCATTGATTCACAGCATTCACTCATCTTGGAGCAGCTGCAAAGACAGCAGACAATAGCTTGCATTGTGTCATTGACTTTACAGCAATCCCTCATACTGAGCATGCAAGCAGCGACAGTGGAGAAGAAAAAGTCCCCTTTAACAGGAAGAAACGTCCAGCAGAGCTAGAACCAAACCCTGTTTGGCCTGAGTAGCAATCTTTCATGACCAGCTGGTGGTTTGAGAAGATCGAAAACACACTCCAAAAAAGGAGAGGAAACCCATGTGGGGAAGATGAAGTAAGAAGTTCATAGCATGAAAGGGAAAATCTTGAGTTGCTGGCAGCACCATCTCAGCCAATGACCCCTCCAGGAAGGAGTTACAGCTAACAGAAAACCAGACCAGGTGTAGCTTCTACTTGATAAAACTGAATGTTAACAGTTGAAATAACTGTAACCATAAAGCAGATTGGTCAATAGAAAAAGAACGTAGCAGACGGAGAAGTGGTCAGATTGTCCTCCAGCAGACTAATCCCACTGTAGCGTAATCATAGATAAAGCTTTAGAATGACACATTAGAAAGACATGATTGCATCAGTTAATGGGGAAACAGAGTAGACTAATAGAAATTAACCGTATAGTTTTTAAGGTATATTATATTCTGTGCTCTAGATACTGTTATGAAAGAGGATTATTAGGAATGCCCTGATCCTAAATGTGCTGGTAAAGGACTAAGGTAATGGAACACAAAGTGAAACTGTTTTAATCGTAAGGTCGCTGACATGTCAGTCTCGGATGATTGGCAGTAAAAACTTTAAAGCTAATGATTTGTTTTTACAGAAATGGTGACTAATGATGTTAAACTAATGAGTACATTTCATCTTGGTCCCACTATTCATTCAAAGTGTCAGTGTTCCTTCAGAGCTACTGACTTCTTCAATGCTATTCTTTTTAGAGTGAAAAAGACATTTTTCTATCAATCCCTTTTATGACTATTTTAGTACCCTGAGTTCGCTTTTCTTGGAGAAAGACTTGACTTTCTCCTGCCTCCTCCCTTTTTTGCTCTCTCATAGCAGTATCTCTATTAACATCTTCATCTCTAAGTTTATGATTCAACTGGACTAAGCACGAGCAGGGGCGCTTACTGGGGAGCTGGGGAACCTCCTACCCTGTAGTCTGAGTGACATTCTACAGTAAAATTATTCAGGTGAGCATTGTGGAAACACATTTGTTACTTGTTCTGTTGTGTATTGTGGTGATAAATGACAATGAGTATAATTCACGTTTGCATGCTTCAGTGCAAAAAATTAAGGTTTTTTTTTTTTTTTTTTT
>JAVLVB010000553.1:229971-252773 GCA_032876305.1 Orestias chungarensis | reverse complement strand
TATAGAGACATCAGCTTTTAGCAAATAAGCAGCAGTAAGCTGAATAAATCATACAGGTGGGTAAATCTCAAGTTTCATTCACTTTGAATGTAGACCCTTTGAATGGTATGAGGTTAATTAACGGGTTATTGGGTCACTGCTGGATTATGTATGTCTTTTTTGCAATGATTCTGTACGGTGGAACAAAACTAGGTTTTACTTTCAAGTTGAAGGCAGCATTGCTCATACATCTAACAATCAGTAGCGGGATGATGTATCTAGTGATCAAACTTATAGCTATTAAAGGCAATGTAGAGAGATAATTTTCATATGTTGGATTCATGTTAAGCTAATCATTGTTATGTTAAATTTTATGTTAAAAAAATCAACTAAAACAGATGGGATAGGACCAACAAGCTCTTGTATTTACATTTCTGAAAAGTATCTGCTGTGTCCTTATCTCCTTCAGATTAGGGAATTGTGTTTTAATAAAGACTTCACAAATGTTGCTTCCAAAACATCCAAGCTTGATCAAAAAAACTCTTTGTGGAATTCATAATGCCACTTTAAAAAATTTAATAGCTTGTAATAAGCTTAAATTTAATTGCTAAAGAACAGTTTTGTTTCCTGTAAGCCACATTGTGGCATGATGGTGCCATTTCTGTTTATCGGTTCATATTTTTATCATTTAAATAATAAATTGTTGTCTTGCAACATCCAAGGGTTCAAACCCTAGCCAGGGCCTTTGCATGTTCTCCACTGTAAATTTATGTAAATGCTGTTAGGTATAGGTGTGTTCCAGTGCTCTGTTCATGCGTAATATGCTCATATGTCAAGTAATTCTCAAGCTTTTATTTAATAACCCAAAATGTTGGCAATTAGATGAGAAACATTATTTAGCGACATCAGCAGTGCAAGCAGTTAAATCAAAGAATAGTGTTGTAATCTTGCAGGTTGCTGTGTGTTTGTATCTTGTGTTCTGCAAATGTATGGGCACATAAGCTGCTAGATCACACAATGGATCGACGGCTTCCTTTTGCAACATTCATTTCCTGCGCAGCAACCAGGATCCTCCTCCCATCAAGCCACCGATCAATAGGCTCATGTCCACTTCAGGTGATGGGAGTGCCGATAACCTGGCCTGTTTGCTCACTTGTATCAGAGATAATGGTGAGCCTCCAGCAGCAAGCCTCGCATTGAGTCACATGCAGAAGCGGGAGCGACTGATGTCATTTTGCATCACTTCATCTTCACTTGCCAAGACACAGTGTTAGTTTTTATGCATGATGTTGCTGTGGATCTGCAGTGCACTGTAAGATTTTACATGTGCACGTCGAGAGCGTATGTGTGTTTGTGTAAAGCAGTCTTCGTCCCGAGGTTTTATCTGCTGTTTAAGCCCATACCTGGAGGCTGACCTCATTTGTTGCAACACTGCAGCTCAGGACACACTGAAGTCACATGACCAAGCTCTGCCAAGTCCATATGGAGCTCAAGCTTCCTGCTGCAGATCCTGCTGCTGCATTTATTTCTCTGTAGCAGTTTTTTCAGGCTTTAATATAAAAAAAAGCCTACATTCTTTTAGACTTTGGCTTTTAAAGTGCAGTCTATGACTTTATCAATTTTTGACATGTTTAGATTCTGTTTGAATTGTACCATATGAATCAAAAGGTTCATTTCTATTGGGATCTTCTTATAATCTTCTACAAACTGCGGGAAATCTGTTTTTATTACAATTATGTTTGAGTAATTATAGATATTTAGATACTGACCTCTGCTAATCATTGACATGGAGTAGTGAAATTTGTAATATATGTATATTTTAATAGGTTGGCCCATATAAAAGGAATAGGAGAAGTCCAATCATTGACCCCTGTGGCACATCTAATGGTCAGTAGTGCTACAGAGGATTCATATCACAAGTTATCTGATCAAACTTATGTTTACAGGTATGACATACCTTACTATTTTGAGAGAGAGATTTTTAAAGCATGGGATGTTGTTTAATAAAGCTAATCCTGCTTTTAACTACGTTATAATCCTTTTCTTGACCTCTGTTTTAAGGCTGTTTATTGATTTTCCCTTTTTTTTTAAATCGCTGAGGCATTTAAAGAACATCTGAATTTATGCTTTTTTATGAGTTTAAATTCATTTACGTCTTTTTCTTTCCCTATTAAAATTATACATATGTTTTGGTCTTTCTCATAAAATCCCAAAAAGATACACTGAAGATTTGAATTTTAATGTGACATAAAGAGGAAAAGGTTGACGAGGTATGATTTCATTAGCAAAGCCTGGCATGCCATATTCATCCATTGTATTCAGCACCTACTTCAGTGTTCCTTCAAATCTCAGATTAAACATTTAGCATAAAGTTTGGCAGCAACTGGGTGTGCTAGGAGGTTTCTCGAGAACTGTTGAAGATCTAGAAAGGAATCGGGTACTAGAAGATTGTTGTTAACTGTTGTTTGTGAAATCTTTATGAGCTCCTTAGGCCTCAGTACCAAGAGGTCTGAGAGGAAGTCTTTGGATAGGATGAAACAACTCATTAGGGGTAGGAGAGGAAAAATATTTGATTGTTCATAGCTCTTATTAGATATTCTAATCTTTCAAATGTATTCCTATTGGAAGAAGCAATATTGTCCTACTGAACATTACCCAGTTTAAACACATTAAACCTAAGGACCAAAGCATATAGTTGAACAGTTGGGACAACATCTGCGTCACAGTGTTGCGTGTTGCTTTAAGGTGTAACCACAATGGGATTATAAAATACTCTTTAGACACAGACATGCAATTTTATCAAATTAAACCACAAGCAATGGCACATCCATGAAGTTTTCATGTATATGAGATAAAATTTATGAAACAGGCAGTAAATCAAAGGGATTCTGGTTTTATAGCTCTTACAGCTGTGACGAATTTACTGCTAATATAATTTGAAAAATATTGGGGCTTTATCAGTTTAAAGTTAAAATATACATTAAACAGAAATTTGTTGTAAAATGTGCAGAATGTTCAGGTTGCTAAGGACCATTTCTGTCTTACTCCCAGGATCCAGCCGGGTAACTCTATATTTTAGCGAAGCAGTCCCTCGGGGTCCCAGCAGTGATTCCAGCCAGCCTCAGCCCCAGCCACAGAGTATGATGGGATATGGAGCTGCGCGCTCTGTAAGCCACTGCGACAACGCCCCGTGACTCATCCAATTTGACATTATTTAAGATGAAAGTCAGACTCGCTTCTCATCAGTAATAACTGGAGGTAAAGCAAGGAGTTCAGAGAAAATCCTCATATTTTATTTATGGAGCAGACACAAACGAGAATTACGAGCTGACTTTAGGCATGCAGGAAGACTTACAATAAGCTTAATGTACAGTAAGAGTAAAATTTTGCATGGCTAATTTGTTTCAGTATAATGGGAATTACAGTTTTCCAAAGGAGTATCCTGATGTTTCCATGTTATGAGTTTAATATGTATGTACCAAAGATAACATACATAAGCTCATGGCTTTTATCTTTTAAAATGTTTCTGCAGTTTTTCCATTGACGGTTCCTGCTCCGCACAGCTCTACTACACTTGCCTTTACTCCATACAGAACCTGTGGTGTTTCCATTGAGAAACCGACGACCATGTTTTTGGCTTTAAGCCCCGCCTCCAGGCACCACTGTTGTCCCCTATTGTGTGTCGGCCTGTTCGAATTCAGGGACAATCCTGGGAAGAAACAATAAAGAAAAACACCCGCAACTTTTGATTCAGTAGGAAAGAGACCGGTTGAGTGCAGCTACTCTATAAGGGGACATAAGAAAAGGGGCCCCCCTTGTTTGATTCAGTTGGTTTGGAAAAATAATGCATCTAAAATGTGCAGGATGATAGCTCTCGAGATTCTTCACATGATCAACAATTAAAACAAGAACAAGGTACGTCTACATTTTAAGATCTCTGAAACCAGCAGATCTCCTACAAGCTCACATCTTGGTCATTACTTCTTGATATGGATCCTGGCAGTGACTGATTTGCAAATTGTCAAAGTGTATGGCTTCTTCATATGTTTTTTGTTTTTTTTATGTATTTATTTTTATAAACCCCATGAAAAAAAAGAGAATCTGAGAGAAAAAGTTTGGCTTTAAAGCTTTACAAAAATTGTAATATCTGGTAACTGGGGCATCATATATCATCACAAACCAACATAAATCTCCGTTAACCCTCATCTGAGTGCCTGTATTTGTATCCGCTGAGTACCATTTATCACCATCCAGGTAAAAGAAACCGTCGAATATCCATCTCCTCTTTTTTTTTTTACACTATTTGGTCGAGACAAAACCCACACCTTGTGTTTTCACACTAAAAAAATCTTGACACTTGACAGTCCTTAAAAGGAGCTTCATAGCACACAATTCAAACTGACATGCGGTTCCAAGTGATAAAAGGCTGATTTATTATTTAAACCTCTTTTCAAAATCCCAATCATTGTCATCTTCAACCTTTGACTGCACCTCAACACTTTGAAACAGCTTTAATCTTTGGGTCACTATTAAAATAAGTGATCAATGGAAAAGTGCTATCTGGCTGATATGATTTGCTTTCAAGGCTTTCAAATCACAGTCACATTGACTTCCATAGAAAAAAGCATGGAGCTGCTAATAGCTCCAAACACCTGCAGTTGCAGCATTGGACGTAGTTCAATCTCTGTATTTTCGAAAGCGTTTTCTACGGTAAGTTGTTGCTGTGAAGCGTTAGCTGACTGTTCTGTATCACAGTAATATTTTATATCTCCAGTTTTCGTTAATTAAGTATTTTAACTTGCTAACTTAACTTGCTAGTTGTGTTTTAGCTGCTCATTACAAGCTTGGCGGGTTTAGACGGGTTCGTCTGATTCAATGTTTTAAAATTTCCATCACAACTTACATTCTGAACTTAAATAATGTTCTAATTTTATATATATATATATATATATATATATATAGTGTGTGTAAAAGAGAGTAAAAGTGGTTATTTATTTTAAAGTTTGTTTTGCATTTTTCTTTTTTCTTTTTTGCATTTCACATATTTTACAAAAACTTCTTCAATCATTTATATTTGCACAATTGAGTTATTTTGTCATGTAATCTGCTTTCAATGAGAAACGGTGTAAATTAAATGAATATTTTAATCAGTGAATTATAAATAAAAGATCTCAGACTACAAGCACATTCAACTAAGTTTGCATGAAAGTAAAAAATATAATTATTATGTCTTCTTCAAAAGTTAAGCATTCATCCCAGGTCTTCAATCAAAACATACAGCAACATATTTTCCTTTTTATAACAGGTATTTTTACTTCTGTTGAGGTTTTTGTACGTTATGAAACACTGTGGCCATACTCTCATGTTAGGTAAGTAAACCTGTGGGGGAAAAGTAAAGAAAGTGTTTCTGCACTAGAAGCCGTTGAAACTTAACTAACCGGGCTGAGATGTTTGGACCTATTCAGAGCTACATGAACCACGTGAGCACCTATCGGCGAGTTCAAAGAGTTAAAAAATACTCGTCCCGCCACCTTTGAAATCAAAATTTCGTTCATGAGAAAAACAACAGTAAAGACATACCATTGTTGCACTATTGTAACATTTGTCCAGTTTTATCAGTAATTTTTACAAGTTGTGGTGTTTGGGAATCTAAGTTATATTAGCTCTGTCACAGAAACATTTCCAAACATCTCACTCATATCTCACATAATATATAAAACGGTTTCAGATCCACAGAAAGGTAATAGTGCAACACTATTTTCCAAAGGTAAAACGGCTTTAACACAAGTTAAAGGTTGCTACGACATATTTAGGGTTCCTGGTTTTGAAAGATTTTGTCTTGAATGAATAATGTTTTTACAGCAAAAGGTAAATAAATGGAAAACTGGTCATTTATTATTATTCTAAACGTGTCAAACTGTATCTTCTGTGAGTTTGATCAAATTAGAATAAAAGTTTGATTAGAAGCTGGAATAAAACAAAAAACAATGAAACCTCCAATTACCGAAGCAAAGACTAAGAAGGTGGGCAGTCTTGGCCTACTTGCAAGCAAATAATCAATATAAAATGTGTTCGGGTGGAACTGACAGATAACTTTGAGATTGATGGGTTACTTGTTCAGCCTCCACCCTCGGCACCAAGCCATATCCTTCATGTCAAAAACCACCACGGATAATAAGACTGTACTGGAATGAGGTAAAATCCTTAAAACTCACCACTATGCACAATATCATGCCTTGCAAATGTCTACATATAATATGCATTTTCATGCAAAAAGATGGTAAGGTTGCAAAAAAACTATTTCTCTGCCAATGAACCTGAAGGCAAAGGCTTTGAATGCATTTAAGAGGTTTGAAAAATGTTTAAACACCCACTAGCATATATCCAGCCTCAGTCTTGGTCTAGTAAATGCAAGCTAAACAGTGATATAAATACAAGCATTTGGGAGCCCTTAATTGTTTGAAACACGTCATAAAATGTCATATCATTACAATCAACTGCTTTGTTGAAATTGTTTATATCAGCTTTTCTCGTTTACACTGACACACCCACTTGTCACTTTTCTCTGAGTAGATTCATGCTAGAAAACCACTAAAACCACAAAACAGGCTGAAAGCTAATTCCCTAAATTATATCAGCTGCTGTTCTTGAATTCTTTGGAGGCCATGCAAAATGTTGGTGTTTCTGTGAAAAGACAGTTTTATGAAATGATCAGTTTTAACACACACAAAAAAATATTAAAATGTTTTTTCCAGGCCTGGATTTTTGCTATTGAAATCTATGTAACCAATTAACGTGTTAAATGTATGGACTGAAAATTTAAATAAAACTATAGAATAAAGTCCAAATGTCTTAAAACTAGTCTCCAATTGGATAAAACATACAGTCATCAGTAGCCTATGAAGAATTCTTGTACCTCTGCAAACTCAAATTCACTGATTGGATGCTACTAGTATTTGAAAAGAAAATATCATAATTTGTCCAAAAAGTGTATTATTCTGATTTTCCTGCCATTAAAACCAGAGAATCAGTGATGTAATCCTCTAGCAAATTATGATCCATTTTGATACTGTGTTAAAGAAATATATCATGTTTTTCTACATTACAAGTCCGAAATAGAATTGGTTCAGTCAGATGTCAACCAACTTCCAATGTCTTTGGAATTTTCCCTTGTTGAAAACATTTAACATCTAAAATACTCAATTATTAATAGATAAACTGTTATGTGCGTTGTGTTTATTTTGATTCACAGTGCCAGTTTTAATGAAGCATACAATATGCATTTTGTTATGAACAATTCAGTCAACTAAAGTCTTGTGATTATTCGACTAAAACTACTAATTTATGAATAAAACTAAAAACATTTTAGTCAAAAGACTAAAACCAAATAGTCCACGGCTGCAGAATGCCTCCTGCCTTGCATGCTTGTGTCAGCTCACCTTGGCAGGAGCTCTGGCTACACTTACAACATGGGAAGTGCATAAAAGGTTAAATAATGAATGGAGAAGCAGAGAGGCAGAAGAAATCACTGTGATAATAGCATGACGGCATATTTAATTTCCCAAATAATTGCACTTTGGGTACTTTTAAGGCACTCAAATATTTATTTAAATAGGCAAATCATGAGCATTGTCACCTCAGATGAGCCAAAAAAATGGCATGTGAAGAAAAACGGATTGTCATCTCATTTTTTATTTCATCTAGGCCTTGAAAAAAAGGGATGGAAACTGTGAGTATGAACCTTTGGACTTTTAACATCATGAGAGAGAGCTGTAGAAATATGCATTCAATAATAAAAGGCCTTGGTTTAAATGTATACCTGTGTGAGGCCGATCTGTAAACAAGATGTAAGGATGCATATAAAAGTTAGGCTACAAAACACACCAGGAACGCTGGATGATTCTGTTAACAGTGGGATTCTCATGCAACCATGAATACAGGATAAAACAAAAAAAATTTGTCTTGACTCTAAGGACTTTATACAGCAAGGTGCTTTCCTTTAGCTGATCTGCCAGATGATCAGAGCGAATGCCAAGAAGCTGTGAAGAATCACAGAGCTGGTGGTTGTACGGGACGCCTCAGAGCAGAGAGCAAACGGTGAGATTCTTCCGTGTACCTGTCAGCCCGAAATGATGACTGACTTCCTGTAGGTTCAAGAAACTCTAATCGTCTCCAGATGGACGGAGGGGAGTCTTCGCTGTGTGTGTGCGTGTGGAAATCTTACACCTATGCTAGGTTGGAGGATTGCTTAAACACATGTGGATCTCTGTGTTCACCTGGTTGTGGTCCTATCCCAGCTGAAACGAAGAAAAGGCAGAAGTCTCTGTTCAAGTCCGAAAATCTGTGACTACTAAGTTTTATGGGATTGTGTTTATAATTTGAAGCCTCGTGTGTAAAGATACATGATACCTTTAAAATATTTTCCCACCTTTTAACCGAGAACGATTTTGTCCAATATACATTTACTCGGATAGAGGGAATACTCAACATTGCATCTACTTTACTTGCAAAAGGTAAAGTGAAGAGTTTTTTGTTTTTTTTTTCTGAAATATGGCAGAAAGTTTTATGGGATTACAAAAAGAGGAAAAAAACCTTAATGAAACGTGAACTCCCTCATTAGCATCCAGTCTCTCAGATCTACAGAGGCTAGCTAACATGTCATTCGTTGAATTTAGGTGTACGGGAGAAGACATGCATCTAAAAGTAGCAGAATAGTTCTCCAGAACCAAATTAAGACACACCTGGCTTTCACAAACCAAGCTGTCAGCCCTCATCTTTCAATGTCACTTCTAGTTTAGCTCACAAATGAATCATAAATCAATCCTATTCAGATAAAGATGTTGTTTTTTTTTTCATACTTGTTGGTCCAGTTCATCCTGTTATCCTCAGAAAAAGCAGGAGCAAGTTGAGTAATTTATTTAGGTCAGTGAAGCTACAGTATTAGGACTAAAGCCCTATTCGCACTGGATTGGTATTACCTAGGGACCTCTGGTAATTTGTAATAATCTAAAATATTATCAGACGTCCCCAGTTGATACTAATCCCGTGCGGATAGGGCTAAAGATGTATGGTATATACTACAAATAAATAACTAAACAATCACAAGGGTTGCTAATGATCTCTGTGAACAACCATAAGATAACATATAATTCAACTGAAGTTTGGTGCCAACATAGCAGTTTTATATTTTTTGTTTTTTTTCTAAAGCCAAACTCAAACTTTTGATTGAGTCAAACGCAAACTTATAATATAATGTTAAGTTATGTTTATATTGGGTCATTGTAAAAATTAACAGAGTTGTGTTCAGGTGATATGTTAGCGACCTACTTTTTTTCCCCAATCACTATTTCAAACCTTTGTATTTATGTTAGACATTGTATCTCTGGATAAACCAATCGTCACAGTTGTTCAATATATTTTTGGTCACATTGCCTGTTTGTTTTGCTTTTATTTTGACCATGTCTCAACTCGGCCTCAACTGACAGTGAAGACAGTGACGAAAAATAGGTTTATTGAATTGGCTACAATCCAACAGGCCGTGGAGACAAGAATAAAAATTGCTCGGATAGAAACGTGAAGCCTCCAAAATCAGTGTGCAGTGCTCTGTTTTGGATAAGAAAATCAAATCTTAGCAGACTTTCTCCCTCAGTTGGCTCTTATGGTAAAGAGAAGCAATCTTAAACTGATCAAAATTTCCCTTTATCCAGCCAAGTACTTCCTCTTGTAATCCTGTCTTGTATTTTTCATGGAGACGACATGCACTCGGTTTTGACATCTCTCACATCGCAGCTCGTATGCTTTGATCTGACAGGAGGGGGGGGGAAGCAATGCCTCTATTGGGAAAAGACAAAAGCATTTCTCACTAATCTCTAACACACAAGTGTTTCCTCTGAAGATATATAAGTAATACTTCAAAGGAAGAGTTGGAAATACCTCCTAGAGTCAGTTACCTGCTGTGTGTCGTAAGTGGCTTGGAGTTTACTTGTGAAAACCCTGTTCAGTTCCAACGTGTTTGGGTTTCTGTTCTAAGCTTAATTCCCCTCAAAGATATAAAAAAATTGTTTAAGTTGGGTTAGACATGTCAGGCCAAAAGACTTGGAGCATGCTGAAACCATTACAGAACCTGCATGCTTTTTGGCTGCTCCTCCGCCTCTTTAAAGAACAACTACAGTCAAACCGCAGCACATACTTCAGAATGCAGGATGGGGGAATGTAAGTGACGGTGCGTGTGTGCTCGCCGGGCTTTTTTCCACCCTGAGGTGTGTTTTTAAGGTCTCAAGGATACATGGAGGTCCGGTGCGCAGACCTGCTCTACGTCAAAGCCACATGTCAGTGTTTTCCTTTCATTTAGGCCTTGGATACCTGCAGGTCTCGCAACGACACGCGAATCTGACTGTCTGGTAAGTCAGAGCGTTTTGAAACAGAAAACTCCACAGGTATTACTGACCTGGCCTTACGCAACGTGAAAGATTAGTCAAACATTTAAGGTTATAAACGGATGCGCTAGATTGGGTTTCGTCAAATTTTTATTTTATTTTTTGAGGGGTGATTACACCTTGAAAATCATGTTGATCATGATGAGTGCCAAAAGAATTGGGACAGTCTTTTCTTATACGTTCTATATTTGCTTTATAAGCTGCTCTGATCTGGATCAAGAATCAAGAATCAGTTTATTTATATAGCGCCAATTTACAACAGGTGTCGTCTCAAAGCACTTTACAAAAAATCAATTAAAATCAAGGATACATTCTAACAAATCAATTTGAAAAAGTTTCCAATCTAAGGAACCCCAGCAGATTGCATCGAGTCATTGACTTGCAGCATTCACTCCTCTGGAATCAGCAGACAGAAACAAAGGCTTGTGTTGTCGTTGACTTTACAGCAAACCCTCAAACTGAGCATGCATGTAGCGACAGTGGAGAGGAAAAACTCCCCTTTAACAGGAAGAAACCTCCAGCAGAACCGGGCTCAGTACAAGCAGCCATCTGCCACGACCGACTGGGGGTTTGAAAAGACAGAAAGCTAAATTAGAAGCACAGGATACTGAAATAAAAGAGTTTATAGCAGCAGTTGTAGAACGTCACCTTTTATAATGTGTGCAATCTGAACTGGAAAAATCAATCCAAGACCAAACAGGAAAGCTTTGAACGCCTGAAAGAGCGCAGAGTTTTCAAATTGTGCTCAACAAGACACTGGATAGGAAATGAACAAAATAAACACATTTGTCTTTTAAACCATAAACCTCCTTCAGAATATGCAATACTGTTCACCGTCACGCCATTACGATGCATAGTTAATGCTGCTTCTGAATCCAATAGTATATTAGACTATTTGGATTTTTGCCATTTGAAGCCAATGTAACCTTGCTGGACTTGATCGTAGACTAACTCAGCTTGGTCCAAATATCACTCTGCGTTGTTTCCTGTTATTAATGATAACCAGGAGAAACCGAATGCATGAAACTGAATATCTAGTGGTCAGAACTAATCAGGGTCATCATAACTAGTACAGCACCTTGCGAGGGATTGTATTCACATTAACATCAAGCTAGTGGATATTTTTACTTTGTATATTTGCATATTAGATGTACCACACTGTTAATAATATAATCAAATACACCTTATATACTCAGGAACATCTCGCAGTTAGTCTGTGGTAATACAAAATACCTAAAATGTTGATATACAACATTTTCCCACAGTGTTAACAACAGTGAACCTACATAATGCTCATTTCTCAGAGTCTGGCAACAAAGTCCCTGTTACACTACACTTATCACAGCTACCCACTAAGGTTTGCCGATTTTTTACCCACCATGCAAGAACCCAAATCAACCAATAATGAAAAGTGGAATACAGTAAAATTTACCGATCTATTTTTATTTATTGGTTTTGTTTTTTATGTCTTTTAACGTTTTAGCACCGTTTATCCCCAAATGCAAGTTTTTCATTCAATCGGATATGAATAAAATTTTCTTTTATTGATTTTAGTCAATATTCAATTACATTTAGTCTTGCAGTCCATTAAATAAACCTGCATATTACACTAGTAAGAGATAAAGATAGTATTGATACTAACTTAAGCTCTAACATTACATGTACAAACTAAAGGTTTTGCTAAGCATAAGCTAGGCATCTTTACCACTGCTCAGCATCTTAACTGTTTACCTTCAGACAATAAAGCACACATGATATGATACCATCTCCCTCTTAGATCCTGATTTAGATCTGAACAGGAAGGGTGGAGTTTCGTGTTTCCTTTGCTGCCTTCCTCCAGAGGTGGGCGGATGTCTACTGTGTGAAACGTTCCCAGTTTCCTGCAGCTCTCAGGTGTGTGTATGCTTGAAAAATCCCTCTTCTCCAGAGCACACTAACAGGTAGTTGTGTGCATGTGAATAAACATTTGGACTGTTGTGATCTTCTTAAGCATTTTTTTTTGTTACCTTGAAGGATCTTCTTTTTTATTTTTATGTACACATCAATTTTTATTTTGCTGTTCCTTGGCCATCTCCTGTTCTATCAGCATTTGCCTTGTGCTTACATTCCCCTTCAAACATGTTCAATCCACTTTAAAAATGTCCACGTTTTGTCACAGTAACTTCACAAACTTCACTTGATGCGACTGATTTTTTTGTGATCCATCAAAAATACAATAGAGCTGCAGCCACATTTATGAATACACAAATCAACAACCTGCCCTTTGCAAAACAATTAGTGTACACACGGAGTCACATGTGAACGTATGAGCTGGTTGAACTAAGGCGCAACAAAAAATGCATCATAATTAATCAAAAATGAAATGTAGCGAGAAATTACCCTGAAATAAAAATATTTCCTGAAAATATTTAACATAAAATATTTGCCTTATTTCGTATTAGTGCCATAGACTTGTGTGGTATACATTCAAGGTTATAAACGCTCCCTGAAAGGAAAGTATTGATTTTGAGAACTATTGAAAAAATATTTGATTTTGCCGTGGATGTTCTTCGTGTTGTCACTCACCCCTGGCGTTATCGGTGGAAATAGATGTCTCCTGTTTTTCTTATTCTTTCTCACATTTGTAACTTTATCCTGCCTCTTATTTCCTCTCTTTAGCTCCCCCATAATCTCTTTAAGGTATGCTGGTTAGAACAACATCTGTACACTGATATTTCCTGAACATAGAGTGAGACTAGCTTATCTCAGCGCAGTATTAAGCTCCACCTGGTAAGTAAAATCTAATCAGTCGATAACTGGTGTAATTCTCCCCTCTGCTATCTCTGCAACTGCCTCCACGTATAAATGACCTGCAGTGTTTGTACTCCAATCCTTCTCCCCCTGTTTTACCACACCCTGTTTTCTTCATCTGGACAAGAAGGAAAGAAGTTGAACCATCTCACTTGCAATTACACACAGGCGGAATAAAACTCTAAACGAACAGAGGAACGCTCCAGTCTCCGAATACCTAAGGCTAAATATATCCCAGAGTTGCATGTCAACCTCCCCCAACCCTCCGCTCTTGCCCTAAACCCTTATCTTAATTATTTCCAGACCTCTCAGGCTACATGTAAACACAAACACACATGCATACCCAGCTGATAAAAACACAAGTGTGCTGACCTTCCTTTTAATCTCTAAGCTATGGGAGGGAATGTCATTTTGTTCGTGGGGTTTCTGTAAACCTGCATTCTTTCGGCATATTCATACCTCAATCAAAAACATGCAACTAGTGTATATCGAGAATACCTCTCTGATCTTGATATATCTCATAACATTATAGTTAGAAAATGTATGTAGACTTCTAAATGTAGCAGGAGGAGGTAACTTTGCCTTCCCGCATGTATTTTGACCCTCTTTTATTGTAATAGCTTTAAAATTGGTGTAACTTCCTGAACATAAAGTTGTTTTCCCCCTAGCTCTGATATGTACGGTAATTCATTGCTCATATTGTTCTTTCCATGTGGCCCCATCTATTTCATAACAGTACCAGTTGTTTCAGCAGTAAAACATAACATATTGATGCCTCTGCCATACTTTACAGCTCTGATGATGTTCAATCCAAGCTCGCAATACTTCATTTATTCTGTGTTTATCCTTCAGTGTGTGGTTTGCTGCTTCCCCAAACCAGATTAGGACCAGATTCTAAGAAACAAACAGGTCTGCGGATTGTATCCCCGTGAAGTCCAGGATCTGTACAGGTCCAGGTTCAGGAGCAGGGTATCTAACGTCTCTGCGGACTCCACACATTCTGGACACGTCAGAGAGCCAAGATCGATCAAATGCATATTAATTCAACCTTTAAAAAATAAAATAAAATAAAAACTCTGGTTATATACATATTTTAAAATAAATAAACATTCATACATATATTTTAAGTCTTTATTCTGATGTATCAAAGTCAAATGCCTTGTTTATGAGCACAGTCATGACTAATAAAGCTGGTTTTGATTTTAATTCTGATTCATAATAATGGCTTTTGTCTCTAAACGCTTCTGCTGGTGTAGTTTCTTCTTCCTGGCAGAGTGGCATTTCTGTCCATGTCATTACAGGATTTATTTCACTGTAGCTAAAGACCTTTCACCGTCACAAGGTCTTTTGCTTTTCCTGTTGGGTAGAAACTAACATTTCACACCAAAATACGCTCGTCTCTGGGACATGCTCGATGCAAGATACAACCAGACTTGGAGACTGTCCACAACTCTGCTCTGGCTGCTCAAGAAACTTTTCAAACCAGCTCAAAGCCAGTTAGACTGGAGTGGAAGCATCTCTGAACAACAGTTTCCAATGCTGTGGATGCTGTGCAGCTGGATGAATTTTTGCTTTTACAATTTACTTTGGGAAAATTATGAAACATAACTATGGCAACAAGGTGTTTTATTTTTACTATGAATAAATATTGCAGTCTAATAGTTCTAATAATATCTGAACAAGGACTCCAAATCCCAAAGGAGTTGGAAAAAAAGGCTTTATAGATGCAGAGCAGAGAGATGAGGAAACAGTTGAAACCATCTCTTCTATGAATTAAAATGGCCGACGGGTATTGACCCGGCAAAAGCAAATGAGGTGGATAAGCAGTGCTTGGCAGCAACTGAACATGTTACTGTGGAATGCTGCTCCTCCGTCTAAAACCGCTTACAGGATTGTCCTTTTTACAACCCATTTCAGTCATTCCAGAATTGCAATGAAGTTTTTTAGAAAAATAAAGGGCCAAATAAAAAAATTTATTGTGATCTAATTTCATGCAGAAAAATTTGTAAACACGTTGTCACTGAATCAAATCAAAGGTAATAGCTGCTCATAAATAATTCAGAATTTGTTTAGACTATCTGCTTTTTTTAAGAGATTAAATTAGGTGTAAAATGCATATTAATGTGGCCACGAACGGTTTCATCGTGATCATAATGAGACCGAAATTAAAATGGGAAAATGGTGATAAAATAAAGTCTTTCAAAGATACTTTAATGAAACACATTAGATTTTCTTAACTGGAGGAAATAGGTGGAAAAATCTAGGCGGTCTGTTGCTCTTCTGAGTGAAAAACCAAAAATATATAGAAATATTCTGCTGAAAATTGTTTTATTGTTATTAAATCTATACTTTAGATGAGCGTTGGACCAAACAAAACAGTTGTTGCATCACAATTTTTTGTTCCAAATGTATTATTAATAAAAGAAAAGATGCAAGCTTTTTTTTATTACTTGCCATCATTGAGAGATTTTTGACACAAAAGTGAAATTATTTTAGTTGTCTTTAGGTGAAGCATTATGTTGTGATTTCTCATAATACAGGCAATAGGAGGCGCTCATGCCAGTTTTCAAAACAGTTAACAGGTAAATTGACACAGATTGTGTTCATAATTCTGTGGTAATGTTTATATGATTTTGATTTTACAGTTTTCTGTTTTTCATACTTTTTTCTTTGGTAGTTACAAAAGATATTTTCATGTTCCTAATAAGTCATAATTTAAGTAAAACTATGCAAATTACAAAATCTTTTTAAAAATTCCTTAAGTATTAAGGTTATATATATTTTTATAATATCAGGGTTTCATAAAGTTTTCATTTCTTACCTTTTAAGTACGTTTAAGATTAAGATTAGCTCAGTTACTTTTCTACCACAGAATTAGCATGTGTGCATCTTTAGTCTCATAAATGAATATTTAAATATATTTCTTTTTAGATGTGTTTGTCGTTGAAATGTATTTTATAGAGAATGTGGTTCTTCAGTATGTGTTCAAATTTTGAGTTTTGGATTTAATATAAAGTATATGGTGTCTGGTTTTACCTGCCTGCTTAACACGGAGGATGTTTTAGTCTCGATTTTAGGTGAAAATGGTTGACTTGATATACATATTAAGTCAAGTCAACTTTATTTGTATAGCAGCGATTTTTAAAAATGCTTTACATGATAAAAATTACGATGCAGAGGCATTACATGTTGTCCTCAAAAACATAAAGACATTTTTACAATGCTGAAGAAGTAATACTATGGTTCAAAACAGTCCTTTATAATGCATCCATCCAGGACCCCAATCCATCACAAGGCAGTTATATATATTCATATATATAGTCATTGAGTCAGTTGTAAAACGCAAGGTGTTGGTGAGATTTTTATTTTTATTTTTTACTTGCCTAACTAGTGTTTGGCATCCCACAAAGTTGCATTCTTGGATTGGTCCAGTTTATGTTGTATATGAATGTACTTACTAACCAAATCCTTAAACCTTAAAAAGACCGCAAGAACTATAAGGTTTATCTAACATTTCACTTTATCTTACAGTAACTTCCCTGTTATTTCTTCCCTTTGTTAGGACAGGTGTTGGCTTTAGTGTTCATGTGTTGGCACAATCTATTCTTATAGTGTTATAATATCACCATGCAAGCTACTACATATAAAAACTTCTTCTTTGCCTGACCTCATCTACCAGCCCAGATAAAGCATCTGCACTAGAGAATATAAAAAAAATATACGTGGAGAATATCTGTTATTCTGTGTTTTAATGTGTTTCGTTCCTCAGCAACCTATTAGATATTTCCCCGGTTTGGCTTGTTCTTTTAAATAACGGGTTATCATCAAGCCTTTGCTGAGCTTGATGATAAACCGAGAAGGTAATCTAATCCTTGCCTTTCTTAAAGGCACAGTACGTCCAAGTAGAGGGAAGATGTGTTTTTTTTTTTTTTTCTTTTTCCCTCTGGCAACATTTCCCCTGATTGTTTTAATCGTCTCCTAATTTGCTCAAGAACACAAAATCCTATAATTGACATGCAAATAACCCCTCCAGCAGTGACAGGAGTGACTTTTTTCAAAACTGCTTTCATTGTCAGCTCTCAAGATGACTTAGTGTAATAAAAGCTTTCCCTCTCAACATTTTATCCTCTTTTATTCATGCAGCTTTAATCATGCTACCCCCGAACTCCCTCTCACAGGTTAGAGAGCTCGTCTCTTAGCTGTCGTAAGCTCTTAAAATGAGGCCACGCCGTTTAACATCAGTCTTCTCTGTATTTCCACAAGCAAAAGACAAACTCGCCTTTATTGTGTTCACATACTGCGTGCTTAACAACCCATGTAGTATTTTGTTTGAATTTATTCCGAGTTTAAATATTAAGACAAGAGCAGAGGTAGAGTCCAAACCTGGAGAAACACAGAGAGAGCTTTTGTTCAGGTAAACAAAGTCCGTCAACATTTCTGCTCTGCTTTTAATATGGAAATGGGGCAGCATTTTGCTGATTTGGTACCTGATATGATGTAAAAGCCTCTCTCTTTCATTTAGTCTTCTATTTGTCCATCTCTTTTCATCTTGCGGGTGGATTTGAGAAGGAAAACAACCATAATAGCCTTTTCTTTTATCTCGGAGTCAAAAATAAAGAGGAAAATAAAAGAGATAAAGAGAGCCCTAAACCCATGAAAAGTCTCAAAGAAACAACAAGATGACTACTTAGTATAACTGAGTTGAATAATGAAGAAAACTTCATGGAAATGCAAACTGGTCTTCTGCTGGAGCCTGTCCATGGTTTCACATTCAAGGTCTTATCTAGGTTCAGAACTTATGCTCACAGAGACACAACATATTCTACAGAGTCATTATATATCAAAAGATAAATGGAAAAATTGTTTGCTTCTTCCAAAGAACTTAAATGATGTTATCAATTGATGATCATCAATGTTATGAACTGCAGACGCAGGAGTTTCACCCACCAGGTTGCCCACTTTGTGTAAAAATGTAGCTGTTAACACAATACCCATTAGACATCTGCAATAACTTTACAGCAGCAATTGTTAAGGTGATTCAATTGGCGCTGGGCTTTAAGCTAAAGTACCCAACAGTTTAAAGTTTATCATATATTTATGATTCATTTTTCCAGAAATTTGTCTGATATGTTTTTGAATTTTTGTAAGTGCAGATATGAAGTGTTACTTTTTGAGATCTTATATTCTTACTTTGTGTTTTATGACAGGTCCTATCGAAGTGATTTTATGATTGCACATGTCCGACACAATAGTGCCTGAGTGAGGCTTTTAAAATAAACCAGAGAAACAGTTTATTCACTGATAATAAATAATTATACCGGATGAATAATTATTTCCAGAGACTCTTTGGATAGAGAAGGATTTGAAAGAGTTATCTAATAATAGCAGAATTTAAAATATTTTATTCTTTTTTTTCTTTACCATTTATTTTCTCATGTATCCATTGTGTTGCAGGGAGCTGCTAAATTTGACTGATCGTTGGTGTTTTTTTTCCACAGTAGCCTCAGCGGATAAACAAACTAAAATCAGCTTGTTCAGCTTTGCCTTTGATTTATGCATTAGTGTTTAAACAGCAGATCATTCTTATTTAAGTAGTTTAGTTCCTAAAATTTGAATAAAGACCTAAAAAAAACATAAAATCAACAACTTTTACATTATAGTTAAATTTCTTTGAGAATAACACAATAATTCAGCATCTTCATAATTAAATTTTTTCCATTTAGCTGTAACTCCACTTGGAGGTTGTTTAAAGTACTGCAGACTTATTTATTAAACTGAGGGCATCACCAAATAACTGATTCCGATTTTAAGCACAAGAGGAAAAGATTTATACATTAAAAAAATAAAATAATAACAATAATAAACCGATAGAATAATAGCTGGCTTAAATCTGAGACCTATAAATATTTGCATTACAAGCTATTCTACCAAACTATGCTTGGAGCTCGATGTTGCAAGTATTCAGCAAAACATCACATTTATCACTGGGGTCATTCTGTGATAATTATCACTTAAGATTCATAGAACAGAAAATCTTTCTTGCTAGCATTGTTGGCTTTCAGTAAGAAGTATGTCTCCAAGGAGTATGAATGCTTCTCAACGGGTACTCCGTCTTCCTCCCGCAGTCCGAGAATATGGCTGTAAGGCCAATAAGCTTCTCTAAATTGTCCTTAGGTGTGCATGTGAGTGGTTTGTCTGAATTTGTATGAAGACACATTGCTTTGGGATACAGATTTAACTATAGCTTTAAAAATCACAACTAAATCCCCTAAAGAAAGATGTAACCTTAACTCTGACTGTTCTTGACGTAAAATACAAGCTAATGGGGAAAAATCGTCTAACCAGAAAGGTGGTGTGAATGAAAGGTTACAGAGTCGGACTTCGAAGAACGTCTAAATCATTCAGACATATTCCAACTTTAGAGAAATTATGTTTTCAAAGAACATCTGATTCATGATGATTAAAGATATAGGAGAGGATCTTCAGCTCATTCCCATTTTCAATGGGATTTTCCATTGAAATGTTTCTACTGAAAAGATCCTCTCCTATACCTTTAACGAGAAGAACATGAAAAATCCTTAATCCATATTCTAAGAACCATGATTTCAGTAATAGAAACCACTTAGTTTAAGTGAGATTCTTTGCAAGAAAACCCAAAAAAATAAAACTAAAAATGCTCTCTAGAACCCAGAGATTAAATTAATTGATTTGGGATTATCAGGGACAACAAAAGAATATTCAAGATTTGACCCTAAACTGAACCAGAACATAGACTAAAACACCATTGTGATTGATCTAAATAAAAAAATCTTTCTTCTAAAAAGAATAATACCTTTTAAGAGAAAGTTTTATGATCAGATGAGTTTGGAAGAGTCAAGGTGAGTCTTTCGAACCTAAGAAAGCTATACATTATTTTAAGCACGGGGTTTCTTAATTGTTGGATACAAGAATGATGAGATTGTACTGCCTAGATTCCATCATATTACCTTGAATACAATTCTAATTAAAATTCAATTCAAAATGACTTTATTAATCCCATTGATCCCAAACGAAAATTAAATAGTGTTATAGTTCATATTATACAAGTTACTTTAGAGATTTGTTGTATAAGCGGGATAGTTGTGGGCAGGGATGATCATATGCAGTCGTCTGTCTATGTTGCAGATCTACAGAAGCTGCCTGGATATATACCTGGAGATAAAAAATATTAAGAAACCAAAAGACTTTTTTAAAACTTTAACGACTAAAACAGCACTGGTATTTGTACAAGGTATGAGATAGAGGAAGAAATAATCCTTCATTAAAGCTGCATAAAAAATAGGAACAGATTTTGTCCTTCCTCACAACTTGGACTTTTAGAATCGTAATCCTCTAAATCTGAAACACACTAAGATCGGTTTTTGTAGATGCACCGTTTGAAAATGTTTGCAGCTCCAGAAGCGAACAGAAACGTTGCTCCCTGTTATTAACATGCAGAACTAATTACAGAGCGGCAGACATGTGTGCCGCATAAATACACAGAGGAGATACAATAGCTTGGTAATTGTAGTTCCTTCAGTTTCTTCCTGTTTGTCCTTTTTGTCTGTTGGAAAAGTGAAAAGTAAACACCTGCAGCCACAGCACAGGCTGTTAAGTACATGTTTGTTGAGAAATACTGCAAGCTTAAATCTCCTGGTCATCACTTTTGCTTTTGTTTTTTATTTTGTGCGTGAAGCAAGTTGAGGTTTGTGGTTATTTAAATATTTTCTGTTTTAATATTCATGTAATGTCTCCCAGCAAGCTGCTGCAGAGGTGAGGAGGCAGACAGACTTATGTAAGAGTCATAATGTCGCATTAGGAGCTGCCGAATGTGAGGAACAACACAGAGTAACCACATCAGGCCTGCTTTTAAAAAAAAAGCTCTGCAAACGAGGACCGTGTCGATTAAAACGATTTCTCAAAAGTTCACAATAGGCTTCGCGTAGCATAAAAAGTTTCCCAAGTACTTTAAAAAAATCCCCCCCGAAGGAACGTTGTCTCCTGTTTTTGTCGAAGTCTTTCACCCTCTGGTTTATTATTCCTCGTTAAAAAGGCATTGGCTGGTGTGAAGAAAGTGCCCGCAGCAGCAGTCTGAAAACATGGTGCGCTGAGAAATCACTTTCAGCTGTAGACGTGGACTTTTATTTCTAATTAATAAAACACAAATAAATGAATACAAGGCAGCAGCGATACGTCGAACGTTTGAACAGAAGCGGTAAAACTAGGTGTTACAAATGGAAGCGAGTACACCTAGAAAGGACACCATGCTGATACAAACAGATCAGGAATATTTCTTTTAGCTTTATGTAGAATATTCTGACAGTTATTATAGGATCCTGGAAAAAAACAGCAGTTTTGTTTTAGCTTTGACTTAAATAAATTAACTGCTTCGGGATTTTTGCCGTTTTCTGGAATTTTTTTCATTTTAGTAGAGCCTAAGAACCTGAATGCTGTTTCTCTATGTTTGGTTCTGATTGTGGAGGTACGGAGTAGATTTACAACAGAAGATCTGAAGGTCTGGAAGGGTGGATTCAGAGACGACAGATCTTTAATGTACCTAAACATGTGTTATTTTTCTCTGATTTTACTGAGGAATCAGTTGCAGCTTATTGGTTTTTAGTCTAACATGTGTGGACAATGTTGCAGGAATTAATCCAACCAATGATAAACTCGTGCTTGGGTTTCTCAGGATCTTGCCGGGACGTTAGTCATTTATTCTTAGAAATGTTTTTCCGGCCATAGGAGGCAGATTTGTAAATGTCTTTCTGTGGAGCCTGTCTCTATGATCACTGTCAGATTTCAGGCCTTTCATAGCTGTAAAAGCAGAAAATGTGTGTTGACTCTTGATTGTTCCTCTTTAGGTGCATAAGTAGTTATTTCAGATATTTGTCAGATGAAGAGACACAAGACAGGTAAGTCTTTGTCATTGGGCGGCTTCAGTTTAAAGCTGCCCAATGACATAGAGGTAGAACTGTTTGTCGCCAACGTAATTATGGCAATTAATGTAAGAAAAGATTATACATATCCTTACCATTTATTAGGTGGAATAACATGGCGTAACTCCATTAAATAGCTTCACTAAATCTAATGGCAGTTGTAGCCTGGATGTTGACATTAGATTCAACGTTGTTTTAAGCAAAATATTAGTTGAAGGGTGTTCACGTTTACCAAAGCAGCTTATTCCTTATTTTACAGTTTTTATATTCACACCCTGACAAATTAGTTTTTTAGCTAAATTTCAAAGAATTACCACAGTTAGATTCATCATAATCTTGTTTTGAACCTTTAAAAAATGACTTTTTGGATGTACTGTAGCCCTGCAGCTTGGACTCTTTCAGCTGCTGGATAGACGATGCAGGTGTTATGTTTTATGCACAGGACTCTGTAAGCAGATAGAGTCAACAAGCGAGCTGAGTGTAATCAAGTTTAAAAGTTCACAATATGTCGACGGCGACGAAAAGCATCTGTGAATACAAGCCTGTGCGGTGTTCTGAATTGATGGGGTGTTATATATGTATGTATATATATACATACATATATATACATATATATATATATATATATATATATATATATATA
>JAVLVB010000553.1:177804-220507 GCA_032876305.1 Orestias chungarensis | reverse complement strand
CTGGGTGAGTACAGAGTGAGTACCTGGTGGGGTGAGAGTACCTGGGTGAGTACAGAGTGAGTACCTGGTGGGGTGAGAGTACCTGGGTGAGTACAGAGTGAGTACCTGGTGGGGTGAGAGTACCTGGGTGAGTACAGAGTGAGTACCTGGTGGGGTGAGAGTACCTGGGTGAGTACAGAGTGAGTACCTGGTGGGGTGAACAGGACTCCTTGAACGTTGCCCTCTTGGACAGGGACTCGCCTGACCCCGTCTCCCATGAGACGCCTCTCATTGGTCACCTCGGCCAGCATCCCGCCCTCCTCCTCGTGCACAGAGAAATTCACCACCTGTAGCGGGCCAAGGAATAGAACAGTACTCCTCTCTCATCTGGATCTGGCTCTCAGGGTCACCGGCTGCTTGGACCTCAGTCCGGCCACCTTCACCCGAATGGGCTCGTGGATTAAACACCTGGCGCTGGGGAGCAGCCTCAGCCTGACTTGGGCCGACATACTTTCTGAAATCAAAGCAAAAATAGATTTCCTGACTATAAGTATGTATAGATAAGTGTTGGAGTAAATAAAGGTGATGAGAAAGAACGGTACAACAATGTGTGTGGGTTTCATTGTGCAAACAAAGCAGAATGATGTGTATGTAAATCTAAGACAGTAAAGGATGTTATAAATTCTAATTTGATATAAGGAGGTGGATTATAGTTTAATGTCAATTTTGCAAAGAAATCCTGTTTTAAACTAAACTTAAGTTTCAAATACAAAATGATACTCTGAAAGCTGAATTGGGTCCTTTAAAACAAGAAAAATGCATTTGATATGTGATATGACAGAAAGCTGATGTATCAGAAATTGATTTTATTTTAACTATTTTCATTTTCAAATACATAAACATGACATCAAACATCTATGTTTTAAAGGTAAAAGGTTAGTTCTCCAGCTATATTTCTTTCTGTTAAGGTCAATTCTTACACAAAAGGTCACTCTTAACTTTCAAGTCATTGTGAAATAGAAATATATTTCTGTCATATTTAATAAACACATATATAATTTTACCTGTTTAAAGTCAAACTAATAAAAACAGAAAGACATAGTTTGAGGTATAAAGTAATTATTAAGACAAAGTTAAGGAGATTTAAAAGCTATTTTTTTATATATATTTCAAGGCCTGACAAACGATGCACCTTTTTTATTTCATAGTTAACAGGAGGAAGAAAAACAACCTTGTGTAAATATAGAGCAAAGGTCAGAGGTCACCAGGCCAGGTATCCTGTTTAAAATGTTACATTTGCAACAGCAAGACACAATTAGGGGGATGCATAAATAAAAGGTTAGCTTACTTTATTTAAAGCTGGATTTTTGAAACAATTAAGGAAAATCAAACAAGATAAATAAAAGAAAAAAGATAAACATCAGTAACTTGAGCTGTTTTTATGACAGGGTCCTATCTTGGGTTCTCATTTATGTTTTAAGAATTGTGTGTAAAGGTCATATATTTACAGCTGTGACATTTTAGAAGAGCAGTCTTGTTTGCAACAACCTTATTAGACTCCTAAGTTAGTTAGCCTGTTATTTTTTTTACTTTATAAAGTTGCTCATTTTCAAATCGACAGCTTATAATAAAGATAATTTAACGACTGGCTGGTCGGGATTGTTTGCAGATTTTGAAATTCCAGCTAGCGACACCTTAAGAACAGCCTGCAGAACTACGGGTAGCGCAAAGATTCAGCGACGCTTTAAGGCAATTGCCATAAAATGCATAAAAAAATATGCAGCCTGCATTAAACATGTCAATGCATCGAAGATTGCAATAATTTTTTCATGTTTGCAAAGTAAAATCATGTAATGCAGCTGTTGAAAAAGGACTGGCAACGATGTCCACCTAAATAGTTTCTCAGCTTGTCTGCGATTTCCAAGGATGATCTGGTTTAGACGGAACATACTCGGCTTCTTTGCAGGGAAAATATCTGATGGGTGGATTAAGAAAAGTAAGGACATCTCACGTCGCTTCCAGGTGTAGAAGGCCGGATTTAAGGAGGAAATCTACTGGGTTTCTCTAGATACGAATGTTGTAAGACAGATTTATTTGACATTTTTGAAGGTACATATGATTGGAATGAAATAATTTGCACGTGTTGTGAATTGGCACTACATGAATAAACTGACTCGAGTAAATCGCAGATGTTTTTGTTGTCAGCAGATTCTTCTGATTGAAGTGGTGAATCTCTGCACCTCATCCAGACTTACCATCCATTGTCTTTTCTGATTATTACTATCTTTTCCAAGGCTCAGAGTCGATTTAGGGTCACAACTTGTATTGTTTGAGTAGTTCTGCCGTTGGGTCACAGTATTTTTTAGCTTTTCTATGGATTACTGGCTGAGCATTGGCCTGTGTGATCCTCCATGGTTGGGGTTTGTTCACTAATGTTCTCTAAATAAACCTCATCTGGGCTGTATTTATTAACGAGGTGACTATTGACAGCAGTGGATTTAAATATATTCTGTGCTTTTAATGTCACTTTAATGTTAATGCAGCTATTAAAAAAAACAAAAAAAAACGACTGCTCATTAGGTTTGGGAATTATTTATAATTTAATCATCTATGTCTTATATCACAAAGAAAGTCTTTGAAAATGCAGACTAGAACTTCTGTATATAAACTGTACACAAAAAAAGCAAGGCACTGTGTTTTCTCTGTTTACATTGCAACCAGACAACCACACTCTCCTTGCAGTGTAACAAAGTCGAGTCACTGATGAGGCCTGGCAACGTTTGTTTGTCCTCTGCAACACCTGACGTTTGTCTTTACAAGGGTACAAAGTCGCTTGCAAACACATTTACAGCAAGAAACCGTCGTCACACAAACATTATATACAATTGCAACGTGTACACAAAGCCACGACATGGTATTAAGAACACTAGCGTCTAAGGGGTTTTCTACTCCCAGAGTTGACATCAGCGCTGGGAAGAGATGTTAAAGACCACATATGAGTCACAGGGAGGGTTTTATTTTGCTCATAAACAACACCGGTTTAATTCTGTTATGTTCTGACACAGCTGAGGAGCAAATCACTCGTCTTCGGAAAATATCTTCCGGTATTCCATTCTCAGCCATTCACTCTTTCACTTCTTCACTTGCCATCTTCAGTAAAAAGGAAAAAAAAGAAGTGCTCAAAACAGTCCTTTGGCCTTCTTTAGGTTCACTTGCTTCCACCCTGGTAGACGTTCGTAGTCCTCTCTATTCATTTCCAAACCGTTCTGCAGATAGAGAGAGAGAGAGAGAAACAGGTGCTTTAGGACATAAGACAGCTTTCTTTCGGTGGTGTGTGAATCATGGATGTCTTGCAGCAGATCCAGCATAAATACTCTGGCTGCAATGACTGGATGAACCCAAAATGACAATATAAGATCTTGTAAAGAGATGAAATGATTTCTAACTTTAAGTGTCTAATTATGTTGGTTTTATTTAGAAATGCAAGGAAACAACAAGTACCCGTAATAAAATCTGGCCCATGATGGCGTTGCAAATACTTTTGTGTTTCTTAAACATTCTTGATCAATTATTTACCTGTATTTGTGTGTGAAATGTACCGTAGCTATAAATCATTTGTGGAAAGCCTGTATATTTGGAAATTCATCTTAGTAGAAAACAAAAAATAAGGAAAAGATCACTATGTTTTGTGAGATGCTAAGAAACATCTAAAAGCAGATTGGAGGTGGGGTGGGGCAAAAGGAGGAGAGAAGTCGGAATAAAATCAAGACTCAGATTTGGACACTCTGGACTGAAAAGCACATTTTTTACAGTAGGTATGATTAGGAAATGTGTATTCTTATTCAAAACATTGAAAAGTTAAAAAGAAGAAATGCTAGACATTTTCTATTGCAATTTCAAAGTTTTATTGCTTAAATGAAAGGATTCAACGAACTAATTAGAGATCCTGATCCGCACACATTACCAGATGGTGGTTGTAATCCACCTTTGAGTTGTTTGGCAACCAGCAATACCTATCACAAGAAGAAGGAGAAACTCACCTAGATCAGCTGTGTAGTCAGAACTCTGACTAGGAAACTCAATGTCCTAATTAATTAATACAAAGTTTAAAGGAAAAAGTTCACGAAAAAAGATTTTTTGCCCCACAATCCACAGACTTTAACTTCAATGTGGCTGCTAAACATATAACATTAACTGCTATACATACAAACAAAGATGAGTTGCAGGAATGAAGATTTGTTTGCAGTTAGGACGGTCTGTGTGTTGTTAACCCAGTAGGAACCAGAGTACTGCCAGCTAACCTGAGTTAGTAGAAATATAAGCCTGTTAACGAGGGCTGCATTCCATTTAGATTTCTGGTTTTGCACACATGATACAAAAAACAACCACATGCACTGATGGAGAAGTGGAATGCAGCCCTTTTTAACAAAACTGTGGTTTCCCTGCAGGATTATGTTAAAAAATCTTGAATATGTATTACAACTCAAGTTTGGACCTCCAGCTGTCTGCTGCCTGGCATGCATCTGCATTTTGGAATATCCAATTGAACATAATTTTAGATGATCATTTTTTTATTATGTAAATTATATCCCTAGCATATGGCAGATGGGGGCAGGTAATGATGACTATACAAAAGAAAAGAAAAGCACATAAAGTAAAATATGCAACAAAAACACAAATCCTATTAACAAATCAGCTGAATTAATCAAATATGTCATAAAAATATTGTGATTATACAACTATCCTTTATATGTGGATTTCACTACTATTTCTCGCGTTACCTTAGATACATTAACTGAGAACAAAACAAGTGTCAAATATGAAACAACGATCCACAAAAAATGTCTGAAAGTTGTGATTTGAATACAATCCATGCACATTTCTGTGCTGTGTGCTTCGCTTGTTGGTGACAGGCTGAGCTGCAGAGTTCGAACGCTGACACACTCAAGATACAGCATGCGTTGTGCCGGTTTTCTTGCCATTACTTTTGTGCTCCACAAACAGAAAGTGAGTCAAAACTGCAGGGCAACAAGTAATGAGTCATTAAGGTTTATTTTTCGGTTCTGAGAGAGAAGAACGTCAGGTGTAAAGAGAAAAATAGGAGTGATGGAGTGTGGGTAAGTCAGGCAGATGAGCTACAGCTGCACAAGTACCATCAGTTGCAATAAAAGTTCACAACTTAAAATGTATGATTTGGGAAGCCTCAGTCCTAGCAGGAAGTCAAAAAAATGCTTATAAGCTAATTTAGTTTGCTTTTGCCAGGTTTGATTTGCTCCAACCTTAAGTATGAGGCAGATCTTGACTAAATCATGAAAAGTTCATGATCTGTGATACTTTAAACTTTTTGGGTGAAAATTATTTAAAAAGCAGGACCGTAACTGGTTATTTTGTGATCCAAACTGCAGTTATTTTTAAAAATGTGGTGTAAAAAACCTAAAACCTTAAAATCTCTCTTTTTTTTGCCTTGTTTTTTAGGTTTCTTCTGTGTTTGTATTTTCATAAGTTTCTTGTTTGTATTCCGCCCATGTTGAGTTATAGGTATTCATTCCTTTGTATTTAATCTTTCTAACATAATCTTGCAATTTATTCTTTGTTTATGTGAATCTAGTGTCGTTATGTTCGTTTTAAAAATGCTCCTCGTGGTTATTTATTTTATTTTATAGGAGTCTTCAGATCTGCTCCTGGCTATCTCCTGTTGCTTCCTGGCTGTCGGTGTGGTCCATCCATGCCAGATCCTTACCCCTCTTTGCTTTTTTTTTGTATTGTTGACGTTATTTATTATTAAATCTGACCAGAACCATCATTGGAACACAAACAATGATTGAGTAACACAAAATTAAAGTTTTATTTTGGCAAGTCAAATCTACAACATCAAATAATGTTAGAAATCTTTTTTTTTTCTAACAAAATGTTGATTTTTCTCAACCAGTTTTCTGAAAACTTGAGATTTTTTGTTATATATATATATTTATATACAAGTATATGAGTGTAGTATTTATTTTATTAAGTTTTTCAAGATGAATTACATTTGTTAGAATTTTAAGCTGCAGTTTTAAGGGCTGACTTTGAAAATGTGCCCCAACATGTTTTCTGAAATTTCAGTCGTGTTAACTGAATTTTTCCAACAGCCTCATTTGCAGAGAACTATAACTTTCTTATTTTCCTCCTCATTTTCTCAAGTTGATTTGCCTTCAGCAGCTGAAGCCGATTCGAGTGACCGTCCAATAAAAGTCAAAACAATTATTTCTGACACCATGTGCAGCCGGGCGTGGCTTTTTGTCCTCAAGTGGTACTGCAATCAAGAGGCAGGAGTGATCTTACAAATCTACAGTGAATAAAAGAGAGAAGGAGAGTGCAGACATGCAGAAAGATGGTCCTCAGTCTGAAGAATCCCAGGAGATCTTACCTGAATCCACCTACAACTTAGTCTGTGAAGTGAAAGTTAGATCAAGTCAGGTTGATCGCACCGATGTTCATTTTGGCTTTGAAATACAATTGATCTTCAAATAAATTGGTCATTCAGATGTAATATTTGAATATTGTTTTCATAAAAACACCAGAAGAGAAAATGTAAAAAAAAACAATTTCAGTACAGATAAATAAGAATGATTTGGAAAATGTGTTTCTTAAACTAAGCTAGAATTAAACCAAAAGATTGTGACAAGTTGCATATCTGCGTGTTAACAGACCTCAAAGTCAGTGTCAGAAAGGTAGATCTCCAGGCGGAGCGGGTCGACTCCTTCTGGCAGCGGCCGGGCCAGCAGCTGAGCCAGAGGATAGGTGTTCTGACAGAGTCGGGCCAAAACGTCCTCCACCAGGATGATCTGGTTACACACCTCTGCCTCCTGTTGGTGCGACAGAAAATAAGTCAGGTGGACCAGTCACTAAACATAAATCGCAAGTTGCTCTAAAATAAAACGCACACCGGTCTGTTCAATAACAGAAAGGACCAAAGAAACGTATTGGTGCTTATGACAAATTATTACAAAGTCTGAGAGGGTGTGAACTCTTTTAGTCTTCAAATGTCCTACTGTTCAATTGTTAGCATTAAAAATGATTTGACATGTATGCTTGTTTGTTTTGTTCGTCTTACTCTCTCTGTGATCTCAGCCACGTCCTCCCTGTGCTCCCAGCTGGGGAACATGTTGGTGAAGGTGAGCGGCTCCAGACCTGCGTGGATCAAATACGACTTCTGAGGTGTCGTTGCGTTCTTCTCTGCGGGAGGAACATCAGAACAAGGTGTCAGGACAACGTAACAGATGAAAAAACTATGTGACATTAGCTTTGCATGATTACATCTATTGACTCCAAGATAAATCATATCGTGCTTTCAGTCAAACATGAGGCTTGAACTCCATTGGCTTCCCTTAGCTGCACGCATCCAATTCAAAACACTAATGCTGCCATACAGAGTGTTTGATGGATCAGCGCCCATCTACCTCAACATCCTCCTAAAGCCTTACGTCACTGCCCACCCGCTCCGTTCCTCCTAGGAGCGCATAATAACGCGACCAAAGCCCCGCGCAGGCCAAATTAATCTCTTCTCATTTGCGATTCCTCGCTGGTGGAACGACCTTACGTGCACTATCAGAGCATCAGAGTCTCTTTCCACCTTCAAGAAATCCTTGAAGACCCAGCTCTTCCAAGAGTTTCTCTTGCCCTGAAAGATCTAAATTCACCCATTACCCCCCCTGATATTATTAAGCACTCAATACATGGTACTTGGGCCTTCTGTGTTTACCTAAATGCTGCAAACGAGTGTCATCATTAATGTTAGATCCTCTCCTAGCATATTGCAGGTAACTAAATAATCTGCGTCCTTGTTCAATATTAAACCCTGTTTTTATAAGTCGCTTTGGATAAAAGCGTCTGCTAAATCAATAAATGTAAATGTAAATGTAAATGAGGCTTCTTGTCTTCTCACCTTTGCAATACTGCAGCACGGTCTCCATCGCACACTTCCTGTCTGCATCCCAGCGGATGCGTGCCGAGCCGGTGCTCTCGCTGTCCTGAGGCCACCAGCCCTGCCACAGGTACACCTCGTGGAAGTTGTCGACCAGAAACAAGGCTTTGCAGGAGAAAGAAACATAGTTATGAAAAAAAAGGTGTTCACGAAGATTTGGATCTGTGTTTCCATTGTAAATTGAGTGAGATTATGATTTAAGTTACAGAAACTACTTTGAAATAGATTAGAAAGGATTCAATGTTTTTACTAGAGGAGGAAGAAAATAACCCTAAAGCATCCACAACTTAAAAAGAAAGCGTAATTATCTATTGGTGCACACAAGCTAAATTTAAGGGTGACTAAAATCAAAATTCAAAACACTTAGACAATTTGCTACTCTTGCACAAACTCTACAATAATAATAGAATTGGACAAATGTGTTTTCATGCAAGTTCATTAATACGCATTGTCCCTGTATAATAAATAAACCCTGGCAGCTGGGTCCTGGTCTCACCAGGTTGTGGAGGGTTGTACAGGTCCTCCTGCAGGAACGGCAGCGAGCTGACCACATCCGGAGCTCTGGACTGGTGGAAGAACTCGGTCGCAACGAAGTCTCCAGATGTGCTGCTCAGCTGGAAGAGCCGCGGAGTGAAATTGAATTTACCTGGATCTGACGACACGAAAACAAGACTTTTTTTAAAATTTGTGTTATTCCTACATGTTTGAAGTAGTTATTTTTTCCCCCCTATTTAGCAGAGTTGTCGGTTTTATCCTTCAATGGATAATATTGGAAGTTCTGCAGCTTTACTCTTTCAAAAAGAAAGCAATAGCATGAACTGTAAATGTTTAATTGAAAAAATAAAATAAAAATGAAACTGCGGGACATAAACCGCGCAGATTCAGGCACAGTGAGTGGGGTACCTTGGAGCATGCAATCATAAGCCTTCCTGTCTTTCCTTCCCAGTGCCTCCCAGAAGCCCGGAAGCTCGACTCCTTCGTCGCACTCATGGATGGTGACTTTGCTGCTGCTGTGAAGGCCTGCTTCCAGAGGACACCTGACAAAACAGCAGAGAAAAACAAGCCAGATTTAACACAAGGTTTGGGGATTTGTATTGGATGAACTCCCAATCTCCTCAGCGGGCCAATATTTCCATAAACGTAAATATCCTCCTCACTGTTCCTTGATTTTCAGCGCGGCTGTGTTCCCAACGCGGCGTGTGTGCAGCTGAGACTTGCAGCCGTGCCACAGGTAGATGAGGGCTTTGTTGATGTTGAGCAGGATCATGGAGGCCCTGGAGCGCAGACTGCTGCAGTGACACGCCACCTCCAGCAGGTGGCCTTCCACGGTCACCTCACCTCGCACACAGTACAGACGCCACTCACCTGCGTGTAAATAACCCACAAATTACTTTCATGATATAATAGACTTGCAAAAGCATTTAGACCCTCTTTACTTTGAATGCAAAATCCAGCGGCTTCAGAAGTTATTAGTAAACGGAGTTTATTTATTTTTAATTTAATATCATTGTGAATCCAGTTGTTCTGTGGAAAGCTAAACAAATGGAAAGGCCGCTTAGCCTACTTGAGACCAAAAACTGACCATTTGGCCATCTTGGAAAAAGGCTGGACATCACTGGACCACACCACAAAACATGGTGGCGGCAGCATCATACCATGTGAAAAAAACAAGGCGGGGGAATATTTTTTGCAAGCTAGAGACTGTGAATGAAACACGTTGGTGCCAAACAATTTTACTTTGATTGTTCTCCTCCTCCTCCTCCCTCTTGCCAGCATGGATGACCATCCCTCCATTGAAGCACTGCAGGAAACAGGGTGGCTCCTTTCCCTGCTGCACTTGGACCTGAAAAACACACACGAGTCCAAGACAGATATGTTTTTACGTGCAGCTGACACAAAAGTGCATTCCCATCCAACAATTACATGTTAACTCTACCTGAGCACCTCTCTCCTCTCCAAGCTCCACCGTCATCAGAGCCGATGTTCCCTTCTCGCTGACGGTAGAGTTTCTGCCCTGCCAGAAGAAGTAGCAGCATTTCTCCTTCCCTGGTCCGCTGCTCCTTGCTTCAGGGTTTTGCCTTCGACCCACTGGGATACATATAGAAACATATAAGCAAGCCTTACTGATTTAGGAGTAAATAATATTAATAACATTGCAGACTGACCTGAGGTGTTGACCATGAACTTCCACTTGACCACATAGGCGTCCCCCTCGTGGAACTGCCCGATGCTCTGGCGGGGCAGACGGCTGTAGTCGAACTCCAGGATGTGCCAAACGTCTACGGATGCAGTGCTGATCTCTTGTAGCCTCATGTGGTCCTCTGTCTCCACGGGGCCGCGGCCGCGGCCCACGCTGACCCCGTCTAAAATGGTGCAAACCGGCGACTGGAGTACAGGCAGCATCAGGGATGGGTCGTAAGGTCGACACTGGCGTCCCGGGGCCACCTGAGAGGAAACAAGCAAGTAGTATTTGTATTGCCAGCAAATTAGAGAACGCAGCTGGTAGAAAATCCTGATGTCCAAGTTAAAAGACTGATTCTGGTGTGACCAAGATCAGCTTTGAGTAAAAGCTACAGTTGAAAGAGGAAAGACGATGAATCAATACACTGATGAAAAAACAAATGCTGTATTTACACCTTCTGTTCTGTCACAAACTCCGTCACTTCTTTCAGCGTTGGCGACTTCACTTCTGTCCAGTCCATGAACTTCTCCTTGAACAAGATGGTCTCATTGTGCTCAGTGAGTCTGCCAAATATAGCCCAGTCAGGACGACCCTGGCCCTTCCTGTGAGCCAAGAACAGAGCAGGCATGAGTAAAATCTGTCACACACTGTCCTCAAATAGAAAACATCAATAAAATACAAAAGCAAGCAGTTATTAAAGGGGTACAATCATTCCACCCAAGTGGAACCTGTCCTGTAAAAAAAAATGTATTTTCTTGGCTACCATCATGGAGTTCATTTTTACGGTTCTGGCAAATGTCCCCATAGCCAAGTTTATCTTTATTTTAGGCATAATATAACATAATTGTGCATTTTTGTGAAAATTGTACAGGTATCATGCTTAAAATTTGTTCCGGCTGCAGCACAAGTTTTAATAGAGATAATGAAAAAACTGAAAGCAACACTGTCCATAGTTTCTACATGCTACATGCATTGCAGCCCTAATAAACGCCCGCTGACCTGGGAATGAGTGTGTTGCACCCTCCGGGATCCAGAGGGTTGATGTCGCAGCAGGTGTAGTCAAACGTCCCGTTCCATAGGTGCTTGGCGAGCTGAAAGGCCACCTTCCTTTGAGCCAGTGTCACTTCTTTGCCGTGCCACACGTACACCTCGCTGCCGAAGTCAAACACCAACACCTGCAGCACGCACAGCGAACAAACACAATCCAGTAAGCTAACCCCGTGCAGCTGCCTTGTGGTTTAATAAATGCAATGCAACCAGCACACAGAGACTCCAATTCACTCAAACGTTCGCTGTTTACACTCTACCACAGGAATATTTTACGTAATTAAATCCGCAGGGCATAACGACATAACTAAAAGCTGATTTAAAAAATCTAACACACAGAAAGACAAACATAATTTTAATCAAGCTCTGAGAGAAATGAACTGATTTCAAAAGTGATTCATGATGGCATCTGTCGTTAAGACATGAATTAAACACCAGACATAAAAATGCGGCAAAGACTTTAGTGTGGCCCTTGGATTTTATTGCCGATGACTCAGAAGACTGAACCGAGAGAAATGTACCTTTTATGTGTCAAACGCCGTCGTGAACTAAAAATGAGTTGGCCTTAAACAATTCCAGTGATGCTGCGATGCTCAATTCACCTCTTTAGTTGCAAGCAGGGAGGTGTGAGGAATCTTTCCCCACTCCTCATCATCAGGGACCAGTTTGTCGTCCACCAGTCTGAAGATGCAGTTGGTTTCCACAATGCCACTCTCATAGCTCTCATCCTCCTCTGGTGGACCCGCCGCTGTGGGACAATTGGAGATAACAGGATACTAGAGATGTATCACTGAGTGATTTAGAAAGTAACGTTTGGTACTAATGCTCCTGTCCATGTTTCTACATTTATAAGGCATTTGTCCACCCAGGATTGTCCAGAACTGCTGTGCATCAGAACCCTGTGGGCTAACACCTTCCTCGATGGTCTGCACCTGGCTCGCCTTGCAGCCTATGTCCTTCTGCACCTGGATGAATGTGGCTAAGTCCATTGCCTACACAAAAACACAAAAAATCTGGTTGTAGTAATAAAAAAGTGCAAGCTGGACACGATAAGGCAAGAAAGTACGTCTGAACCTATAAACAAACCAATTTACAGGGGAAAAAGTTGGATGTAGATGTTGATAAGCATAACGTCTTGAAAAAGGCAATTAATTACAAGGTAATTATAAATGCAACCTGTTCATATAATGAAGAATGGAGAGGTGGAAATATGACATGCACAAGCACTTGATAAATCCTGACAGAATTACCTTTAACCAACCGGACAGAGTAATAATACTTACTTTAGCTTTTTCAATCACATTCGAGAACTCTCCTATCCAGACAAAGCAGTTCTCCGGCGTTACAAGAACGAAACTGTCGCCAGTGTTCAAAGACGAGGCTCTGGGCTCCACTAATCTGGTCTGAACATGACGACGACCTGCAAACAACACGGACGACTTTATCCGTACACCTCTCATGCTGACAAAACGAAGGCAGGCTCGTGATGATGACATTACCAGCGTCAACACTGTCAATGATCACGCTAAGAGATGAAAACAATAGGTATAAACTAATAAGGTGTATGTTATACGAGTTTATGTAACAGACTTAGAGTGTAACAGGAAAAAGCTTGTACCTTTAACCTGGATCAGCATGAGGTTCTTGTACGGCACCGCGCTGTTGTTGGAGGTCTGTTCCGTGACGCTTACGTTACGTAGACTCACACTGCTGAAGTTTTCTTTACTGGCCAGACCTTGCAGGGCTGCTTCGGAGTACTCTGAGCTTTTATTTACTGGAGGGGGATGGGGCATATTTTTAATGAAAAAACATCTACAAACGAGTTTATTAAATTCAACAAGCTCCCCATTTTAGAGACTGCAATGATAATGGGTCAGAACATAATTTCAAGCTTTTTAATTTTTCAGAATGCCCTGCAGATTTTTTTTATACCTCAACAAGCAAACACAGTGAGTCCTGAGTCACTTCTAATACTTTCTGCCTTCTAAAAATACAAATACAACCAAAAGATGCTGTAGTCCTCCCACTCACTCTTCTCAGCCTTCATCCTCTTGCTCTCCAGCTGTGCCACATTCAGTCTTTGCTCTGTGTATTCGTGTTGAATGTCCTCCCTAGCTGCCAGCATTTTAAGAGGATTTCTGGATGCCTGAACATTTCTTGATGGTCGAACAGATCGCTTATGCTGCACCATGGCCGAGGCCAGCCTGCGTGGGAGGGAAACAAGCGCACGATGGAAAAGTCAAAATAAGCTTTGTAAAGTCCTGCTTGTAATTTGAGTAAAGCTACTTTCAAACTGTCCTTTATAACGGAATCAAAAGAAGTCCGTTGTGTTTGCCTACGTTGGACCGTGAGAGCCAAAGATGCTGTCAAAGTCTTCGCTGATCTCAATCCTGGTGGGCACGCGAGGAAATTCTGCAACGCGTCTGTAGAACTTGGAGAAAATCTCATCGTCCAGCTTCATCACCTCCTTCACCGCCTTCTCTGTCACTGCGATAGTGGTTTCTTGCAAACCCGCCACTAATCAAACAAAAGACAGACAGTTTGACGCCTGCATCAATTTTTATGGAGACACTTGTGCTATGTATAGATGGTAAAAACTGGAAGATTCAGTATTCAGTAAACACTTTTTTCTTTGGCTTAAAGTTAGTTGCGTACCTTTGCTATTAATACGTCCCAAAAAGCTCTCCAGCTTGTCAAGCTTCTTATCTGACTCCATGTCTGGCCCCGCTTCAATTTCTATAAAAAAGTGGGTTGAAATCATTTCTGCCTTTTCACAAAACCGTTTAATTGAAAATGTTTGTGGATCAAGACGGAAAAAGCTAAAATTACATCTGTTGGGTGTTTTTGTAAACGCACTTTAGAATTAAAATTGTTGAACGCAAAATGATGAAAGAAGCAATGTATTTCGGCTACAGATCAACAAATCCAGTCGACTTTACATACATGTGAACTCAAGCAAGCAAGTGGCCGATTTACACTGACACTAGGCGTGGTGACTGGTCATCGGAATAAAAACAAATCAAGTATATGTCAATAACAACAGTTTCTTTTGCAGCTAAAAAAATACTTGGCAGGTTTTTACGCAGGAGATAAGAATTTCGTTAAAAATGCTAAAGGTTGCAGAGTGATGGCAGAACAGGTGAGAAACAAGGAGAAGAACACTGATATGACAACCGATTTTGTTATTTCATTGCAACATCTTCCAATATTATCCAGTGCAAGAGAAGCTCAAACACAGACAATAACCATCCTTGTAACATTTACAAATAGCTCTTCAAAATAGTTATACAGATACATCTTCAGCAGGATGGAAGAAAAGCAGCATAATCAAAGGTGATAAGATATGATAAGTCATATGTTGTTTTTCCCTAAATCCAATTTTATTTCTCATAAGTTGATTTCAATAAAAATGATCAAACATGCTCAGAAACAGTTTTCTATAAACAAGTAATGGGTGAGCAGTGAAGCTTTTTCTCATAATAGTGCATACAGCCTCTCCTATGTTATTTCCTGCTTGTTAATTTATTTATGTCTGTATGAATAACATAAGTATGTATATAGTCATAAATAGACATTAGGCATTAACAAACCTTTGGCATGCATCCTCTGAATGTATAATGATCAATATTCAGATTTTGCAAAGAACTTTTAAGGTATTTTAAGAATAGCAGTTGTTATACTTGAAATGTCGTTTTGCTTGTATTCATTTCAGCTTGCTGCTAAGTCCTGTTTCTATATATTTTTGGAGTGTGTTGTCTTTTTTAAACGATGGTTTCTTTTGGAATACTTAACGAGATATTCTAGAAGTCCTGTTTCTAATTTTGTCATAAAACTATGTTTATCGCGAAAAACGTGTTTAGCATATTAAAGAGAAAAGAAGCGTCAAATTTTGATTTTCTGTATATAGGACGTAAAATGGCGGTGATGAGTTTGGGCTTTTAATATTTGTCTCACCCTCTTGTGGTCTGTTGACAGCTGGCGTGCTGCTCTTGAGTTTGGTGGAGACCGGTGACAGAATGGGGCTGATAACTGAGGAGGAAGCTGCAAGGCCTGTGGACACACAGAGAGAAAAATGACAATACATTAGATTTCATAAAGATGAAGTCAGGTCTGCTGTTTTTAACATAAAGTCTACAAAAATAAACAATAGATTAAGAGATGAAGTAAATTTGGTTATTCATTGTTGTTTGCATGACTTTATCAGCCACTATTACTATAGTGGAGGAACACTGAGCTCACTTTTTCTTATGTATCGCTTCGTAACTTAGCTGAACCAGCTGTTGAAAAGCCTCACATTTAATGCTAGAATACTTTGGTGCTCAATTCCTGATTTAAACAAGACCAGGTCATGAACCCTGAACCGGCATGATTGACTCTTTTGTGCTCAGTTTTTCCAAACATAATGTTTCAATTAGGGCCAAATATCTCCACTTTGATCTCATCTGTCTGCAGGAAATTGTTTTAAACGTCCAGTCTTTTTTTTTTTTATATTGCTTTTTTAAGATACAACTTTGAAACTCAGGTATGTCGAATCAGGGATCAAGCTCTGTGTTTTAAAACCTTTTCAAAGAATTGCATGGTTTTAACTTAGGGTCAAATTTCTGGGATGTGATGTCTCTAAAGTTTTCAATTTGTGAATTTTGATTGCTGTTAATGTCCTTTTTTAACTCCTCCCACAATGAAGAAATGTTTCACCAACTTGTTTTGTTTCACAATGATCGAATGGAAGCTGTTTTTTCATGTATACAGAGGTTAAGTAAAAATAAACCAAAAAATGTTTTTAAAAATCAGAAACTATGCGGATGATGTTCAGTAATGCTCTGATATATAAAACCTCAGAAAGTAAATAACAAATGTATAAATTTTTAAGAGCATAGATTTGGTTTTTGGCACTAAGCCTTTGTTTTAAATAAATGTATATAAAAGGAAAAAGTAAACTAAATAAACACAACTGTTGTCTTTTAATATGTCAGGTGCCAAAGTAACTGCAATAAAATTAGGGGGGAAAGTAATTTAAATGCTTACAATGAAAATCGTTCTTTATAGCATGTTTTTACTTTTTTTCTTCTATTTTTTTTGACTAACTCTAGCAGTTATTCTCTATCTGTGTTCTTCCCAAAGCAGCAGGATTTTGCACTTACCTTTCTTGACCATTCTCGCGGCGACCGTGTACTGCGTGGAGTCATTGGCCGCTCCTTTGCCTTTTGTCTTCCAGGCCTCCTCGTGCACCGAAATCATCTGTTTCCTCTCTTTGATGGTCATCTGGGCCTCAGTTTCTTCTCCAGCATTCTGTCCAGATATAAGGAGATGTATGACAAGAAATCTTATTAGCCTGCGCACAAACCAATAAACTCGGGCTCCAGTCATCGTTTATGCTTCCCGCTCATTTCCAGTCATGTCGGAGACATTCTCATATCATCAGGACATAACTCAAGTCCACTGATTTATGTCCTTCACATAACTTCAATGTAACTTTGTCAGGTTTTACTTTGCTCCTTCATTAAGCGACCAACTCAAGCAGAAACAAAAAGGTTAGATGAATCCAAGCATGCAAGGTGCCATCCAGTCCTCTCCATTCTGTCAGTAACAACAGCGACTGTACAGCACCGACTTCTACTCATGCTGCCGTGTCCACCAACCGTTCACAGCAATGCGAGGAGAGTTGTTCACTTGGCAAGCAAGGAAACCTGTGAGTGCAGTTCATGCTGTCTATTAGAACAGCTCAAGTGCAAGTCCTTACCTCGGCACGATGGTCAATATACTGGCACTTTTGGCCGAGGGAAATAGAAGGAGAAAAAGTGGAGGAGAAGACAGGCTCCTGAAGATGGAGAGATGGATTGAAAAGGAAAAAAGAAATAACACGGATGGAAGCGGGAAAAGGTTGGATGAAAAGGGCCAAAAAATAAAGCCAAAAACTGGGAGCATGATCCAGAAATCATAAATTAGTTTTTTAGTTTACGTTTGATCAAGTGGTACAAATATTTAGCAGCAACATGTGTCAGCAGCATAAATTCTAGCAGCCAAAGAAATCATTAATACTTAAAATAACATTAAAAAAAAGCAGAAAACAATGTTTCAATTTGCTTCAACCTGAAGCAGTCTTAAGGTTTGGAGATTGTTTGCTAATGTGTTTATTTATTATGTTTTTCATCATGTAAAACATTTAAGTGCTAAAAACTTGACTTACAATCCGTCCACATCCATCTATGTCATTTATGACATGATTCCCAGTTTTATCTCTTTGGCTTTTTTTCTGTCAAGCTTGGTTGTTTCAGGGATTTTTTTTTGGTAAACATTTGAATGTTTCCTATTTTTTATGTGGATCCTGTACAACAGTAACTGTGTATGTAACAAAAGTAAAAAGATATATTTTTGGATTCTGTGTGATGTTTATTTTGTAGTGCATTTATTCATTATTGAGCTAAAATATTTTTAAATTTGCCCTGCAAATCTAAACAGTGGGAATTTCACTTATTTCTTGTGGCTGCATGTTTTTAACATTTGACTTTGTCCAGCTAATCCTGCAGCAAGATGTTTTTCAGCCTTGAGAAAACACAAAATGATCAAAATTTACATGAAAAATATTATTGCATCTAATAAGTGTGCAATTTCCTAACATTATGCTGGGGATTTAATAGAGTACAATAGAAATAGCCAATCAGTAGACAAATTAAGGAATAAAAGCAGCACGGTCAAAGACAAATGTTAGTATGCAGCTTAACATTCAAATGTAAAAATTTGAAAACAACAGTATACATATGCATTTTTAGTTTAAAGTTCAAAGGCGTCAAATTTTGGAGTAGGGTTTTCATCTTTGTTTTTATTTCTGGATTTTGTATTTGTGCCCAGAGTATGCAGTAAAGGCCAAACACATTTAAGAGTAACAAAAAAGAAGCCCCACGAACGCACCGAGATTGGAAAGCACAGTCACCACTCAAAGCTGATTGGTTTAGAAGTTGTGAGCTGCTGGCAACGAGCCTTACCCAAAGCTGTTCAGACCCAGAAACAGCAGACCCATCCTGAGCGACCACCCCTTCCTCCTGGGGGGTTAAAACACAGAAAAGGGACTTAGTTTTCAGGAGGGGTGTGTCGACTGTTGTTGCTAAAGGGTTTGCAAGTAAGACAGGAAGAGGAATTACCATTCAAGCCTTAAACAGGCCGAGTCTGCCAGCAGAATACTAATGTGATGTGAGTGAGCAACCAGAAAGAGGCTGCAAACAGCGTTTTTATGTGTAAATCAAGTATTTGATTTAAACTGCAGAAATATACCTGAAACTGCACTGTTGAAATATTTACATTAAATCTTGTATTCAACAACTTTTTTTCTTTTCTTACAAAACTGGTTTTGAGACATGGAGCTCAAACAGAATAAAATATTCTAAAAACGATAACAAAAAATACACAGTTAGAAAAGGGAGAGCATAAAGGCAAATTAAGGGTAAAGGAAAAGTTAGAGAAACAAACTACCATCCTACAACATTGCTATGAATATCATAGATAAACAATATGAAATAAGATTATTAATAGAAAAGGAGAAATCTGATTTCTTTCTCACCCTATACCTCTGACTTTTATCTGTCATTTGGCCATAATTTGATGATGTACTAAATATATGGTTATAAAATCCCTGCCTGACAAATGGCCAAACAATTACTCAAAACATCCCTCCATAAACCCAAAATAAGATTACCATGCAGACTAGTTAGCAGGGTTTAGAAAGGTCATGTTTTGTTTACAGACTCAGTTCAGATTGAAGTCTGGAGTCACTCATACGAATGAAAAACGTAGTTTTTTTGTGTTTTAAGGGATTATTTGGACCATACCATGTGTAAATTGGGATGGTTTCATATACAATGCAGTTTTAATCTATGGCAGATTTTCTCTAATCAACAAATGGTTACACTTATACGTCCAATTCAATCTAGCTTAAAGGTATAGGAGAGGATCTTTTCAATAGAAAAATTTCAATGGAAAATCCCATTGAAATTGACAGCCAATCAAAAATGACCGGTGGTGAAGAATAACTGGCTATCAATGCGGAAATAAAATTTACGCAATGACGTAAATCACTAATGTCCCCACCCACCCGACCCGTACAACGCTCATATTTGAATTCTTGCATGCACAGATTGTTGTTTAGGAAGTAAAGCGGGACGGCTAAGACGCATCATTCACCATTGAAGAGAGGTTCTCCCCGTACGGCAGCGAAAATCAAAGCTCCCAAGAGAAAAACCGTGTTCGAAGTCGCTGAGAAAAAAAGACGTGCGCGCTCCCGATATCAGGGGGCGTTACTGGAGATGAGGTGGCGCACGCGCAGTGTTGCGAAAATGAGAATGAGCTGAAGATCCTCTCCTATAACTTTAAGTCATATAGCACCGATTCACACGTCGTCCAAGAAAAATCCTTTCAGTCCAATCATAAACAAATTCCAACTGATTATTATAAATCAATGCATTGAGTTTAGAGTGTTACTCAAACTTGTTTAAAACATATTAAATCTAAGAAAAGTAGCAGATTGCATTGATTTGAAGAATTCACTCCTCCTGTTCCAGCATGCAGAGACGGTCCACGATAGCTACAGTTGCGTTATTGACCTTACAGCGATGCTTCTTAATGAGCATGCATGCATTGACTGTGGAGAGGAACTTTCCTTTGACCTTGTTTGTATTTGTCCTGTTAATATTTGTGTTTAAATGCCAAACTGTGGGCTTTGATAACCTTATTGTTGTGTTTATTGTGAGCCTTTGTGATTATTTGACTTATATGGATATTTGGATGACTAATTGGTCGTGTTCCACTTTTCCAGTTCAGTGCCACCTTAGAATACTTTTAAAAACATATACTAACGTCACTCCTAATCATTGCTACTTTGTTGGCTAACACTGTTGTAGAAATCCTTGTTCCGACTGAAGTATACAAGCTGTTTGCTGATATCGAAGCGATATCTGATATCGATATAAGATCAAGACACCCCTAGTGGTCATGGTCTGCAGAAACCATGACTGGCATTAATTATTTTAATTTCTGAGGGTTGGAAACCTTTCCCCATCAAAACAGAGAAACTCCAGACATCTGCAGCTGCAGATCCAAGAGGAGGTTTCAGGTGTCAGTAGGGAGCAGGTGGTTATCTCATGGTCAGCACCAATGGTAATGTAAAACACCGGCTTGATTGTAGATTATGGGGTTTCAGCACCTTCCAGTTCTAGGCAGGCTTCAGCCTCAGTGGCATCTCGGTTCCAACCACCCTCCTTTCACCAACGGACGTTTGGGTCTTTTAGGCTTCTTCGTGTGTTGCGTTGTGCTCTGACTTGTCAAAGTAGTGACACATCCGAACAACACGCACTTCACTTCACTTGGCTGAACAGATCATCTCAGAACCCGAAGTAGTTGAAAAACAGCTTGAAAAAGACTTTCTTAGTTTGCGTGAATTCATAATCATCCTTCCAAGATTTCAGCTGACTTCCTTCAGTCGACACATGTGCTTCCAAACAAATCTGCATAGGAAAGCAGCTGCACTCGCTGATGATGTTTAAATAATTGAAATGTCTTGGCCTTGTCAGGTTAAGAGAGAGTTATGAAAAGATAAATCTGTAAATAAATATGGGCCTGCGTGCAAAACTTCACCTTACAGGCAGACGAAGGTTGCTAGAGTTTCAAAACCTTGTGAATCAATATCTTGTTCTATAAAAACATTTCATTTATTTGCTTTATTGTCATTTCCCAACTGAAAAAAATGCTTCCGATGCATAATTGAAAGATTATATTTCATTTATCTCTAAGTAGTAGCCGTGTCAGCGTATACCTCCATATGTCCAACAAAGAAGAGTAACTGAGGTTATTATAGAATTGACGTGATATAGAACGTGTAATACCATAGGTAAGGACAAACCTTCTTCTGGCTGGTCTGTTCCATCTCCCATTGCTGAGTCGGCTGCTCTGGTGATGCCACTTTTACCACTTCCTGTTTCTTGTTGATCCTGTTCTTCCAGTCATCCTCACCACTCTTTTTCAGCAATGCCACTCTAGAAACAAACAAAGGTAAAAAAAAAAAAAGATAAATAACAATAAATGACTTCAATCAAAATTATAAGCTGAAGAATTGTGAGGTGAGCTAGACAGCATTAAGTTGTCCATTTGCTATCACTGTGTGAAAGGTGATTGTATGAGCAGAGCTAACAGATAAAATAAGGGTAAAAAATAATGTCTCATTGTTGCGGCCGTTTGAGCATTTGCTGTCTGTCAAGTAAAAAAAAAACTAAAACAAAGTGTCCTTTCAAAGATTTGGATTTGCTGAAAAAACCTTGCCGTCAAAATAAAACATGCAGTTACTTAAACTGTCATTTACAATTATTTTTTTTAGCTGCAAAAAGCTGCGAATAACTCCCATTTTTCTTTGTTTCTCACCTTTAAAGTTATTAAAGGATTCATTCTAAACAGGATCCAGGATTTAAGAATAATTCCAGAGATAATTGTTGTTTTAAAGACTTAATGAAGAGTGGTATTTTCAGCAGCATGTGAATTGTCTTGGAAGAGTTTAAGGAATAACATGCAAACGACCAAAGATTGATGTTAAAATGATGTTTCAAGTGTTAAAAAACTCAAAGACAGACCTTCCTTCACCTCTAATATTCCAAGTTTTTGGTATGTAATTAGTTGTTCTTTTATGTGCAACTGGTGGAAGTCAAACACATGCAAATCTTATGCATGCAAAGTGGAATCTTGTCGTCATGCAACTCTGTGAATTGCCGATGAAGTTCAGGTTAGCAATGCTGCTGTTTGTGAGTCAAGATTTCACATACTGTAGTAGTTCACATAATAATTTTTACAACAATCCTTTAAGTTGCATGCCATTAGTGATGGTCAACCTTTATATTGATACGAAACAAAACGATTAGTTTCAGTTTTGTAGTTCTCAATAAACACAATGGAATCACTTTTTTCTGAAAAGCCAAGCCAAGATACTGATAATGATGCCCAAGTTTGCATTTGCAGCCTTTTAAACGTTGCTTTATGTACATTTTGGGTATATAATTCCATTTCATAGCAAAATCATTATTTATAAGTACATATAAAGACAAGTTAAGGTTATCTTACCTCTCCTTGATGGACATCTGTTTGGTGGACATGCCGTCAGACAGGTGGTCTCCAGGCTCCGTGAAGGACAGCAGGTCTCCAGAATGGATGCTGTTTTTGCTGAAATCCTCTAGATGGTCTGGGGGTGTGGACTGAGGCTTGAGAGCCTGGGGGAAGGAGTGAGGTTTAGGCGGCGTCTGAGGCGGCACCTGCGGTTTGGCCTGATGAGGCTGGGGGGCCTGAGCTTGCTGCTTAGGGAGAGCCTGGATTGGCTCTGGACGTTTAATCTGGGTTTGCAGGGAGTGGGTGAATGGTTTGGGCAACGTTGGTGGAGGCTGGGAGTGCGACTGCGGCTGGATGTGTAAGGGGGGTTTAGGGAGAGTCTGAGGGGGCTGGAGGACGTTTAGCTGCTGCTGAGGACCACTTGAAACGTAGGACACAGTCCGGGATGATACCTTAGCTATAAGCGGCTTCAGGTGGCCTGGATGATCCGGCAGGTCTGAAATGAAAGTAGAACGCAATCATATCTTTTTTTGGTTCAAATAAAATCATTTTAACATGATTGCTTAAATCCAAGGCGTTCAACCTTTTTGGGTTTTCTCTGACAGATAAAACCAAGCCAACTAGAAACAAAGAAAGGACTCACATTTATAGACAGATTAATCAAATAGCATTATAGAATAAAGTCTATTTGTTTGCTTAATGCTTTGAGGTTGCCAAGTATTGGATATACGTCATTCGATATACAAGGAATTTGCTTTGGCATAGTTGGTACATAAAAAGTGTATGAAAGAAAAATAAATCAAGTAATAACAAGATATATATATATATAGAGACATATATATATATAGACATATATATATATGTGTCAAGATATAAATAGACATATATATATATATATATATATTTATATCTTGTTATTACTTGATTTATTTTTCTTTGATATCCATCCATACTTAAACACTTTTTATGTACCAACTATGCCAAAGCAAATTCCTTGTATATCCAATAACGTATATCCAATACTTGGCAATGAAACTCATTGTGATTCAGTAGTATAAAATATACCTATACATTTTTAAACCTTTAGATCCAAGATTTAACGAGATTTAAATGTGAGGTCAGTTTTGATAAACAAAACCTAAGTACACACAATAAAACTGTATGAATACAGCTAGAACGTAAGTTATTAAGACGTCCAACTCACTTAAGTTGATGAATATATGACCTCAGAACAAAACAAAGTATATAATACGTTTATTTCTTTTTTTAAAGAAAATGAGAAGGTATTTCCGTTGAGTGGGTATTTTATAGACAACATGAAAGTTTTAACACCATTAATTTGGGTTCAAAAAGGCATCCAGAGGAAAAAAAATATATTCTTTAAAATCTAGTATTTCTGTCTTATCAGTGGAGTTTATTGTTAATGAATGGGGGAAATTTGAGCAATGATAATTAACTTATACAGTTTTAACCGTTTACCTAAAATTGTTTATTTAAACGTTTGTATTCCGAGATACATAATAATCTTGTTTTTTCTATCTTTATTGCAACATCAAATTTGTTTCGAAATTGATGTAAATGTAGCCATTTACAAAAAAAACAAACAAACCAGATGGAATTTATCCTGTTGAAAAGACTAGTTCTGTGATAAACCAGGGGTTAACTTTATGCTTAACTCTTAAGCAAGATGGCTTAAAATCTTCTAACGCTAATTTCTGTATCATAATGAAGAATAACTTTTCTATATATCTATCTCTAATTTCTGTTATTTGTCTCTGATTACTTGAGAGTCTGATTTCCTATCTATCAATGTATATAGTTGTGTTGTTGCAGAGATTTAGGTAGAGAAAAAATTAAAGCTATACTTATTTGACAGCATGGCACATGTTTGAAGAGATGTTTCTGAAATACGAAAATGTTTTCAGGAGTCAGCTGGAGTTTAAATAATTGTTGGACTATGTGATTAATCTCTGACTGAACCAGCATTCAAGAGTTTTCCACAACCAAATCCAAAGCTTTTGATTGATGTTGACTCACAACGGACTTTGTGTGCGCATAGAAATGAGACACTTTTGAAGTTTTGATTGTTTGCTTTCTCGTCTTTTAAAAAAATTTTAAGTATGAATATAAGCTCTCTGTCAATAACTCTATTTAAACAATGATTTAAAATCAGTTTGACAAGCAATTATTTAAAACTATTTTCTATAATCTACCTATAGTTATAATCTACATGTGTCAATAAATATCTAAAATAAAAGAACAGAAAAAAGAACTTATTCGTCAAATGTAGATATGTTTAATGAAAAACTTCCATGGGATAATTAAGTTAATTTCATAAATTGGTGATAGTTGATTTTAAAGATTTTAAAGAAATCTGTTTAGACAAAGTCCAGCATTTTCTGAAAAAAACAAACAAAAAAAACATCAAACATACCAAAAAATCTTTAATTTTTCTCACAAAACTATTCAAACTATTTTAACCTTTCCTTTTCGGTCATGTTGCGACATTTTAATTGTCTCTCCATCTTTTCTTTCCTGCTTGTTGTAATTCATTTCACCGTGCCAAATCTTATAAATAGGTTTTCTAAAATCTTCTTCCATTTCTAACACATGTATGCAGCATTCAACAACAGATTAATACATGGTGTTAGTTTTTAGGATAACTACCTGTTTTTCTTGATGTCTTTCTGTCTTATGTGGCCTGAAACATTTATAGTTTCACCAGAGGAAAGAATGACTGCAGGTTTTATCTAACCTTTTGACAAGGCTGTATAATAGGCGCTTGTAAAGACCCAGTCATGTGAGACTAACAGACAGAAGCATGCACTTCTACCTGCTTTATTTAAGTGCACAAGTGTCGCCCTGCCCTCTATTTGTGCTTTCATCTCTTTCTACGCTGCGTTCATCCACGGGAAAAGACAACTGCTGGACACGTCCTACATCAGCAGATAAAAACAGGTCAGGTCCATTTTGTCTGTGGATATGAAACCCACGAGGCGTAAATTGGTGCATCACTGACCACAGCTTCCCTGTGGTGCCAGCAGTACTAAGGTTACACTTAGATCAGAAATCTGCAGGGCTGTTATGAGGGCTTCCTTTTTTTTTTTTCCCCCCAGACAAAGAGCTTCACAAAGTACATACATAAAAAAAAAATGCTAATTAGATTCAGCATGACACGCCTCTCTACATCAGCTAAATCAAACACTCCCAGCTGGGACCTGCTTGTGTGTGTTTTTGTGTGTGTGTGTGTGTGTGTGTGTGTGTGTGTGTGTGTGTGTGTGTGTGTGTGTGTGTGTGTGTGTGTGTGTGTGTGTGTGTGTGTGTGTGTGTGTGTGTGTGTGTGTGTGTGTGTGTGTGTGTGTGTGTTAGTTTACGTGTGCAGACGGCACAAAGCAGTTCATGCGTGGGAGCGTTCTACAGAAGACAATGAGGATAATAAGAGCAGACTCATTTTGGTGGACATTCCTCTTATTTCCTTCCTATATTTTTTTTTTCTTTTTACCAAAACCTGACATACTAGATCTTTATCCTTTTTTTTTTTACTATCCTTTGTTCTCCCTTTCATTTCAATAAAAGTCAGAGGTACCACTTACCTGGAATGCCTCCTTGGCTTCTGTTCGGTTCCTGCTTGGAGGAGATGGAAGCTGCTGCAGCCTCCCTCTGCTGTCCTCCTTTCCCTCTTCCTCTCTCCCCACCCTCCTGGGAGTCTACAGCTCTCCTGCCGGGCAGTGGCTCCTGCTCGCCCTGCCACAAGGAGGGCTCAACGGTGGGCTTGGGATGCTGCAGCCGGTCCCCTCGGTCCCTGTCAGAGGAGCGCAGCTTCTCTTGAATGCTGTCTTCTCTTACTCCTCCCTGCTCTCTCCCTCCAGCTTTCTCCTCCTCCTCCTCTTTTTGCCTCCCTCTCCAGCCCTCCACCGGCGCCTCCCTCTGCTGTCTGTGACCCACTAAGGAGGGGATGCCAGGCAGGGCCCCTGCTTTCTCTGAGCTGTCATGAAGGAGGGGGGAGGAATCAGGCTCACCCTCCTTGTGGCCTTGGTGGCCCCTCTTGTTTAGGGAGAAATACCTTGGCGCCCTCTCCTGGTGGACATTAGTCCAGCTGGGGGCCTGTTGTTGGGCAGGGATATATGGGATGGCAGTTGATTTCTCTGGGTGAAAACCATCATCGACGCCACCACCACGGCTGTTTGGGTGCTTAGTTACCGTGGTGACAGATGCTTGGGATGTGACTGCAGCCACAGACCGAACCAGGGACACCGACAGGGGCTCCAGTTTGATATCGCCGCCGCTTTTCACCTAAAAATTGCAGAAAAAGACGAGTTCGAGAAAAGAGTTTCTACATATGACAGGGCAGCGGCCAGTTTATATATAATGGACAACAGATATCTGCACACATTGTTTAGAAAAAAAAGAACCTTTTTCCTCACAGTCATGGAATCAAACCTACATTTTTTGCTGCTTCAGGTTGGATAGGATTACCAAAATAGTTTATACCAGTTAAACATTAAAGTATTGAGAGAAATGTTTCAGATTTTCAACTAATTTAGAAATTTCCATGCTTTACCTTATAATGTTGGTTTTAACTGCATTTCAAACCATCAAACTTGGGTCAAACATTTTGGGTATTAATGCTTAACCTATTTACAGAACTTAACTACCGTAACTAAGTCAGCTTCCCCGGGACTGAGATCACGGCTTTGGTGGCTGGATTGTCTGTAAATCACTCCATAAAAAATGCAGAGGTATGCTCAGGGTCACGTTATGTTAAAAGACCCATTTATGACCAAGCTTTATCTCTCTGGTTATGTATTGAGATGTTCCTTTGATATTTGAACGTTGATATTGTTCCTTCCTCGTCTACTTTCTGGGGCGCACCAGTCCCTCCTTCGCGACATGATACTTCAATTTGTGTACTTTACATTTAGGATAGTTGCCTCAGCTTTTTTGTAAATATCGTCATTAGAGCTAAAGGTTTCATTTTTTATTTATCAGACAAATTGACATCAGTCAGAGTCAGTGGTGACATGGAAGAGATAGAGGGAAGCACAGAGAGAGTGGTAGAGGAGGTATAGAGGTATGGGTAAGAGTTAGGATAGGAGATGATCTTTGAAGAGGTGGGTCTTCAAGAGTTTCTTGAAGATATACAGGGACGCTGCAGTTCTTGTGGTGCTTGGTAGGTCATTCCACCATCTTGGAACGACACAAGAAAACAGTCTGGATTGACTTAAGCGTGGTGTAGGCACTGCTAGACCACAATCCATTGATGAACGAAGCGACCAAGTTGTGACATAAGCGTTTGCAAGAGCGTTCAAGTACTGTAGATGGGAGCCATACCCTTAAGCACATTGTAGGCTAGCATCAGGGACTTGAATTTGATGCTGGCACCCAGGGGTAACCAGTGAAGCGCAATGAACAGAGGGGTGACAGGAGACTTTGGGGCTTATTGAAGACCAGACGCGCCACCGCGTTCTGGATCTTTTAAGCGTTTTACCGTACAGACTGAGACACCAGTCGGGAGTGCGTGGCAACAGTCAACATAACCATAGATTTCACCTGGAGCTGGGTAGCATGTTGGGTTAGGTATGGCCATATATTTCTTTTGTTTAATATTGCGAAGCGACACAATCGAGATACGTAGGCAACACGATCCTCGAAATGTAATGTCAGATAGAGAGAATCGTTTTACTGTTGTGCATGTAAATACAGGGTTTTCACGTTTAGTTTGATCTTTTGTCTTTAACACATGTAGTAATGCTCTGTGTGTTTAATTAGTCTTTTTACAGAACGTTGCAGTTGCTTTTTTAACCCACTTAGTTCCGTGAGATCATCACGCAGAAGATTCACTTTAGGAAAAGAATCTGTATGCTTCTGTTAAAAATACAAATATAAGAGACACTGCGGTATTTGGAGCTCCACTAGTTATGGAGTGACTGGGACATGATTATAATACATATAAAAGCTTGTATTGCTAATTTAATATATTGTGTTGTTTTCTGTCTCTATATGACTGAGAAAGCATTGCAGTAGAACTTAATACCTGCTAATGCAGATTCCTGAATGTCTCAAATTGGCATCAATGCAAAACAAGTTGAACAGGAAATTCCTATAAATGAATGAATAAATACTGGAAAAAAAACTTGGTTATTTCTTAAATTCTTTACAACATAGAAGTATTCCATGCTTATGCTACAAACAAGCATTTTGGTTACATGCCGCACGTAACACTTAATATTCACCGTGCTTGAGCCCTTGACATGAAAAGCCACTATCATCTGAAACAAAAACACTGCTCACAAGCAGGAGCAATCAGCTCAATACCAAGCCAGAACCAGACATTGAATGCAGAAGGTCTTACGTGTTCTCCCTGAGGGGCGTCTAAGTCCCTGTTACCCACCGCAGGGGCTACAGTTTCCTGTGAGGACACCAGTTATTGATCATGACTCACTGCTGACAACATGACGAAGACAAACTATTTATATAAAAGCATCCGACATCCTCTCTCCGTTGGTCTTTTTTATGTAAGCTCACACACAGCTCTGCAAGTTCCTACAACAAGTAGTTGCCCTTCCTCCTAACAAGTACTGTTTGCGCATCAGTTGCACCGTTAAATGTAATCAATTATTTTAACATCAAAGCTCGAGTACAGGCTTATATCCATAATTGGGTGGATCATTGTCCAAATTAACCATAAAATGCTAAACTGTCAATGCTTATGTTATGGATATCACCCTGATCTTTGGCATAAAAGTATTGTAAAACAAACATGTTCGTATTCTGTGAAACCAGTGTACCTGCTCCACCTCCCCCTGGGTGATGGGCTGGGTCTGAAAGCGGGCGTTGGCTCTTCGCTGGCGGGTGTCCCCTCGAGAGGCCTCATCTGCTTTGGCTGTGGGCTTGGCGAGGCGGTTAAACAGGGCCATTTTCTCAGACAGGCTGAGCGATGAAAAGTCTGGCTCCTCAGACAGAAACTCCTGGCCATCTCCCCCAGCGCCAACAGCCAGGCTCTGTCTCTGAGGATCCTGATTTTCTGTCTCCTGCTCCTGGGTTGTCAGGCTTGGGTCAGAAAATGCTTGAATGCTGTGGATGTTAGAGTAATATTATCAGTAGCAGAAATACGTACTGTACGCATATCATTATTAGTCAGATGCATATTTTACAGTTCAAGAATCAAGAATCAGTTTATGTATATGACGCCAATTTACAACATATGTCGTCTAAAGGCACTTTATAAGAAAATAGATTACAATCATATATACATCATAAACAAATCACTTTAAAAATTTTTTTCCAATCTAAGGAAACCCAGCAGACTTGCAGCATTCCCTCCCCAGGAATCAACACACCAAAACAACAGCTTGCGTTGTCGTTGACTTTACAGCAATCCCTCATACTGAGCATCCATGTAGTGACAGTGGAGAGGAAAAACTCCCCTTTAACAGGAAGAAATTTCCAACAGAACCTGGCTCAGTACGAGCAGCACAAGTTTATTTTCCTTAGGATTAAAAAAAGCTTCTTAAAGACATTGCTTCTGTTCCCCATCCCCTAAAGGGTAGAACTTTAATTGAGGTAACATTTAAGACAAAGATATATCTAAGGCATAAAAAAAATAAAAATGTACAAATAAAAAATAAAAAGATTGTCAAACTTTGATAGGATCCCTCGCTAAATATCAAAGCAATAAACAAGTGTGCAAAATACGACAAAACAACAGAGAAACAGATTATCTCAGTAAGCACTTTGATTTTTGCAAGAGTTACAGTTATCTATGCGTAGTGCCAATTAAAACTGGGTAATCAAACCAAAAGACACGCAAACCGGGGTAAATCCTGCAACAAAAAAAAGGTGCACTAACCCTCATATGGCCAGTAGAGGGAGACAAAGACACATGGATTCCTGCGGAAAATGCCTCTGTCTTTCTTTACTTATAAACGCATGAAAGAGATTAATGTAGGTGTGCAGGACAGACTCTAAAAAATTTTATCCTAAACTCAAGGAAGTTTTGGAATTCTTTTTCCTTTTCAACTGAAAACAAACTTCGTGGTCAAACAAGCACAACTGTGTCTTTTATATTCTGTATTTTACATAATTCAATTTAGATGTTTTCCTCTACATATCAGTAAGGAAAGAATCATTGAATTCCTTTCATTTATTATCTGCACTGATGCACAGAAAACATCCATGCTGCATCTTGATTTAGAAACATTATTCCGAATTGGATTCCTCCCTCATAATATCCTGTTCCTAGACTACTTAAGAGTTGAGATATCTTTGTATTCTCTCTCTTTTAACATTTTTACCCTTGCTGTGTTTAGATGCGAATGCGGCCAATATCAGTGAAAATTAGCATCTTCTGGGCTTCACAGCCATGTTTAAATTTCTATGTAATTAAAGCAAGACACAAATCGAACAAGCGAGCATTGTGAGGCTTTGTGAATTTTACTCAATAATCTAAGGATTGACCGCAACAAATTTAAGATTGTGAAAAACATAAAAGTAACCACACACATCAAGATATTGAAATTTGTGCTGGTCACATCCATGGTATATACTTCTTTTTTTTCTAAGTATATCCAAAATGTTCCTTATGTTTAATGACCAATACAATTCCTCTGCATCCTGTTACAGTCACAGTTGTGCCTGGCTAAAATACAAGATGCAGCACAAATTATAATTTTTTTAAAGCAGCTATCATTTTTTTTTTTGTTCCATACTTTAATTACATTTTACAAAATCCTAAAGTAGAAAGTTAATAATCAGCCAAATAAGTTGAAAGAAACTTTATGGACAGCAATTTTGCTTTTTTATCTAAAAAGTAATCAAATCTGAAATTGAATATATTTTAGGTTCTGTGCAATTTCCATATATTTATATATTTAGCTGCAGACCTATAGCACTTTTTTTTGCATAATTACATTTTATATTTGCATATTCTTGAGTGTATAGTCAAAATGTAAGCTGACAAATTAGGTCAATAGATTTGAAGTGGAAAAGCAGTTAAATATTTACTGGATTTTGCAAGAAAGATATTGTATAAGTTAAAATAAAAAACATAAACAGATATTTCCCTCGGACACCAATTACCATATATATTTTAATGTCTTGAAATCCATTGCTAGATATGTGCCTTTAGCAAGGCGGTTAACCTCACCTGATGCTAGTGACGCTGGTGCTGGCTACAGTAGGGCTGCAAACCTGATCTGGACTTGTGGGGGGCCCCTCTGGTTGGGATGATGTGGTAACATCACTAAAGAAAATAGAAAAACGTTTGTTTTAATAACAACATAATCGGTAAACACAGGCTATAAGAGCAAGGTTTACCTGGAAGCACTGACCACCTCTTTGTTGGTGACAGGTTGTGTGTGTGCACGGTCCTGAACTCTCCTAAGGCGTCGTTCCACGGCAGCGTTTCGTGAGCGGGGTTTGGGAACAGTTCCCTCTGAAGTTCTTTCTAACTCCTTAAACAAAAAGGTTAGGAAAATAGAACTTATAGTCAAGCCCGGTTAACCCTTTTCACTTTAAAGCTATCATGGTGTTGAAATACTGTTCTGAGATCAATTAGCAGGACAGAATTTGACAACAGTATTAGACATCTTCTGCAAGGGGCATAAATTAAAAAGAATACCCTGAAGAGGGAACGTTTTGCAGCTACACTCATCTTGGCTCTCTCATCCACCTTTTCTTGATCTCCTGAAAATAAAGACATTTATTTATAAAACATTTTTTTCCACTCCATTTTATTCAATTTTAGGAAAAAACAGGAGACTGTGTGAGCAATGCTTCTCTGCATAAATACATGTGAAGTACAAAAAGCGAATAAGGGTTATTATTTCTTATTTGGAAAGTCTTCCCAACTTAATGAATCAACAAAAATCTTAGCATTTTGCAGAGATTTTTAAACAGTATTTCTAATTTCAGCTGTCTAACGATGGTGGCACAAGTTCAGAAATAGTCGTCAAGTGTTCAAACTGTGTATTTCCTTTACCTGGATGTCATGAAACTTTACACCTCACATTACAGTTAATCATAATAAAAAATCTACAGCCTTTATTCATATTAAGAGAAGCTTTTTGTTCAAATAATTATGTTATCTTCCTTCTTTTTTCGCAGTTGTGTTTCTGGGTGTTACCTCACTAAGAGATCAGTGAAGTGACCTCAAATTAAATCGAATAACATCAAATACTACTTTACCTTGTTATTTTTTGATGTAATTAATTAGGACTTAAATGAATAACTTACTTTAACTTTAAAAATAAATTGCTATTAGCAGCAAATAATCATGTACCATGCCATAAATAGGTACTGTGTGTAGACACTGTAATATCTTGGTTCTAACAAACAGCAAACGAACAAACTACCGGTTGTGTGTTAGCTTTTGTCAACATAAACCAGACAACTTACACTACCAACATGCTGGCAATAACTACAGATGCTATTTTGACACACTGATCTCCATTGCTGCTGCAGAAAATAAAAATTGTGCTCTACTTCAGTTCCTGCATAAAGAAAATTTAAAGGCAGGGATTTGGCAGAAATATTAATCCATTTACTTAACCCATCCCCCAAAATAAAAATAAGTAAAAATAGCTGCGTTATTTTTACAAAAAATCACAAAAATGTCAGAACTGTAAAATAATAATGTTTTATGATCTTAGGTTGTACAATACCTTCAGCATCTTGCGATGGGCTTAGCCGTGATCTGCTGAAAACAAAATAATTTAGCATTACTTACAATTGTCGTTAGACTAAGGAACCAAATCATGGCCTGATAGGATCATAGGTGTTAAACTACAATCCTGCATTTTTTTTAAATGTGTCCATGTGTCAACACACCCGAATGACATAAGTAGGTCCTCAGTAGGACACTACAAAACGTATTTACCTCGAGCACATGACGAGGTAAATCAAACTTTTGAGTCAAGTGTTTCGGACACGTGTCTGGAGTTTGACACCCCTTGCAAAGTATTTCAAAATTGCCTTATGATGCGTTCACATCGTAGTCGTTTCAAGCATTAGACACGTCAGACTCGTTTGGAACGTTTGATGCGTCTGACTCTGAAAATGCTCCAAGCGCTTAGTTGGGAAAGTTGAAGTTTTGCTGATGGACATTTGAGCGTCAACCAATCAGAGAGGGCCTTCTATGTGACATAGTGACAACTTTCCCAGCGGGGTGGAAGACCCGGAAGTGATGATGGCGGATACAATTATTGTCGCAGGTTTCGCTTATTGGAGTGAAATGAAGCTGGTGCTGACATAAACCCTCTTCAGCCCGCTGCTACCAGAGCAGGCATTGATAATCACCAACCTCCAAAGGCTGCTTTTTTATTAAATAAAGCCAAGCCGCACTCTCAATTTCTTTCGCCATTGTACTTGTTGAACAAACTGGAAGTCCGACCAGAGAGAACCGTAAGTGCAGATGCTTGTGTCAAGCATGTTTTAAGGGTCTGACTGACTCTAAAAATGCACACAAAGGACAAGCATCCAACGTGAAGTGTTACACGTGTTTTGACGCTCCAGACATGTTTGGTGTGACCGCAATATTAGCTGTACCTGTCAGATTCCAGACGCTCTGCGGAAGTAATGGGTTGTGTCCGGAACCTCTCTGACGTGCGACTGTCTCCTGGAGCGATGTAACGTCGAGGCCTTCGAGTCCCTCTGTCCCCGTCGCTGCTGGTGCAAGCTGGCTCCACTTCCTTGGCTGAGGGATCTGCTTGAGTCGTGTCAGTTCTGTTGATTGGTATGGAATGTTTAAAGAGAGACACACAAAGAAAATGAATGTATCACATGAATATTATCTTGTTCATTGTACTCAAATTGGAACAAGCAGGGCCTCACACATGGATGTCACAGCAAACAATAAGCTCATCCAGAACAAAATGATAACGTGGTTATGCTTTATCTTGCATGCCTGGGTTTATACTGGGATGTTTTCTTAACAACATGCATAATCAGGTAGATCGCTGAGTTGGCAAACATCTACATATAGTGAATTATGTATTGGTAATATGCATTGGGGTGAGGCTGAAAAAGTTTAGTGGTTAAGAATGTTGCATCATTGCAGGAAGATAAATCTTAGCTGTGGCAGTTCCATGCAGATATGGGATGTTTCTCTCTAGCTACGCTGGTTTGTTACATAAATTAGCATTATGATTGTGTGTATGTTTGTTTCTCCAATTATCTCTGTGTTGCCCTGGTCTCTCCCGGGAGTGCTTTCCATTTGACCTCTTGAAATACTCACCAACCCTATCTATGATCGTGACCAAGATTAGGCAAGTATTTCAAAAGAATGTCTAGAGGGAACATGCAAAGAGCGGTGAAAGGACCTTCACAGCGGACATGCTGAGCCATGAAGCTTTGTTTTTATTAACACAGATAAAAAATCCTTAATTTAGCTGCTGCAGATTAATAAGGCACTAACAAACTTTTATGCAAAAAAGTTCATGCTAGTAAACATACAGCTCTGGCTTCCGTATGGAATTCTCCAAGTAAGAGTGTCGCAGTTGAGCAACTGACACTCTTGTGTCCAGGGTGCCTACTTCGCCGATAGATATCGCAGGCGGAGGGGCAATTCTGGTGGCCCCTCTTTCAACTGCTGCTCTCTCAGAACTATACATGGTGGAGTGTTGGCTTAAACCTATATCTGACATAGAGCGGGTTCGTATTTTGGGCTTGAGCCCGCCACCTATTTCCATACTTCTGTGTTTGGCCTGGGGCAACAAAGAGCCCCTCTGTAGGTAGACAGCCGATTCAAATGTCTGGTGCTCTTTTTTACTTTGGGGATTTTTAAATTTTATTTGAAAGTCTTCCTTTTTACTTGGGATTTGCTGAGTTTGCAGTTCATACTCTCCTCGAGGTTGTCTCCAGATTTCATGAGATTGTCTCAATGGATTACTCTGATGTTCTCTTTGAAGATCTTGCTGAATTTGAGATGTAAGTTCAGCCTTTCTGACCTCATACTGCTTCTGGTCTAGGGGCTCATGCTGCTTCATTCGGGTATCTTGATGTTGGATGGGCTCTATGGACTGCTCCTGATTACGCTGCCAATGTACAGAAGAGTACGCAGGCTGCATAGATGTACAATCTCTGTGCTCTTTGCTGTCAAGACCAGAAGGGTGCTCTCTTACCCTTTCTCTGATTATTTGTGCTTTTCTTTCCCTACCCCTCTCTCTTGGTTGCTCCTCATCCCAATCTTCCTTTACATGATTGCTCCTCCTCCTTTCTGGGCTAATGTTTTGCCACTCCATGTCTTCATGCTGGCCCCTGTGAGTATCATCCACACTCTTTTCCCTCCTGCGAATTTCAGACGGTAACACTGCCTTCCTGCTCTTTAGCAGGCCCTCTGTCTGAGCTTCTTCTTTGAGGACCTGTCTTGCTTCCATTCTTGCCTCCCGGTGAGCAGCATTGATTTGGTCTGAACTCACCCTTCTTCGTGGTTGTACTTCTGAAGGTTTCCCAGTTGGCATATGAACATTCATGGGCAAAATAGGCGTAGAGTCCACAGCAGGGTCAGAGTGTTGGTGCTGAGATGTAAAAGAAGTGGGATGGCGGCCCAGACGGGGTTGAGGTTGTGGAGCAGTCCTTTGTTTGGTGTGCTCTGAGTGCTGTGTTGTATACTTGGCAGTGCTCCCATGATTAGAAAATCTGTTCTGGAGGCTCCTGTCTGGACTTTGGTCAGGGAGCTTTCGTGGTGTTTCTTCCCTGGACAATCGTTCTCTTTCTCGGATTCTTGGAGAAAGAATGCATACCATATATTAAGTTTCAGTCCAAGTAAAGAATGACATCACTTTCTGAACCCACAAGATAATGGCAACAAAAGTGTATCCCAAGGTAGTGTAAATAATATCTAATATAAACAAGACATTGCAGTAGGTAGAATCACAAATGTTTCCAAGGTTGTTCCATGTTTCCATGACAATAAACTAGGTACATCAATTATTTTTATGAGATTCAAAAATGTCGGCCAGGTGCTACAAATCAAAAAGTCTTAATACATGGATAATCTGTGTGATTACCTCCATAAAAGCAGAAATCTTTGATCTTTATTGTTTTGGAGTATGGTTACACGGCTACGCTCAAACAAAAGGAAACCACTTAACCAGAAATTGAATAGATAGTTTTATCTAAAGGACAACACTACTTTGGTCAACTTAGACCAGAAGAATAACAACTCAACTATTTTACTTGCACAAAAGTTCTAATTTCCTAAATGATTGCTAAATAAAATTTGTGTTAAACATTAAAACTTGTAATACGTTTCTACTAAATACATATTTATGCTTTACTGAATCATATGATACCCCCCAGGACAATGTTGGCAGTTTTATCCTACTTTTCCTGCTGTGTAACCTACTTAATCTTTTGAAATGAGACCTACATTTAAGCAATGTAAATACTATGAACCTGCAATAGGAAACAATAAGCAAATCTGTGTATGTAGACATTTGAGTTTTTTGCCACCATTTTTGAAATCTAAGCAAATCATGCTACCTTTAATGAAAAGTACAGAGGAAAATCTACAACATTAGACTATCGTGGGACCCATATCAGCTCCTAAATATTTCTCTACTGCAGCCAGATCAATTAACAGCATGCTATGAGTGCAAAGTCTGAATCCAACTCTCCCTCCTTTATGCGAAATAGTAAGTCTAGCTATTTTCATCACTAACCCAATGACCACAGCAAGCCAAAGGTTACTCTAATCTCATTGTGGACGTCTAAGCAGGAGGTAGGTGACGGGAATCGGCTTGATCTAAAATGGCATAAAGTGCTTCAATGCTACTTGTGCTTGTTGAGTGCACCATTAGTGGATGAGGCCGCATGTGTGACTGACAGTACACTCTTAGAGCTATCTGAAGAGTGACATAGCAAACACATCAGACGCATAGATAAACACTAACAGACCAGTCAACATAGTAAAAAAAATGTCTTTGCAGCATAAATTACTGCTCTTGGATAATGTAAAACATTTTAATGTTTCTGTTTTCTTCACTATTAAGTATAATAATAATGGTAACCTAGCACATAAAATGTAGTTGAAGATCTACTCTCAACATAACCTGTAGGGTTACGATGGTTATAAAAGCACTTATTTATAGTTTCAGGTAATACAACCTAAGCTTTAGATGAGTACAATGTGACTGTCATGACATATACTGTAATCATGGAGAGGAGGTAAGAGATGAAAATAAAAATAAAAAAAACACCAAATCATTATTATAAAGGACACAAAAACTACTTAAAGAAATGTGTTCTTGTCCAATAGTGACTTGTTCTCAATTGCCTCTAGTTTATCCTGTCCATTTGAAAAAGTGGATAACAAACTTTGTAGTTGCATCATTAAAATTTTAGACTTTCAGCAATGTTTGGCACAATTACAATTTAGTCTGACTAAAGTCCAAAAACAAGTGTAGACAGGGGAAGTAAAAATTCATTTTTCAAGGATTAAGGGGATGACCTGCAAGTATGTTGCTGTATGTATCTTGCTGCATACAGCAACATATTGTCAACCCTAATACTGCACATGAAAGCTATGATAACCTATGAACAAACTTCTAAGCTGTGTGTTCATGAATAATTACACAGTAATAAGGTTAGTTGAGTTTATTTATATATTTCTTTATACTCACCCCTGCCTGTTGAGGATGCTATGAGCCTGCTGCTCTATAAATAAATCTCCAGGTGAGATGCCGTAGCGTGTGGAGGGCAAAGATGCACGGCGGGCTGTGCGAGGAGAACTTGGCACCGCTGCAATTGTGTAGTTCCTGGTGGAGGCGGGGCTTGGGTCTCGGTGGGATGCCTCGTGGTGGTGGATGTGCTGCCTGGGTTGTGGCTGAGGCTGATGCTGCTCCTTCGTCCTGCCTCTAGATGTGACAGAGCGTTCCTGAGTCCCCCCTTGGCAATAGTTCTCCACGTTCATTGCTCTCTCCTGCTCTGAAAACTTTTGGGGAGGAGCTTGAGTTGACAGGGCTTGATTTGACCTTGGTTTGTCAGAAGTTGCAGGATCTGGGTGTGTTGTCATGTACACCCGACCCACTCCAGAACGGTAGGATACCCTTGCTTCCCCTCCATGTGCCTCAACCTCTGTTCTCTCTCTGTCTCTCCTGGTGGTTACCTGTCGATCTGAAGCGTCCGACTCACGCCGGGAGGGATAGCGTGGTGTGTATTCAGTGTCCGCCTCTTGATCCAGGAGGATGCCATAGCGTTCTGACAACTGCCGGCGGCGCTCAGCTTTGTAGCGGGCGATTCTTTCGGCTTTGGAAGTGAGGTTGGACCTTGGTCCTGACTTGGGTGTGGATGATGTGGATAACGTCACTGGATCGTCATAAAGTAAGACAGGCTCTGGGCGTCTGCTACCATGATCGCCTTTCACCTGAGGTGTTCTGTCTGGAGAAGTCACCTTCTTCTGTGGTGGCTCCAGGTCTTCTCGACTGTAAGGCCTCACTAGGTAAAAACAGGAAATCATTAATTGTTTGCATTATGTTACAAGAAATAATTTAAATCCCGCTTATAGGATAAATTTAAATGACCAAGAGTTAAACATAATTAAAGCTGAGTACCTAGCCAGAGTCGTGTTCAACATATCCTAAATCATTCTCCCTTTGACACTTTGGTTTGCAAAAAGAATGATATTATTCTACTTAAATGTTTATCTGCTAATACACAAGTTTCCTTAGATTCTTAGAAATTTTGCCTCAACACATTTCAATAAATGGAAAGAAAGATTACAACAAAGAGGTTTATCTAATAATCACTGTCAAAGTCAACCTTACCCATCCCACGAGGCTCACTTGGGTCAGAAGCACGGGTGTACCGAGGTGGATCTTCCTCCAGCATTCTGTTGGCTACAAAACCACCCGGCACTAGAGCAGGCGGTGGTTCACTTTCAATTCCCTCTAGCCGCCGAGCTATCCTCTCTTTTCTATGGGAGACAGAGGTAAAATCCTAAGAGTCAGCAAGAATGCACGTTTTCATACTGAATAAAAATCCACAGTTGGTTCGGTACGAAACAAATAAAACCTTGTTTTTACACCTAAATACATGCAAAGGTTTCGTAGAACAACATTACAAATTTACATCAAAACTAAGGGGACCAAATCAATTAATCTCTAACATAAAACTATGTCAAGAAGGTAAAAATCACTTGTTTAGGTAGTAATATAAAATAAAGCTTCCTGATGGATCTGGCCAGTACAAAATGTTGCAGAGCAAATAAGATGTGACAACAATCCTGTACTGTGTTGAGGACATTCTGTCAAAAGACAGACTTTGTCAATGGTGCATTCAAGTACATCTGGTACACAGAATTCTCTAAATATCAAAACTACTGTATGGGGATTACATTATTTTTTTATTTTCGAATTTTTGGACAGTCAAAGTAAAAATCACAAACAACAAAATAATTTTTCAATCAGTCTTTGTTGTACTATCCACTTTACCATCCAATTTTAAAACTGAAATATATACTGAACTATGATTTTTGAGTCCCGTTCCACACCTACTGTTTGAATTCAAAGTATGCCTACCTGTTCATTTCCAGATCCTTGCAGATGGCTTTCTCAAAGTATTTTTTCAACTCTGACACTAAAAATAATTAGACATACTTTTAGCATTTTACAAAAATTGCAAAACTGCTCTGCGTCACCAGATGTTTTTTTTTGTTATTTTCTGAGTGTTCCCGATACACACCCTTGGGAAGAACGACCAGAAGTTTGGCATCGGTGTCTGAAACACTCTTGACCAAGTTGGTCTTGTCTTTGAGGGAGGAGTCACTCTGAAAACTTCAAACAAGAGGAAAAATATTTAAAACATACGTCAATATTTGACACTCTGATTACTCGTCTATAATTCCCCCAAGTTAAAATAGCTGGACTAATATGATTAAAACTTTTACATCTCTTTGGAAAAAAAATTTCAGCAGTTTAAAATGAGTACTTGTAAGATCTGTTGAACTGGAAACAAAAATGTACCGATGCAGATACAGTCATACAGGACCTGCCAAACCTTGTGAACAAGGTAACTGGATTTCCTCTCTTGTTCCTTGAATGTTTCATTTCTCACCCACAAAGCTTATAGCGGGTTCAGTTCTAAAGAACTTAACAAGCTGTTTGAATGAGAGGTGAACCATCTTTAGGAAACAAGAGAAAAAGTCCAGTTCCTCTCTACTTGAGCTCTTTTAGAACGGTACAATTGAAAAACATAATAGTTTTTAGACAGTCAGAACCCTTCTTGGCTCAGCTGACTCATCTTAGAGGGTTGATAGAAGTCCAAGGTAAAGCTCTGCTGCTGTTGTAGCTATCAATACCCAAATAAAGAAGTAGGTGGTTAAATACAGTCACACAATCCAATGGAAAAAGGTGACAATGGGTTTCCCAAGCAGGTCAGAGCTATAAGCGGAACGTTCTTTTCTTTATAAAACTTTTCTTATAACTGCCGTATGTTCCCAATTGATTAAATCTTATATATTTTTGTGTGTATACAGCAACGTTTGAAATTAATCTACTGTTCACTGGCAGGTTTGTCTTTCGCTGCGTCCATCCCTATTTAACAAATATGTTCTCAAGTGACCCATTAGTGCAACCAGTTCATGGTGGATTACATTGAGATCCTAAATAAAGGGCTACAGTTTTACAGCCAGGGAAAAGTTGTAGTTGTTCAATAAATTTTCCAGCATTGTTTTAAACATACTTGTAAGTCTTTTTTCTCATTGGGAGCACTTGCCTAAAGCAGCACTAAAGAGGTTTAAGTTCAGGTCGATTTTGGCGCCCAGTATGGACAAAAGCGGTATTGTTTTGCCTGACAGAAGACTACATTTCCCATGAGGACCAGCGCATAGCATTATAAAGTCCTGATCTAACAGTTGGATTGAAGTACATTCTTGTTTCCAGTGTGCGTGTGAAGGATGAAGAGCGATGAGGTGATGAATCTAATTGTGGTGAAACAATGTCATATGATGATGCTGAAAATAAGAAATGGGCGAATTGACATATGCCAAAAAGAATATTGATTAAACAGCATCATGAAGATCGCTAAACCCAGCAGTCAGGTCCTAGACACAGTTATTGACACCAAAGAAGGCCAATAACATAAGCTTTCAACATCTCATCGAGCGCTGTTCAATGCAACGCCAAAAGCAAACATCTACCAAGACACCACTGCCCACTAAGCTGACGACCCATTGGCTAGTTACCCAAAAGTTGAACAGTGGAAAGAAGAAAGTCATTGTAGAAGTAAAGTCTAAAGAAGTCACTAACATTGCACAAAACTCCAAACAAATGCTACTAAACATAACATATACATGAGTGGCAGCAGCATCAGGATGAGAAATAACAAATTTTAAAACACTTTACGACCCTTTTTTATTTATTTATTTATTTTACCTGTAATAGAATGGGAAAAACAGCTAAATATGTAAGTAAATGTAGCTATAGACAATTTCATCAGGACATCATTTAACAGATAAAGGTGCAAATATAATTTCATAAACCAGTAATGTGTAAAACTTTATATTTCAAAACGTTTTAATGCATATTTGGTCTGTAAGATACTGTTGGTTTAGAAGTTTCAAACACAGAAAAACATGACACTTGCACATTGGTCCACTTCAACAGGATTTGATTAGAAACTTTTTTATTTTCTTACCTTAGAGCTTCTGTTGGCAGAGAGGTTGAACTGGAAAGTTTTGTAGGAACTTTAGATCCAAACCCTGAGAAGAGAAACAGGACCCCATTTTTAATAGTAAGTAATCTATATGATCATGTTCGGTTCAGTAATGATAAGATAAGATAATCCTTTATGAGTCACATATTGGGGAAATTTGCCATACAATACATACAGCATAAAATAAAAAATCACGATCTCAAAAAAGGATACTTACAAAACAAATGTAATTGCACATCGCTTCTTTATTGCACTTATTTATATGACTCTGTTTTGTAATGCAGATATTTCAATAGCTAAACTAAACTTAGCAGTGAAAATGTATTCAACATAAATGTGTATTTCGGCCTGGATTCCAAAAAGTTAGAAGCCAGAGGCCACAACAATTACCCACACACTTCGGTTTTTTGGGGGAGAGGTGTGGTTTCTGGAGTGGGGTAAAGTGGCCCTTTGTCGCACTCCATGAACCACTCTCCCTCATTCTTAAATGCACATTAGTCACTATTGCATACCACAAATCACACACCAAACATAGGGTAGTTGGGGGCAGGGGCTGTGGTGCAGCTGGAGAGCGGGGATCACGTTGTCGGTTCTGCGGGGCTCCTGGCTCCTTGCATGTCCTGACACTGAGGGCCTGTGGTTGGGGTGAGGCTGAGGGGGAGCTCCACTGTCTGCAAACTGTGGAATGCTTACCTCCACATCCCCTTCCCTACCACTTTAATTACATCCTAGTCATCCACATTTTGGGCCACAGGGGAGAGGGGAAGGGTCTTTCTGCGCTCCTGTTTCCTGGGTGCTATCCGGGG
>JAVLVB010000553.1:145259-177704 GCA_032876305.1 Orestias chungarensis | reverse complement strand
GGGGGGGGGGGGTCGTGCCCTGCCCCCTCCTCACCCTTCCTCACTGCACTCACATGCGGACGGACTGGGCCCTGGGGTGCAGTGCTAGGGGCACGGGGGCTTGTACCGATCCGCCCCGGCTGGCTGTCTGGGGTCGTCTATCTCTCTCGGGTGTCGGGCGGGCTCTCTGCTGGGCGCTGGCCCGTGCCTGGGCGGCCTGGGCCTGGCGGGATGGGATGGGTGCTGCTCCTGGTACCCTGGGGGCTCAACTCCGCGGCCGCGGGGGGCTCTATCCCGGGGCCCCTCTGCGGTCCTCTAGGCGGGTGTGTGGTGTCCCTGCGGTGAGCTTTCTGATCTCTGTGCTCTTGCGTGGCCCCAGTGTCCTGGACATTTTATTTGCATGAAATGTATCCTGTTGTGCGTTACAAGGTGAATGAATTACTTTCAGTTGTTCACCACTTCCGTCTTGCTTTGTTCTCAGAATAATCAAAACATTATTGTACTTCAGTTTCTTTGGGTGTTTTTTTAACATGTTCTCAGTCCCGTCCCCAATGTTGCTGACATTGCTCTTCATTTCCAGTTGTACATTATAAACTTTTGAAGTTCAATAATCAAGGCTTCATAGTATAAAGACTTGTGACTTCAATATTAATGTTACTAAAAATTGCAATACCCATATTCTTTGAAATTTACCCAAATGCCCCTTAATGTTTCTCTTTCTCTTCCATCATCAAGCTCTTCTCACCACGATTTTAGCATCTCTGTCTCTGAAATCTACACAAAATAAATATTGTTATTGAATTAAGAGAAGTAAATGGCTATCTAACTGACCAGGTATATTATGGCTAAGTTAATCTTATTTTCTAAAGAATTGCATCATAACCAATCAACTTGTTTTTTTTCCTATGGTAAACCGAGATGAATCATAGACACAATAATTCGGTTGATCGAAAGGCGAATGGTGAAACTGCAACAAATTTCTCTGGTTCCTATTATTTGTCCCCTGATTTTGTTAAAACTAGGCTGCTGACTATGGTTGGCATTTGAAAGCCAGTCTAAGAAAAAGCTTGGCTGCAAAAGGCCACAAGAACATTGCTGTTAATATTTTCCTCTTCTCAACTTAACACATAAAAGGTGTCAGTGGTCACAATTATTAAAGTATTTTTGTTCGAGAGCCTCTCTTTGATTTCTTTCCTCTTCATGTGCAAAAGTAAATTCTATCACTTTTTGACAAAAACAAGAAGGAAATCTGGAAGATTGATAAATAGCCTTTATTTACATAGCGCTTCATCAAGTCTAGGGAGTCCAAGGCTCTTTATACTACTGTTAAAATTTTCCATGTGGAAATTCAAGAGAGTTGTCAGCTACTGTTCTGTAAAAAGCTACAACTCTGAAACCCTGTATTTGAGAGAGGGAACAAGGAAATGTGCCTTAACTGCTCTCATTAGGAGGTCACGAAATAAATCTTCTAATTACATTATTGATTGGTTACTCACCAGAAATGCATGTGGAAGTGTTTCTTTGGTTATGTTCCTTCATTAATTATTATAATTAGTATTTTACAGTACTCTGTGAAAAATGAATGAAGGTATGAGTTGAAGCTGAATTTATATTTAAGAACGAAAGGGAAACTCTGGGATAAACCATCTTCTAATCAATAAATAGACTTAAGATCCCCCTTACAGAAATTAAAAGCATTCCTGGTTCCAATCGTCCGGTGTCTCTCATTGCAGATTCATTGTACATTGAATGGACTAAGCATTAGAGTAGCCCCGTACTTAATAATGTTACCCCAGCCACTGTAGTAAGCTTTTAAGGATTAATTGCCACCTCTTGTCTAAATGTTGAATCTTAACAGCTGAGTGAGGTAGGTCAACCTCCAGATCTTTCAGAATTAGCTGATTAACCAACATACACGGGATACATTTATAATACTATACTATAAGCAATTTACCCATTAATGCAGACATTCACATGCAACTGCGCCTCAGTTCCTGGGAGGAACCAAACCAGTTTACATGAGATCAATGAACTTTGTCTGAGGTCAATTATGGAGCCACAACTTTACAAGGACGTTTTGGATGACAGCAAAGTAAATTCACATTCACACACTAAAACTTGCTAAAGGACATATAGTAATTTCATAAGAGCCATTTGTTAATCTGCATGTGTCAGTGTGAGTTTTTTTTTAGGAAAATGTCACAGTAAAGCGTAAATAAGCAAGTACTGATGCATGTACTTCCATCTTAATGCTGTACAGTTGTGAATACACATATTTTAACCTTAAACACGTAAACAATAACAAATCCCCTAATCGCAGCAGCAACATGACATTTAATAAAAAAGGTAGTCAAGCAGTTATAATTATTCAACAACAACAACAACAAAAAAAGCCAGTTAGAGTTTATGTTTTGTGTAACCGCATGCCTCGCCATCAGCTGATAGTTGACCCTCTAACTCTAATGTCACACCCATGAGACGGATCATATCTCTTTTTTAGACGCCTCCAGAGTACCGCAGACTAATTTTGGCCTCTGTGTGGCAAAACACTGCACCCTTCTACACTGTTTAAACATGTCTGGAAACAGAGGCGAATAATATCCCCAAAAATTGATTTAAAAAAAAATCCTGTTTTGAGGCATGAGAAGAACAGAACAGATTTAAGTTTGCTTCTCATCAGGTGTTTTTTTCATGTACATAAATCCTACTAACATTCAATTGGGAGACTTTTTGGAGGTGGACAAATGTTCCCTGTGGAAAACATTTCAGATGTCAGTTTATATTACCCTTGGTAATGCTTCAAGGTTTCCCACTAAACAAATAGCAAAAGATTTAAGATTAGGAAATTTTAGGAACTAGGAAATTATGAGAAGAAGGAAAAGACGGGTCGCTTAAAACAATCAGAAGTACTAAATAGACTATCTTTCAGGGAATTTGGCTTTATGCTACATGAGCGGAACAGACTAGCTTAAAATGTAAGGTTAAGGATACTCTAGTTGTGGAAAACACTTTAGGTTAAGTGATGCTTTATTTCATAAATTGAAAAAAAGTTTTCCTGCAGGTCCCTAGTTTAAGCAAAGAACTAGCTGCAGAAAAGCTAGATCAATGGTGCATCTTCCACAGGCCTTACCTTCCCTACAGGGCTGCACATGGTTCACATGGAAACTGGAGATCCATGGGTTTCGAAACATGTTTGGGTAGGCAAACCGAGGGACGGCCTGCTGGTGGAACCCTGCGTGCTCGTAGCGGTGGCGATGGCAGAGACCGACAATGGCAGAAGCAGCAGCAGCAGAAGCAGAGATGAGGGCAGCCGTCGGCAAGCGGACAGGTAAAGATGTAGCTGACACTCACCCACACACGGCTACAGCATAGAGAGAGAGATAGCCTTAAAGCAAGCTGCAACCCACACAGACTTAGAGTTCCTTCAGAATGTGTGTGCATGCATTTAGGCTGACAGGGAGAAGGAGAGGGGGTGAGAGAGAGAGAGAGAGACAGTACAGCAGGGTGTTAAAGCAGCTCAGAGCTTCTAATCAGATTACAGGCAGAAATTAGCCCTGATGATAAAAACTCTGGACGGGGATTGGAGGAGGGTGCCAGCAGAGCTGCAGGGGGTTCTTTGGGGTTCAGGCCTACTGGAAATTTAGATGGTTGCTTTGCACAATCAGCGCCTCTACCAGCATTGGTAGTTAAGATTGCCCCACAAATGAGACAGCATGTTAATATTAAGATTGAAAATTGAAATTTCCTCGAGACATTTCAACTCAGCTGGAGTGTTCCAGATCATATTTGCACTGATTAATCAGATCACTTTTATTTGAAGGGTTTTTATACTGGGGTTTTGCTTTGATGGCATTCCAGGTAAAGTTTCCCCTTCTTTTGTCACTTGTTGAAACAGTCCGTTTACTGTAAAATTAAAATTTTAATCATTTCATAGTTTTAATGGGGTTTATTTTGAAGTTAGAGTTTTTTGTGCTATCAACCCCCACGGTTATCCTGGTTATCCTTTTCTATTGCCTGCTGTTAAATCTTGAGAGTTTTCTTTCTCTAAAAGTAAACCCAAGCAGTTTTCCCACTGACTAGACCACATAAGCTTTGGAACAACTGCAAGCAAAACACAACGCATGTATTCTCAGGTCAGAAACAACTTTTCTTACTGATCTGAATCTATTATTGTAATTAAACCACTGCCAATGTAAATTTACACTATTAAAAAATAAATCACTGAGGATCACACATACAGCAATCTAGAACATCTGCACATAATATCCAGCTCAGTGTCATCCTCATCCATATCACTTTCTCTAAAGGATAGCTGCAGCTTGTTATCTTCACCGCTATTTGATTTTATTTATTCTCCAGTTTGCTGTTATTTTGATTTTTACCTTATTTGCCCCTTAAACGAATGTAGGATATGAACTAACTGGTTACGTAACTATTGGAGTCGGTTATGCAATTGTAGACAAATAACAGGCAAAAGCATCCATAGTTTATGATCTATGGACTATATGGTAATTAAACCTTTGACATCAGCCTTATCTTCAACAAATTAGAAAAGAAATGACTAAAATAATACTAAATGTTAAATCTGTTAAATCTTTCCCCCAAGACAAATATCACCAATGGCATGGTTGTTGCCCCTGGGCTGCAGGTGAATTTTGAAAAGGTTTACATTAATTTATTAGAGAGCAAATGTAATTAAACTTTAAAAAAGAGTTTAAATAAGAGTTTACATATGTATTTTTAAGTCTAAAACGGTTAACAATTATGTGTCTTTCACTCTTGTTTCCTAGTTCCCTTGTTGGATTTTGTTCTTTCTGATTTTCTGCTCTGTTTCTTTTTTGTTTCAGGTCTCTATGTGTTTAAGTTCTTTTCTACCAATTTTATTTCTCTCCCTCGTTTTTTGCTCAAAACATCCACATTAGGATTTAAATGAGTTTTAAGTTTTCCACTTTAACTTCTGCAGTTGGTACTTTTACGTCCAACAATCTTTGCTTCAGCATAAAACGGATATATGGAAACTTTGCCTTAGCTGCAGAAGTTGTGTAGGAAAATCTTTAGACATACCAGTTATTATTATGCAAACATTTCATAGAGGAAAACATGGGAGAGAGTTACTGTTGAACAAAAGCCACAGGAATACTCTGCTGAAGTGGCACAGAAAATATAAAAGAAGGTGATCTAGCCAGATAAGATAAAAGACACCCTCACAGTGAAACATGCTGTTGGTAGCATCATACAACAGAGATGATTTTATTCTTCAAGGACAGTCAAGTATAGCAGTGCAAAGTTGATTGAAAGGTGATTTGGAGCTAGAGCGGAAGAAAAAACCATTGGAGTTGAAAAAGTCAATGTCACAACCATTTTTTTTTTAATGAAACTTTTCCTTAAAGTTCTCAAAATGTTTACTTACATTTCCACAGTTTTAATGGGACAAGATGAGGAAAATACTATGTGATATAGAGGAATTTTTCGTGAGTTATAGCATTATAACATTGTTTAGGGTTATTGAGGTATGTGTTTTTAAATGTAGCAACAAAATTATCATCTTAACTTTTTTCCCCACTGTTTTTGTTCAAAAATGTCAAAATATATGAATATTGTCAGTTTGGTAATAGAAACCATTTCATGTAGTTGATTTACTAAAATCTTTTGTAATTATCATGATAGAACCACAATATATTGGGTGAATATTTTAAATCCATATCACCCACGCCTGGTCAAAATCAGCATGCCACATAACTTTGAAAAAGAAAAGGTTGCAAACATGTCACACGAAGGAAGTCAGCCACTATGACTTGAACGTTATGCTGTGACTCCAAAGCGCAGTGATCAATGTGATCAATGTGATAAACCAATACTAAGAATCCCATGGTCGTGCTGTTATGGAAAAACAAAAACAAAAAAACAGCTGAAATCCTGAGGATCAAGAGATTGGCTGAACTTCAGCTTGTTGAGACTCAATCATGCTTCGAGTGTCGAGTCATACATGTATTTGTGAGGATACTCGGTCTTGTGATGATTTCAGGATATCCGGGGTCCTGGCTTTTGTTGACTGGAGAATGACTGGTAGCACATCCTAAACCTGGCCTCTGCTTACTAAAAGACAACTGGCTGAAGCTCAAAGTACTAAGTCAGCCTCAAAAACCTGAAGCTTTTGGCTTTAGACAGCAGATGTGTTGAGTGGTGTTGGTAAACCATTAGCATCTGTCATCAAATCAAAGAGGAACATTAGTTTTGCACATTTAAAAGACTAAAATGATATCCTATCAATTAGGACTGAAACATTCTGTAGGATCAGATCTTCAGTCTTTCTACATTTTGTCTGATACAAACTCCAATGTTGTCATCAAAACATTTCAACACTTTAAAATTAGTCACTTGGATGGCTCATGTTGTCTCATGCCAGTGTTGTTGACATCCTAGAAGTCATGACACGCTGCTCTGTTTTTGCCAGTTAAAAATAAAAAAAATAATGACAAAAAAAGGAGAGGTGAGAAAGTGCTTGGAGGAATGAGTGGGAGTTGTAGCCAGAAGCGGAAGGAGTCATAAGATGGATACAGGGTAATGAGAAGGAGAAGGAGAGAAAACAAAAGAAGAAGGCTTGGAGACGGTCCTCTGGTAAACACGGCTGGCCTCTCTCTGAGGCAGCCATTCACAACACATGTTTCCTTATTAGGGGTGTCTACAGGGAGCAGTGCAGGCATACGAAGTAGAGGTGGGGGTTTGAGCATCAAATGAGGTGAGAAACACTATTACAAGCTAGATACAAGTGAGTCCAGATCGTAGCTATCTAAGGATCCGTCTGTGCTGAGCCTCCATCATCTGCCTGAGTGTCAGAGGTCACTGCAGGTGGACAGAGATTCCTTCCCCTGTACAACTAAAAAAACTGTATTACTCTGTCATCCTAGGTGGTATGAGAGTATATAGTTATGGTCAAGATTTTGGGTTTTAGGGGTTTTCCTTTTTTTGTTTTGTTTGTTTATCGTTAGCTTTTTTAATATGCTCTGTTTTTCGGTTTCCATCATTGCTTTTATTTGTAATATTTTCCATGTTATTCTTCATGATTGTTTGATTGATTTTAGATTATGGTTTATCTCTTCCCTGTTCCTCTCGTACCAACTCTCTCTCAGCCTGCCTGTCTGGTGTCTCCTTACAGCTGCCCAGTGTTTGTAATCAGCCATCTTTTTCTTGTTCAGCAACCAAGATGCCCTGTACATAATCCTCTACCATTCAGTCAGTCTTCACTCATGCCTGGCCACATTCATAATCAATCGGTGAAAAGCAGTGATTTTATGACACTTTTTAGCCTTACTACCCCCCTCTCGGGAAGTCTATTGATTACTTTAGAGCTAGTGTTGCTGGTGATGGTGGAAGTGTAAAGGCCCCTATATCCACAGTCTTAAAGCAACAATAAGTAACTTTTCAACCTCCATAAAATATTTTCATAACTTGTGATTATACGTCGACTTACAGCTCGTTGAACGACCCCCCTGTCATGACCCGAGGGGGTCCGTATCGCTTTAACTAGTACTAAACAACTATGAGTAAGGTGGCAGGAATCCTGCCACATAAAACAACTACAAATGTGCTGACTGCTTTACGGCATACGTTAAACGAGCGTTTCTAATTTTCGACACCATCACATCACATTGTTTCACCATAATAACATGTATTATTTCATCACTATTCATCCTTCACACAGCCACTGGAAACAGAAATGTACTTCAATCCAACTGCAGGCGAGCGGGAAATCAGGATTTTACCACGCTATCAGCTGGTCCTCATGGGAAATGCAGTCTTTCTCAAGCCAAACGCTACCGCATTTGGAAAGTTAAGCTAAAAGTTGTGCTGCATTCTTCAGCATATTTTCTATTTGTGAGATTTTCTATTTATGAGGTAACCTAATGTGTAAACTGTTGCACTTCTAGGACAAATTTTTGAATCTTTTTAATCTAATTAATTATCTTAAACCCGGGGTCTCCAACTCCACTCCTTAAGAGCTGCAATACTGCAACTGTTACATGCATCCCTCCAATATGGGTAAAAAAAATGCCTGAATCACCTCCTCAGCAGGTCATGAAGTTCAGCAGGTTGAGTTGTTCAGCAGCAGGGATGCATCTAAATCTTGCACTTGAGTTTCAGAACGCAGTGATAGGAGGCAAGAGCGTGGTGACTGCTGTGCTTGTATCATGTTTATGTGCACACACCGCACATGTGTTGAGTGTTATGTTGATGATCTCCTTTTCGTAACTTTAAAAATTCAAAATACAACGTGCATGTTCAGCTGCACTGAAATACAGATTATTTGCACCAACACAACTTGAGAGGCTTAAATGGTTAAAAAAACGATGCAACAACAAAGATCAGGTTACCAGTACTTGTCAGTGACATATGCAATTGTAATTAAAGACTATTTTGATAAACAATTGATAAATAATTCAGATCTTGTAGAAATTATACTTGTGAACTAAGTTTAATCCTAAGGGCATAAATCAACATAAATTACAGCTGTTTGATGCATTTGAAATGACTCCTTCTTGAGCTTATATTAACACATGCTGGTCCTGTGTATGAGTTTACATGTCCTGAAAAACTGAAATATTTCTCTTCTTTTGTTTTAAAAGATGATCATAAATATGTTTAAAATATATCACTCTGTTTAAAATTAATCAACATTATATTTGTTGTTTGTTTTCCTACCTACTCAAGGATTTATACATCCCTTGATGAATTGCCATTACAAATCCTTGTTGGGTCTTCTCCAAGCATGTTTTTTTTTGTTTTTTTTTCGTATCTTGGACAATCGACCTATGGCATTACTCCGTCACTGTTACATATTCAGGCAATTAGTCGTGTTCTCACATGCACCAGCCAGACATTGAAAGGGTTTAGCTTCATCTGACTGTAGGATTTTAGACTTTCAGCAAATACTATAAACAGCTCCACCAAAAATGCTTCCAACTCTTTATACTCTAAAAATCAGTGACTTTTCCTTATCTTCTGTTAGTTTTATCTCAGCTTTAACTAAGAAATCAGCGAAATTACAAGATGAAGAGGATAGAAAACCTGTTTTAATGGTTATTATATTTACTCTTCGTGGTAGGAGAGTTGTGTATTAAATTTTGAGGATGGTTAGCTATTAGGCAAGGCAAGGCAAGTTTATTTGTATAGCACATTTTTGTGTACAAGACAATTCAAAGTGCTTTACATAGGAAAAAAAGAGCACAAAATGAAACAATAAAATCAACTTTGAATTTAAAAGAAATAAAATAAAAATAAAAATAAAAATAATAGTAATAATATTCTCAGTTTCTATATGCACAGTTAAACAAGGCTGTTTTCAGCCTGGATTTAAACAACAGCAGAGTCTAAACCAGTCTCACCTCATCAGACTGTTGCAGATTTTAGAAGCATAAAACTGGAAGGAAGCTTTCCCTTGTTTGGTCCTGACTCTGGGCATCAGCAGGAGACCACTAACTGAGGTTCTCAGAGTCCTGGCGGGTTCATATGGCAGATATGTACTTTGGGGCTAAACCATGAAGAGACTTGTACACAAGCAAGGCTGGACTGATGTGGTCATATTTCCTGATTTTGGTCAGAACTCGAGAAGCAGCATTCTGGATGTTCCGAAGCTGTCTTAAGGCCCGATTAGAAAGCCCAGTGAGCAGGCCGTTACAGTAGTCTAACCTGCTAGAGATAAAAGCATGGAAAAGTCTTTCTGGGTCTGGTTTAGAGACTATTCCTCTGATTCTGGCAATGTTTTTAAGATGGTAAAACGGCTGCTGATGTTACTGATTTAATGTGGCTGTTGAAGTTCAGGTCCGAATCGAGTATTACCCCAAGATTTCTGACCTGATGTTTAGGTTCCAGAGAGAGCGTCAGAAGGTAACTAATGACACTTTCTCTTGTTTTCTGTGGGCCACAGACAAAGATTTCAGTTTTGTCTGAGTTTAACTGGAGGAATTTGTTCTGCATCCACAGACTGATCTGTTCAACAGTGACACAATAAATAAACAGGCCCATGTTCTCCTGCTTTCAGTGACACGCAGATCTGAGTGTTATTAGCTGGCCCAGTGGAAGCATGTACAGATTGAATAAAAGGGGTCCCAGGATCGACCCCTGGGGAACCCCACAGGTCAAACCCATTCGGTCGGAGACGCAGTTCCCAATTTGAAAAAAGTAACACCTGTTACTAGGACTTAAACCAGTTGAGAGCCATACCAGTGATTCCCACCCAGTCTTTTAACCTCTGTATTAAAATCACATGGTCAACTGTATCAAAGGCGCCGGTTAGGTCCAGCAGAACTAGGACAGAGGCTTTGCCTGCATCTGAATTCAGGCGGATGTTGTTTGTCACCTTGATCAGAGCTGTCTCAGTGCTGTGGTGGGGCCTAAAGCCTGGCTGGAAAGCATCAAACACATTGTTAGACAGGAGAATGTCACTCAGCTGTTGATATACAACTTTTTCCAGCACTATTCCTAAGAATGGCAGGTTTGATATGGGCCGGTAGTTGTTCAGTACTGTGGCATCCAGACTGCTCTTCTTTTGGAGAGGCTTAATGACAGCAGTTTTCAAGGCCTTTGGGAATATTCCAGTCTTAAGTGAGATATTGACTAAATGAGCGAGTTGTGGCAGCAAACGGCTCAGCACAGACTTTAGGAATCTAGTGGGTAACTCATCCAGGCAGCAAGTAGATGGACTCAAGCTGCAGATGATCTGTTCAACTGTTGTATCGGAGACGGGTGTGAACTGTGTCAGCTCCATATGTCTACCTGGGGGTAGAGGAGCTATGTCTGTCGTGAAAACAATGGCATTTTTAATGCCTTGAACTTTGTTTGTGAACACAAACACACACACATACACACACACAAACAAACACAAGACTGTACTTAAACCCACCTATCACTCTTCACACACACACTCAGCACACAGAGACTGAAATGTCTCTATCCCTATGAGCAATATTTGATGATCATTCCTATAAGAACAATAAACTCTCTACCTCAGTAACTGCTGTGATCATGTATGTCTATGTTACAGTATGTTACATATCTTTGCACCTTATCTCCACCACGCACATTTTTGTATCGTATCGTATCGGTACTGCACTGTCCTGTCTATTAAACTGTCTTAGTGTTTTGTTGTCTATTGTCTTATTGTTCCATGTTGTACCATGGTTCCGGAGGAACGTAATTTCGTTACAATGTGTACCTGTACTCAGATGTAATGACAATAAATGCCTCTTGACTTGACTTGACTTGTTATTAAAGAATACTGCAAACTCCTGACATTTGGATGTAGAAATCAGTTCCAAGGGGATCGAGACTGGAAGGTTTGTTAATCTGCTTACTGAAGCAAATAGGACACGAGAGTTGTTCCTGCAGTTTTTAATTATTTCTGAAAAATAGCTCTCTCTGGTTCTACGCAAAGTCTGGTTGAACACACACAACTTTTCTTTGTAGATTACAAAATTAACCTGGAGCTTTGACTTACGCCATTTCCGTTCGGCTTTCCGACACTCCCTTTTCTGTGCCCTGACCGAGACCTCTTTTCTTCATGGTGCCTTTTGCGTACTTTTAACCATTTTAACCTTGACAGGAGCAATGGCATCCATAACCTTCGAGACACTTGAAGTGTAAGAGTTCAACATATCATCAACATTAGAACACTGAGCATTTTCAAACCTAATCATTTTCAAAAACTGAATCCCTGTGTTGTCATCAATAAGTCTTCCTTGAGTAACTGTAGGGCCAGCTGTTGGCTTTGGTGTAACATAAAGGTCAAAGAAAACACAAAAATGATCAGACAGAGCGACATCCCCAACACCCACATTTAAAATAACAACACCCTTTGAGATAAGCACATCTAGAGTGTGTCCCCTGTTGTGTGTAGCCTTGTTCACATGCTGAGTTAGACCAAACATCTGAAGGACAGCAGTGAGTTCTTTACACTGTTTATCTTGGGCTGCATCCATGTGCACATTCAGGTCCCCTGTTATGACCAGACAGTCAAAATTAGTGCATACAATTGAAAGTAGTTGAGTAAAATCATCAATAAAACAGCTCCTCGGAGGTTTGTAGATGGTAATATAAAGAATAGAAGATTGTTTTGTATCGAATTTGAATAATACGTACTCAAATGATGAAAAAAAACCAAATGCTAATTTATGGATGGGTATTTTGTCCCTGAATATGGGACCAAATACAGTTGGTATTATCTATTCCTCCGCCTCACAAATCTCTTATTTCTTAGATACCACATTGAGCTCCATGTTGACATGCATTCCTTCGATCTTCCTCATCTTAAAAAACAGGACTGCTATATGTTGAGAGAATGCACACATTGAGTCTTTTGGGGTCAAGAGTTAGCCTTACGCTACACAGTGGTGTCCTTCATCCTCACCCCTCCTTAAACATTTACTCTGGAATTCCTTGTTTAGATCAAGATCGGCCTTCTTCTTGTCTGGCTAACGTCAACGCTGCCTGACACTCTGTGCAGAAATCTGCATGCTCTGCTCTTATATGGATGTCGATGAACACGGACGCTGGTACTGAGGAGAGACACTTGAGTTGTGAGGCTCTTAGCCATAGTGAGAGAGCAGAGGGGAGAGTAAGGAAGAAATATTGTTTCATGCTAGACATGGTTGGGTGAAGGTTTGACTGGTTTAGCTTGTTGTCCATTAGTAAGTGTTTAAAAGTCTGATGTCAAACTCTGGGCTTTAATTTCTACATATAATATTTAACCGTAGAAAAAATAAATGGTAGCTTTTTCATTAATGATCAACCGACTAAAAGATACATATGGAAATGTTTAGTGGGTGTTGGCTACATACCCCACACTTCCCCATAAATTCATTAAAACAATCAGTTTTAAGCCTTTCTTTACATATGCTTTTGAAATTTGGCACACATATTAAATGTCATAAAACCTACAAAATAGTTCAACCTTGGAGGAAGTTGTCTGTTTTGGATTAAAACAACCATTTTGTCTCTAATAGTTATCAAAACTAGATTTTGCTACAATAAAGCGTTGTTGTGGAAAATTATACCTTACATAAACGAGGATACTCATAGCATCAGATTGTAACTATCATGATATAGCAATCAAACCTCGAAGATTATTGTATGCATTTTTGTAAAATGAACTTACTGTATCGCTGAAATCTAGTATTTTTACTTATCTATGCTGAAACTGTTAAATCAAATGTAACCATATTCTAATTGTTTACCAAACAAATCTCAAAGCTCAAACATTTATGTGATCTTAGTTTGCTTCTGCCTCTGTGCATGCATTCAGATTTACATAAGTAAAGCGGTTTGCCTTCAGTTGTGAAACATTTGGCGCAGCTGTGTCTGAAACGAGAAGCAGTGTATGTTTGCAGCACGTGCAGAAATCATGTATGAGACGACTGGTGGCAGGGGGTCAAGCCGGGGACCAGCCTGCAGACTTGTCTGCCCGTTTTGATGAGAAACAGCAGGTGCAAGTCAGCAACCAGTGACAGGGCACCACTCACACATACGCTACAAAACAAAACTATAGGGATATTGTGGTGGAACAACACGCAAGGCGAACCCACACGCACTCTAAGATCAGCTGCACCCACATACCGGCAATCGACAATAATCTGCAGATTGGAATGCTAATACCCTTGTGGTCACTTGAGACACGAGGAAAAAGGAGACTCTGTTGGAACACAATGTTAAGTCCCAGAATGGAGCGAAGTTAAACTTAACACAGCTAAAGTTTGCCTGCAGGTTAGCAGGTTTTTTTTTTTATTGCACATTAAAGTGTATTTGTATTAGTATTGTATTGGTGTAATATATATCAAACTCATTTTTTGTCAAAATGATGAAGATGTTCTTTTGCTAATTAGGCCGACCCTGGTGAGGTGGGAATTCTTGACTTTTTGGCCAGTATTTTTTTAGACACTAAACAAGCAATTTTCTAAAAACATGTGAGAGAAAGTGGTAACTGATCCTTATTGGATCTCAACCAAAGCAAGTAAAATTGTACTTACGTATAAATACACCTCCAACAATAACGGGAGTTAATTTGTCCGTAAAACAGATCCAAATAGGCCCTTAGTTCCCCAGTGGGATGGTGAGGAGACAGGAGCTGCAGGTGTGAGCAGAAAACCGTAAACAAACTGTCCTGGGTCATCACAATGAACAAGGTCCAACCCCAGCGGCTGACAAATATAGCCTGGGTACTTTCCCTCTGGTGCTCTGCTTCACCCGGAGAAATAAATCTGTCCAGGAACAGCTAAGCAAAGAAAATCAAGAAGGGAGAGGCACAGAAAACAGGAGTGGGCTTAACAGGAGAAAGACTAAGTGAAAGGAGGGGAAAAAATCAAAGGCAGCCAGGAGGATGCTGGAGTTAAATCCTCAAAACATTCCAAAAAGTGGAAACAGGTTTTCTGATGTTGTCAGCTTCCTGCAGAAAAGGTTTTATTTTTCTGTTCTTATTGCGTTTAGTTGGATGAAACACTACTTCCAAATGCTTTGGGAGGGCGCCCCAAAATTGTTGTGGTAACCTCATCCCACAGCAACCATGTATGGACTGAAGGGAGCAGCCGTGATGGAGGAGCAGCTGCCATAAATAGCCAGGAAGCATCGGACCTCCAGCATAGGGGGGATCGAATCAGCTGTTGCGGACAACACAGTTTGGGATCCTGCAGAGACAAAAACCACTTAGTTTTGTGCATTTCCTTGTTTCTTCAAATGTGCACTCTTGTCCATTGGTCCATTTCCCACTTTATCAAAACATCCCTTGTGCATAATTCATTAAGACACTTGAACTTCAGACTGAGGAAGCAATAAACCTTTTTTCTGCTTGGTAGCCATGACATAAGATCCAAACCAAAAAAATCCCTCCATAAAATGAATAAGTTTAGCCTTGAGAAAGTCAAGAGATTCAACTGAAAGAGTTACTTTTAATGTCAGAACGGTGCTGATAAGGACGCTGCCTGAGCACGGGGGTTTAGACGTGCAGCCTTTCTCACTGGGGGAACCTGCTTGATCCTGCAAAGTCAGAGAGGTAAATTAAGGAAATGTAAATGACTTACAAAGTGGCATTGTTGCTGCTGCAACATGGACTTGTTTCAAATTTCTGAAAATGGTCTAAAAACTTTTTACATCCAGTGAGCAACAGCTGGGTGGACTAATGAGTCAATAAAGACAAATGAATGTTTACAACACATTGCAGAATCCATACCTTAAAGGACATAGCAAGGTCTTAATGTTAATGGAGTCTAGCCTTCTGACATCAGAATCAGAATCAGCTTTATTCGCCAAGTATGTTTACACACACAAGGAATTTGTTTCCGACTGTTGTTAGCTCTCTACAATTTACAAACAATACAATATACAGACAAGACTATGTAGACTCTACAATTTACAAACAATACAATATACAGACAAGACTACGTAGACAATATACAAGTTTACATGTTCAGCAGAGTTTGCATATGTACAGAAAACATAAAAATAGTGTAAGATAAATAGTTAAGGTAAGATGCAGTTACAGTATTATACAGCATGTATAAAGTGCAGTGTGGCATGTAAACAACAGTAAACAGCAGTTTAGTTTTTGTTATTGATAAGTTTGATGGCATTTGGAAAGAAACTGTTACAGTGTCTGTTTGATTTTGTGTTCAAGGCTCTGTAGCGCCTGCAAGAGGGTAGAAGGTTAAAGAGTTTGTGACCAGGCTGTGAGGAGTCTGTGATAATATTTTCTGCCCGGTTTCTGGTCCTTGATTTGTATAAGTCCTGGAGGGTGGGCAAAGGAGCACCGATGAAGGAACATCAATAAAGTAGCCATTAAGCTGCAGTATATGTTTATATATTAAAAAAAATATTAATTGATAATTGAAGATGAGTCACTGGTGTTTTCCTCTTTTTACAACCTCAGAGGCCTTAGGTAAATTATTATTTTTTAAGTTTTAACATTTGTTTATGTGGGTTTTGTCTCCCTCTTGCGGCATTACAACAGAACAGCAATAGATGCCCTTGCATCTATTGCTGTTCTGCAACTGACAGCAGGTTTTAAGGGAATTTCTTGTGTTTTATTTCGTCTCTCCTTTGGGATTAGTTGAACAGTCATGTTTCTGTTCAATTATGATTTTCATGTTCAAAAATAACAAACAAACAGAAATGTTAGTAAAAAAATGAGAAAAGGTTTTAATTTTTTTATTATTTCAGTTTGTATGCTTGATCATCGGTACTCTTAAAACAAAAAGTTTGCTAATCCCAGTGTTTCCCTAATGCACATACTATCTATCATTTTTGGTTTATCCTTTTGTTGTTGGATACTGTGTACAGTTTTTCTTGTGTGTAGAAGATGATAATAGTGACTGCAGTGTTAATGTGGTGTCTAAATAATCCTGACAAAAGTGTACAGAAGTGTACTGGAGAAGAAAACAAATCCTTTACGGTCTACAAAATTTCTTAAATTGTGCAAATTTCTTCTTCAAAAATATAATAAGGCAGAAAAAAAATGTGGATCTTTTCTTAATTTAAATTTCAACATTTCAACTATTAGTGGCAAACATCAAATAAATAATTAAAAGCCCCAAACTAGCGTCAAATCCTGTGTAGGATGAGTGTATGTAAACTTTTTAATTAAAACATTTAAAGAAAAAATTAACCACAAACAAAAAACCTCATGCAAAGAGTTTATTTATGAATCAGACTGTAGTATCGTACAACAGTAGCACAATCGTATGACTATGGATTATGCTTGCATTTATAGATACAAAGATAAAGGCATGTCTTGAAGGAAAAAAGAAAAATGAATGAGCTTTGTTTTGAATTAATCTACAAAACAGCTTTTAAATACTTGGCATAGTTCTGTAAATGAAATTATGAAACGTGATGTCTTGTCCACCGGTTTCACTAATAGGAGTACCAAATGCGAATATACTTTAATGAAAAACATTTTTTTTCCTCCACTCTCTTGCATTCCATGCTAGGAAGAAAAAAAGATGTCAGTGAGTACAAAAGCACTTAAATCTCATATGAAAATAGAAAATATTACAAGTGTGCATAATCACTTCATGTCTGCACATAACTTGTAGTACAAAAAATCTAATAACACTATGTTCAAGAGTTCCTGAAATGCCAATCAATAAGGGACTGGGTGCATTTCTAGATACAATTAAAATGTTCTTAGGGGCAGTTTGAGTATAAGACCAATGCAAAGGCCTTTAAGTGTCCAAAATGAATCAAAAGATACATTTTGTTAGTTGATAAAAGCGAACCAGCTTGTCCTCTCTGTTATACTGATTATAAACTTTAAGCAATACATTTTATTCTGTACCTTCTTATATTTACACTCTGTCTTATTTGGATTTCACAGTTTTGATTTGACGTTCTTAGATTACAAAGAGCAGACAGCACTCACAATGCTACTTTACTTCTGGGGAGCGGCAGGTCAGTGAGTCATTTTGTTAAAATTATTTTAAAATAAGAACTACGGCATGAACATTGCTTAGTATGTTAATATTTGGCATTTCTCTGGAGTACAACGTAATGCACACGTAATAAGGCGAAATGAGCGGTCCAAATTTACAAGATATGGTCCAAACACCAAGACAAGTTTCTGAGTTGATCTAATGCTACAGCTGTAAAATGCTACATAACAGTTAGGTGTTAACAGATGACCGATCGATAACAGGTCACAAAGGTGTAATAGTGCTGATGTAGCAAAACCACAAAACTGCAAACTAATGTTTGGTCAGAATTGAAATGTGTCAGTGTTTCAGCCTGCATGTTTGGCAGATATACAGCCTAAACTAGCATATTGCATTGTATCCTGTAGTGCAATAGATGTTGGTGACAGAAGAACACCTCACACTCAGAGAACACACCGTGGTAATGGGAGGAGCAATGAAAGAAAGACAGTATTAGGAAAAAGAGGGAAATAAGGACGGGTGGCAGGGGGGAGGAGAAATGAAAGAAATCCAAATTTTATTTCTTAACGTTTTGGGGAAAGACAACGCAACAGTACATGAATTGGAAGACATACAAAGACAAAGATATAAAGACAAAGGCCATGTTTGACCACCAACAGAGGAAATACAACTTTGATGGATTAATGACTCAAATATTACAAATAGCGTCCAACATTGACTTTGTTAGCATATGAAAAAGCACTATCAAATTGTAAATAATGGCACAATCAGCAAGTTTTTGTCCTGTTAAACCTTGCAGTGATAAACCCTGTCAGTCAATAATCCAAATCGTGTGATCAAGGCACACAACAGAGTTATCCTTCTGAAATGATACGTTTTTTTTAAAGCACTAGAAAATTACATATACTCTCAATATGATACTATACATAGATGTGACACTTTTACTTGATATCTGCGCATAGAAATAAAATTACATGGTTAAATACAAAATTTCTCTTAAAATATTTAAAATATACTTTATTTTATACAATTATGCAAACAAATTAACAAGTTGATGATTAAAAAAAATAAAAATAAAGATAGATATATATTATGAAGAAAAAGCACCCGCCCTATATTAAGCGCCCATATACCCTGACATTACTTAATTTCCCTGTAATATGATCTGAATGACATGTTCACGTTAAAACTTCTGACAATGGTTCCTACAGGTAGCTCCACTACACCATCAGGCTTTTAATACAACGATATTGCTCTACATATCTTTTTTTAAACTTTTTCTTTTAATTTTTATATCCCTACGTTCATTTTTTTGTTTTCCAAAATCACTAATCACCAGCTTTATCTGTGCCTTTATTGCTTCCTGAAATTACCTGGAAATTTGAACTTTAGACTTAATTGAACAGGTTGTAATTAAAGACTTTCCCTGATCTGACCAGGATTTAGAAAGGTGGTTAAGAAAGGCAACTCCCCCTTTCCTGTGTAGAACCAATGTTTGAACATATTTATTTGGACATATTTGGACAACTGATCCATCATGTCTATGCAGTATAGAGTAACTCTTCACTGAAGAGATCTATGGGTTAAGGTTGCAGTGTGTAGAAAAGCAAAGCGAGTGGGAATGATGTCATTAAATCTTCACAGAAAAAAGAAAGGCGCATTTATCTCTTGAAAATCAAAACAGTTCTTGAGCCAAAGACAGTGATGTCCAGTTCTAAAAACAGCTGTCACCTGACCACAATCAGATACTCAGTTTATTTTGGTGTAGTTCAAATGCAACAAAAAGAGGTTTGAGAAAATAACCCTTCTACGTCTATGATGGCTTTAACATAAACACTTACATTCATGTCCTTAAACTGCTCCCCGGTAAACAAAAACATTTGTCCAGAATGCTAAAATTATTTTTCGCTACTTGCACTTTATAAGCTCTGGTATGCATGAAAGAATTGCATAATGTTTGCTAATGAGAAAAGCATAGAGACGATTGAATAGAAAAGGACAAGCCGCAATGAGAAGATTAACTAGTAGAAATGCTATAGGAGGATGGGGTGGGAGTGGCGGAGAGATGGGGAGGTGGGAAGTTAGTTAAGGAAGGCTGAGGAGAGATCTGGAGTGGAAGTTGCACCGCAGGTTTGCAGGGCATCTCCCTTTGGCAGTGGAACAGCACTCATAGTAGTCAATGCAGCGCTGGAGGTGAAGGTGTACACAATGCTCTTGTCGGACAAGAAGGCCATTTCAGTGTCGAGATGAGATGAAGGCATTCTAGTAGGCAGCCAGTTCACAGTGTAGGAGCTAAAAACCTCAGACTGAAATGATGGACACAGTTTTTTTCCTACTTTGTCCCCATTTGGCTTGGATCAGGGGTATCTGGTAGCAGAGAAAGAAGAAATGTGCATTTACTCATAAAACCATATTTACACTTGCAATCGTCAAAAAAGGCACATATGTATATATGTAACTATTAGAACTATTTCTATTCTTACCTGAGAGAGATGATTTCTGTCCATCGTGCAACACTGTCTCCTCAGCTCCTTGCTGTGAATGGGTGACCTCTTGATTGTTCTCCTTGCCTTCCTGTTGTACTAGGTGGACCTCATCTTCTTTTCCCTCCCCTTCTGCTTCGCCCTCCCCAGAGTCAGTACTCCGGATGCTGAGGCGTCTTACCCGGCATATAACGTCCACCTCCCTCATCCTAGAAAGTCTTTCAACTGGCACATGACCTGGAGATATAGCCAGTTTGTTCTGCAATGCTTCAATTCGCTGGGAGGGACCCTTGGGTCTTCGCTCCCCCTCCAAGCTTAGTGATAATCTGCGGTCTAAGTTTGGAGGAACTGAAAGTGGCAATCTATCTGGCGGGAATTCGGGTAACCCTGGATGATCCCGCCCCAGACTTCGTAGACCACCTCGAAGTTCTGGGACAGAAACTGACTTTTTCTCTTGGGCCTTCTTTTCCCTAGGCAATGTATTGTTTTGCCTCTCAACTTTGACCATTGTTTTGCTTTTGACTATGCTGCCTTCAGGTGGTTCTCCTGAAAAAGCTTCATCTTTCTTTAACTCTGCTCTTTTAATTTCAGTTTCATTTGCATGCTGTTTCTCTGTCACTTGGAAGTCTGCAGGCTGATCAGTTTTTAATGCTGCAGATGATGAGGATGGCTCATCATTAGCTCCATTTTCTGGTTTGGCCTCAGAAGGAATACCTGTGCCTAAACTGTTTAAGTTTTCTGCCTGAGTATCTCCAGTTTTCTCACAAGTTTTAGCATCTTGCAATACTGAATGCTGCTCCACTGTCTTAGGATTGAGGTCCGATCCTGACTGATTTAAACTTGAGTCTGTTGGCTCATCACTTTTTGAGTCCTTTGATGGACTTTCTAAGGCAGCACAATGTGGTGGGCTGCCATTCTGATTTGCTGAACTGTCTGAGCTGTTTTCCTCGTGAAGTGGAGGCAAAGGACCCTGTCTCATCTGATTCTCAAGCTCTCTTTTACAAATAGGACATTCCTCTTCAGATTCCCCACTGAGATCTTGAATAGGCTCTGCGTCATTCGGTCTAGATTGACCTGTGGACAATCTATTTCCATCTGCTGGGTCTTTGGATTGACGTAAGGTCTGACATATGTCCTCATAATCCGGAGGACTAGTGAGTGTTGAGGCATCTTGCATGGGTTGTCGATCTGCCCACGGTACCTCAGCTGGTGTGTTCTTAGTTGTTGGACTAAAGTCACAAAGTGGTGTCTCAATAGGCTCATCAGGCAGGTCTAGCTTCACTGTCCTGCCATCATTGCTCCGTCTACGGGAAAGATGTGCAACAACGCGGTATTCTCTGAATCCCGTCTCCCTGGGTGGCACTGGGAGCTCTTCTCTAAGCTGTTTGCTAAATGTTACTGACTTTGTTGCAGGTCTGGAGAAGGCGCTCTTCACTTCTCTATATTCTGGGTCAACAGACCAGCTTACTGCACTGCGTCTGAGACTGCTAGGCTTGTTGAGAGGTTCTGATGTAAGTCTAATTTTAATGCGCTCTGGAATTTGAACTGGACCGTTTGGGACTTTATTGCTGGCAGTGCCTAACTCTAAGATGTCTTTGTAGGCCTCATTGAGGTCCTCTATGCACTTGTCAACACTTTGCTGTTTGCTGATCTGTTGCTGTTGCTGTTCTTGAATTTCTTTTTTCATGCTCTCCAGCTCTTTGACAGCGTCCCATGGTCGCTGTGTGGTGGGTTTTATCAAGAACTGGTCAATGCTTGCTGCTGGTTTGGCCTCCTCCACTTTTCCTGAGGGGGTTACTTCTGGCTGCTGAGCTGTGCCCTTGTTCAGCTGGCTGGAGAAGGTGGAGGTCAGAGAGAAAGCGCTGTTACTTGACAGCTTCAGGCTTTTAACTCCCTTTATAGGACAACTGAAGGCAGTGCCCACGACAGCGCCACTTTCTGGTGCAGCATCAGTGCCTGGAGGAACAGGCTCTTGTTGTGCTTCCTTGTTTTCAGATGCAGGTTTCCGAGCCTCTGGGCTTGTCTGTGTCTCCTGATCTCGATATTGGTTTGCCGGCCAAGTTCCTGATAACTTTAACTCTTTATAATGATTGATCTTAGGGGGTCGACAGGGTAATTTCTTAAACATTTTGCTGCTCGCCCTACTGCTTGTTTTGCTGCTTGCAAAGCTACCAGTTAAAGCCTGGAGCTCTGCTTCAGCTGAGGATGTGCTTTGGAGACTTTGGTTTGTTAGGTGGCCAGTTTTGTTGTCACTAGGACTACCTGCTGGGTCCGGTGATTTTTCATTGTTGTTATTCTGATCACGGATTGTACCTGTAAGCTGCGGTGTAACAGGGACAGATACTAAACAAAAAATTGTTTCACTAAGTCTCTTTTTTAGATTTTTAGTTTTTTCTTTCTCTTGTGGTTCATGCTGTTCCACTTTTTTAACTTCTGGCACAGTTTCAGATGCACCCTGGTCAGTCGGTTTACATGGGGGAGGTGGTGGTTTACCAAGAAAAGATGAAGGAAAAATAATTGGACGACTTTGTTCAGGACCTACACTTTCACTCTTTTTAATACCCCTGTTGCACCATCGATTACTGCTCTCATTGTCATTTGTAGCAGTTTTGTTGGCTTCAGTATTGGGAGCTGGCCCCTGCTGGGGAGGAAAGGCACTATCATGTGTAGATTGTCCTAGAGTCTTAGCGGACAGAATCTCTTTGTTGATGTTGCGAAGCTTATCTAGGTCAGTGAGAGAATGTCCGCCAGGCCCTCCTGAGATTTGTTTCACTCTTGGGTCTTCAAAAGATAACTGACGAGCCTGAACAGGTGGTTCTTTAGGTCCAGCTTGTACCAGTTTTCGATAGGATGCACTGCGTTCTCCATAATGTTCCAACCACGAGCCACTTCCCTGTCTGTAGAGCCATCTTCCAGGATCTGAGCTGGGCATCTGCAAAGACTCTGCCCTCCATCTAAAGTTTAACATTTCACTGCGATTAACTGAAACTGCTCTTGGTGGTGGGGCCCTTCTGTATGAAGGGGGTGGAATATAGCCAGGCGGCTCCATTCCAGTGATGGCAGAGTGTTGTGCGTAATAGTCCTGTCTCAGCTCCCCACCCCTTGGATAATAGATAGATCTGTCTTTTTGTTTGGCACCCTGGTCTATAGCAAGCATTTCTGCGCTACCCCTTGTCTGCTGGTGTATCTCATATGAAGGAGGCTTTAAAGGCCTGCTAAACCTGGGCTTTGGTAAAAGTGCAACATGGCTGCTAGGACCGACATTCCTACCCCAACCATTTCTACCACCACCATAAATATACCTACTATAGGGCCCAGAGAAAACAGTGCTATTAAACCTTTGCCTATCAAGTAGGCTTGGTCTTGATAGTATGAGATCTCTGCAGTCTGTTCTATCAGGTGACAAAACTCTGGGTAGGGACTGAGATTTTGCTTTAGTTCTAGGATGAAAAAAACCCTCAGGTGTCCTTAGACGGTACTGGTCCTTAGCCCATCTTTCCCCATCTCCGTCTGACAGCTGCCTTCCCATTCCCACAGCAGGCTTCCACTCCTCTGTTCCGAGGCTTTGGCACTTTCTCTCCCCAGTTACCCTTAGCTGACCAGGGCCTGCATCTGGGTCCCTTAACCAGGAAATCTCCTCCCATAACTGCTGCGCTTGCCTCTCTGCCCTGTATTCCTCTGCTGTGATAAGAGCCTGTGGCCTCCATGCCCCAGCAGATGCCCTCAGCTCCCTGCCATCAGCATAGTCCAGAAGGATGCTGAAGTCCTGGCCTCGTCTTCTCCAATATGAGATATCCCGCTCATCATGGCTCAGTGGCTCTGAATAAGTCAAACTAGGAACATCATAGAACCTGTAAATACAAGAAAGGTTTATGGTTATATTAAAATCTGCTTGTCAATCTTATTACAAATAGAAATGCATAAAATTTAGCAACGTTAAATAAAAAAAGAGACATGTCCGTGTGGTTCGAAAGCAAGCGTTTTGGCTTTAGGATTACTTTCTTTCCAACACAACTTAACCAAGAAAAGGCTGTTTATATGAGACTGAACTGCTCAAGTCAGCAGTTTCTACGTCCCTTAAAGACATCATGAAATTGCGATGCTACTGCAAAATGATCTGCATATTAAATTGTGCTGACCTTATCTTGGAAAAAGGTCATCTGGCTGGTAACTGTGGCTTTTAAAATTACTGTGAAACTATCCCATTACTTGATAAGATGTCAAAGCAAAGCTGCCTTTATCAATCTGTTTATTTTATCTTAGACCTCACTCTGCAAAATGAATCCCTGTGCCTTGAAGTATTGCTCAACAAAGCGATCATCTATTTCTGTTCTGACTTCTGGACAAACAGTTGCTGTTCATGAGCTGTTTATCCTAGCAGAAGTAAATTTGGAGAAATTATATTGAAATACTTGTGTTTTGTTTTGTTTTTTTAAAAGGTTTTTAATGCACTCTTGCAAGATTTCCATGGCTTTGGATGAGAACCAGGTTCCACTGCAAAACACAGTATCAACCATTTTGCTTAAAATTTAACTGGCACTACTTAGTAAATAAAATGTTTGTAATGGAGAGTAAAGGCATTTTCTTCCCATGCCTCAAACAACCAGTGTGCACTGCAAAATGCTGCTAATGGTTTATTTGGAGTCTTTTCCAGACTTGATACATTTACAGTCTTTTTTTTCACATTACTTTTTGCCCTGCCAGGCAGTTTTAGGCGAGTTGTAAATGACTTAAACCCATTTCATTATTTATAGCTAAGCCAAAAAATATTAATATGCCTGGGAATGTAATCTTAAACATATCTTACTTTCAAACAACAAAGTGTTGCTTTAATAGGCATCTTTCAAACGGTAACAAATACCATAAAAGTAGTACTAATTCTGAAAGACAAAAGCTTTATGTACATGTAAAAAAAATTGCAATCTTGAAAAGTCATTCAACCCTTAATAATGATTATGAGAACAAAATTAAACCTTTTTTTCACAAGCTTTATGATTATTCCACTGTATTAATATGCATCAGATATTTGCCAGCTTAACAGATTTGGTTTCATGTTCAAGCTGAGACTGGGCTACAACATTAATTCAGTGGGACCCTTGTGTTCATAACAACTGTAATCCGTGAACAAAAATACCTGTAACTGCATAATTTGGAAATTAAAACACTAATGAATAAATAAAAGCATAATTTTATTAATACAATTAGAAGAAAGAACCTTCCCAATACCAGAGACGTTAACATCTACACTCTTCCCCAAAAGAATACAATTATTGGAACACTTTCATTTTGCAAATATACTCCTGTTTATTTCTTTTAGTGTGGTTAAAAGTGCTGGATTGCAATGTTCAGTGAGTAATGTTTAAATAATAGCAACAAATGATGTTTTTGTGAAAATAATTTTAGGTGGATTCTGGTTAAAACTTTGCCTTATTCCTGTAGGACTAAAGAAAATGGTGCTTTTAAATACTACAGCAGAAAAATGAATGAGTATCCAGATAAAGATCATAACTCATAGCAACATAATTAACCCAACCTTAAGTAATTTTGCAAAAATTAGGCACCAAGAAAAGTCTTTTAATGCTTATTGAATCCTAATTATATAATTATAACAATCTAATAACCTGCATTTCTGAATCATCTGTATTACTCCTGTAGCATATTAATTTCAGAAAAAGAACACTGCATGGGCAGAGCTCCATCACATATCTGCACTGCACAAAATCCACTGTTAGTCAATGTAGTGAACATCAAAGTCAATGGATCATCCTCAGCAGCATATGCTACTGTAAGGCTGAGTGGAGTCGCAGTTTGCACACTTGCCCAGCAACATGCTTACATCACAGAGCACGTGCTGGGATGTATTCAGTGTGCCAGTGTTTACACTGGAGTGATTGCGCGCCCGTCTTAAGGCATGTTCGCTCTTTGTAGGCTTCCTCACAGACTAGCGCTGCTGTTTGCCTCTGCCCGTCTACCTGGTCGAGGCTGCTGGGCGGGTCTCGCGTGCAAATACCTCAAAGCAACTCTCATATTCCCTTTTTATTCCACCTCAAGATAAGTCAGCGCTGCTGCTGCTGCTGCAGCCAGTGTTCTGCAGCTCTGCAAGGAGGGGAAGCGAGCAGAAGAGGAAAAAAAAAAAACCTGCGCAGTGCAGAAACAGTTTTGCATGCAATACTGAAGGGGCCCCAGTGAGAAGAGAGGAGAGGAGGAGAGTAGAGGGGCAAAAGGAGAAGATAAGAGAAGGTAAATGGGTCTGCAGTATTAGAAAAGGGAGGGAAACATGCTCACCCGCTATCTGTGGCGAGAGAATCGCCCAGGAGCTGAACATCTCCAAGGAAACCAATCCCAGCTTCTTTCCTCCTGAGGTTCCTTTCCCCGCTCTCGTCTGTGTTGGGGTAGCCCTTCACCAGCGCCTGCCTGCTGCCGTAGATGCCCATGATGGACGCCCCCCTCTCCGCCTCATACCCGTTAAGCATCCCCCGGCCGGCCCTGTTGTCCACGAGTTCCCGCTGGCAGTCGGCGGGACGCTTGTCGTAAGGCGCGGCAGACGGGGGGCCGCTCCTGGGCAGTTTGTATCCATGCGAAATAAGGAGGTCCTCCACGCTGTACATAGTTGTGTCGCTCTCACTCCGGGGCGGGAGGGCAAAGGTGGGTGTGTTGCCTTATGCGCAGTGCTGCTGGTGGAAGCTGGAGCACGGCTGCTCAGCAGAGGCCATCACTGAGAAGAGGACAGGGAGGTAACATGTAACACTTTTTTAGTTCTTTTTCATATCGTTGACGTATAAACGGCTGCGTAACATAGAGGGCGATTTTGCCTATCGTTTTTAAGGTATAAATCTGCTAAATACTGACTCAGAAGGGCAGTAAAAGAGCTCCTCTGAAGTTGAACTGCTAGCCACACCCTATGCTCCTGTAAAACATTACTACTGGTTTAAAGTACCGCAGTTCCGTATGAGCAGGCTTGCATCAGCCGCTCATCTTTTAACATAAATGTATGAATGCAGGGTAATGTGATATCATTTTTGGCTCCAGGCCATTGGCTTTCTGTTCAAAACATGTCCGTTTAAGGATATTACCAACAGTTAACTGCACTGGGATCAGTTAAGACGAGGGAAGCAGACGCTGCTCCCAACTTTACCAGGAACAACTGAGACCTTTAAAAAAAATTTTTTTATATCTTATCTATCTGCACAGATGTTTTGCAGACAGCTTTACAGTGTGGTTTTTTTTTTTGTGTTTAAAAATTTGCATGTAATGATATTTTCGATTATTCTGTTTGTCCACCTGTTTTAGTTTTATTGGCTTCACTTTCACTTTTTAAATTCTACATCAACATCGACACTGCCCGTTTCTAACCGTCCTAAAATAAGTTATTGATTATTTGCCAGCTTTCTCCTGCCTGGTTTTCTAAGCTTGGAGGTACAGAAAAGTTTTAATAGTTAATATGAAAAAAAAAATTATTACAGTCGCACTATTCCTCTTGTTGAAAATGCTTTTAATACGAAGCAACACGAGTATTTTGTATAAAAATGCTGGACTATCTCTTCCTGAGAGCACACTGTTAGTCAGATGGCTTAAAGTAGGACATACAACCTCTGGAATGCAGATTTAAAAAAGTCAAACTTTTAGGAAATATTTCAAAACAGTCATGATGTTAAATATATCTGACGAAAACTTAAAATATCAAGATTTTTAGCCATAACACTTGTCTCACTCTTTAAAAAAGAAGGATTTTCCACACAGTACACACTTCACTGCTACTAAAATATCTGGAATATTATCCTATATATTTAAGTGAGTCTATATTGAAAAGAAATATACTAAATGTATGTTTTAAATATGATTTTGATTTGATTTTGAATTTGTTTTTTGACAAATACATACAATTAAGATTATTATATAAACTTTAAAATATGAAGTTTTTAAAATGAGCCAAAACAGTTGGTTGATGCGGATGGAGACCTTTTACATTCCACTAGAATAAAAATGATTACAGTCTACTTTAAATCCTGGCAATACATGTATAATGAAAACAACACCAACAACGCCCATAATTTAACAACAAACGGCATCAAAATAATTTGTAGTGTTCAATATATTAAGAATGATCTGTTTTACTGGTAAAGAAAAGGTTTCGTGAAATCCTTCCGTTTACAATTATGTAATTCTATTAAGTCAATAAGGTCTGTTTTGAACATCGTAACAAACTCTATAAATGTGTTATTATTGTAACTAAGGACTTTCAATAAAAATAGTGATTTTTTTTTCTTGAACTGTTTAGATATATTACTTCTAAATACCTGCAATTTGAGAGATATGTAACACTTTTTTTATTGCGTCTACCGAGATGTAAAAACCAAAAAAGTCAGAAGGTGCTAAAGGTTTAAATAGATTATTTTTGCCCTAAATGTTTCCAGAGTCTGAAAAACGCTTCACTTCTTCATAATTTTTTTTCCACACGGAGCCCAAACAACTTAACCACATTTTGGGCCAACAAACAATTAGTTGCAATTCCCTAATCCGTTCAAAAGAGCTCAAAATAATTTCAGAATTTCTTGAAAAAATTTTCCTCACAAAAATTCAACATGATTATCTTTAGGGGTTTGAAATGAAATACACACATCTGCAACGAATCTGATTAATATTAGGATTTAATTTCAGCTACCATCATCGGATAGATTTTATAGGTGACAGGTTCAAAAATACACCAAACAATTAGAACAGTCCACATTAGGTACATCTCTGGTGAGTAATTGACCCTCGATTCAGATGGCAAGGCCAGGAAGAAAAAAAACAGTCAGACAGTGTTTTACGAACCCAGTGTTTGCTAAGTACCTGCTAGTGTGTTGATTTATGAATGCTTGGGCCGTCCTGCCTGTCTGATATATTAATTAGTGGCCATAACAGTTTGTCCTGCCCAGAGATGACAGTGGAGGTCTTTTAAACCTGAAACACATTCATCAGTGGCTTTGCTCACACAAGCATTTTTGGGTAGAGACCCAAATAGCTGCTTTAAATAATCAACTTTTTTTTTTTTTTACTTGATTTCAATTATCTTTTGTTACACGACCAACAGACATCCAACATCTTTAAAGAAGTGTATCACAAAATGGTAAAGTTTGATCGCAACTACCAGAAGCAGCGTCCATCCAAAGCCGAGCTGAAATTTCTAACATTTTCCATTCAAGCAGCTGAAATAAGTTCTTTCTTCTTACAAATTGTCTTCATCTTTAAAGTTTGGCTCCGTTTTTTTTTTTTTTTTTTCTCACTTGGTCCCAGCCTAAATTTGTTTCTGCTGGAGATGAATGGTATCCGATCTGTTAATAGGACAAGGAGGAATCGTCTGTGTTGTGCAGACACAACAGTGATTCATCTCTGGAATTTGGAAGCTTTTAATGCTTGGATGATTCAGAGGTTCAACAAACAAGAGGAGAAGCAGCCAAAAGTCCAGAGAAATACTGAGACACCATCCAAATAAATGGAAAAGTCATTCTTAACATTCTTATGTTAAGGAAAGTCATCCAGAAAAGTCTCTCTCCCTTTGTCACCTGAAGGCTGCACGGTTAAGTTCAAGAGGTTTTCAAGGTTTTATATTTGGTCATACTAGTGTAAATGTCAAACTTTTAAACTATTTATAAACTATGTTTTATATATATTCAGTTACAAAATAATATTTTTTTCTTCCTCCAAAATTGAATATTTCTTTATTGCAGAGTATATTACTTATTTTATCTGACCCCCTTGATTCTCTACCAGCTTTGTCTTGTTCAGAATTGGAGACAAAGGGACGTTTCAACTGTGTGCATTCACTTCTACTTATACGATCCGCATCTCATCCTAAAACGCATTTGTTTTTAGACTGGGAAGATGCGACATTATCTGGAGAAATGTAAGCCGAGGGAGCTGTGCTTCCATTGTTGCTGTATTATTGTGTAATCCAAGCAGGACAAACCTAAAAACCCAGAGTAAACTGATAGTTTCCTTACTTTTAACATCCCAATAAAAAACTAATTGAGAGAAAATAAAAAAACACTAAGTGACATGCATCCTTTCTAACTGTATGTCCCTAAACTTTTCTACAGAGCCTTTCTTTTCTGTGTTAAGGCACTAGAGCTCAGTGTAGAACTCCAGCTATAATACAAGGAGGCAATAGGGCCCAGCAAAAGATAGTGAGGGGAACAGATTAGAGGCTATACTCTCAGTGCTCTGTCTGCTTTAATGGTTTGGTAAAGATAAAGGATTTAACTCTTCTTCCTACATTAACTTCATCAACTGTTTGCAGACGACAGACAAGCAACACGAATTAGCTTTTTTTTAGTTAGGTTAAATTGCATAATTTGGCATTTACATTTAGTATTTTTTGTGATTTTATTTATTTGTTTTTTAATGTTTGCCTTCACTATTTTCTTTTCTAGCCAATCTGCTGACGATTACTCTCACCAACTTTGCAACATGTAGCCCCAATTCTAATGTCAAAAAGCAAGAACAACTTCAATCCTCTTTTAACGCTTGTTGTTTTCCTGAATTTAATAAGAGTTTAGAGTTTACTTACTAAAACAAAACACTCTCTAACTTAAATAATTAACCTGAAAAAAACTTGACATTTATTTCTGCATATCAATTATATGATTACAGCATGTTTACCAGACTATGAACACAGAATTTACTGAAGCTCATATGCTGACTGATGCTTGTCATGATAAGCTAATTATATTTTACTTCCATTATGACGGAAAAACATCACCTACACCGAATCCTCTCCAACACAATAAAACACTCATTTTTTTGTGCCTAATGAGGCAAACTAGATAATTGAACAAATTTCTAAAGGAGTGGTGATTTTTATATGGAATACCTCCTAAGTTGCTGTGCAGATCGCACAGTAGGTCACATTCGTAATCGGAGAACAACAGAAATGTTGCGACACTTTCAAAATAAACAGAATTTCTTTTTGTTTAACTTGCATGAAAATGTGTCCTTACACACCTTAGATGTGGGACCTAGAATTCTTTTTTTTTTTTTTTTTGCATCACCTATGGTTTAAAACCTAAAATATTTCCTAACCTTGATTTAGTAATTGTGGAGTTTTCTATAAAATGTACCTCATTATTATTCACCTAAAATTTGCCTGTTTGCAAATCAAGGAGCATCATTTGACGAGGAATACTGTAGATACTGTAGACGTCAATGTCTTCGATAGCGCCAACTGTTTCCACTATGTGAATTATTCCACATTAAACATTTTTTGGTGTTTAAAACTTTAGAACAAATTTGAAGTTTCAGCTAAGTTTCAGCTGTGTTTATTTATTTATAAACACAGGAAAAGGAAAATATTTGATTGATAAAAATTAAAAAACTAAAAAATATATAGTTCTTAACTGGAACTATTTATTCTGCACTGAACACGGATTCTCAAAACCAACATTTTTTTAAATTGTGAAACCTTTTAACCTGTTTGTAAAACCAAAACAATAAATATCGGCTGCAGAGACAAGGTCTTACAAAAGTAGAACCAAAACTTGTTTTTTTCAGGATTTAATCCAGATTTAGGTTTTATATGGGAAAATAAGGCATACCTTCAGGTTTTCTTCCCATCCTGACCTTACTGTGACCTTAACATTTCTCCCCCCATAACTTTGTCCATCAGGCAGTTTGGAGTTGCCCCTAGAGTGGAAGTTCACACACATACTGTTGTTGCTAAGCGCTATTCTCTGCAGCAATTAATATCAACCAATCATCTCAGTGCAATTAATACAGTCCAGATGTTTGAATATATGAAGCTGAGCAGAATTATCCCAATGACATATTTTCAAGGACAACACAGGTAAAGAAATTTTTTTTTGTAAATGCCATTTCCAAACTGCGAACCACACAGCCCGCTCCTAAAGTATCATGAAAACATATTTGAATCAAAATTCCTAAGTCTTCTTGCTGTCCCTGAATCTCAAAGAAGTTTGGAAAATATCTCAAAGCATAAACGATCAACTAGGTTTGTGGGATGGGGACGGAGGGTGGGGCGGTCAAAATTCAAAAACACGCATGATCAATATGTGAAGAAGAATAGTGGAGCAGAACAATCCCCCAAAACACAGTGGCTGCTTTTTTCTGTCTCTCTCTCTCTTTTTGACAAGGTCACAGCTTCAAATGACTGCAGCGGAAACATGGCACATGTGTTTTTTTTTGCATAGCAACAACAAAAGTACTGTTAGTAACCACAACACAAGTCGTCTCTACACATGAGAGGTTGAGTGGGGGACGGAAATGAAGCGGTGGACGTGAAACTTCTGCAGAACGAGGGCGACCACACAGTAAAAGTCCACCTGTGTGAAAACTCTGCAGCTCTCATTACTTAGGAGGCTTACAGCAGACTACTGTAATTAATTAAATTCAAACTTTATATATATATATATATAAATATATATATATATATATATATATATATATATATATATATATATATATATATATATATATATATATATATATATATATATATATATATATATATATATATATATATATATATATATATATATATATATATATATATATATATATATATATATATATATATA
>JAVLVB010000553.1:116400-145159 GCA_032876305.1 Orestias chungarensis | reverse complement strand
GCTGCAGGCGGCCATTCCAGACAGGAGCATATCTCCAGGCCTGGGAAGCTGCATGCACAGGTAGGGGCCACTGTAACACATCAGCGCTAGCAGGCAGCACCACCCTAACAGCTCAGGGAGTGTACCTGCATCCTACCTAGAGACAGGGACCCAGAAAAATAACCTGCCTCAGCAAACTCATCTCAAAGACAAGTTCCTCATAAGGAGCCAAAATAATACTCATAACAGTAATAATAATAAAAAAAAGCATCCCTCCACCTTTGGAGATAACTCACTGTGGCCATGAATGAATGATGAACTGAAAAATATCCGTCGTATCATAGCCCAGTTATCAATAAAAGATCACTGTTGTGGTTGATACATCATGCATTGAGGATCCACCGTGAGCCCGCTGCAGCGACGGAAGCCGAAGGCTGCATGGAAACTCACAGCTTTTGGAAAAAATGACATGTTTTTTTTTTAAACACCATCTAACCCCTGCATGGCTGGAGGAGGGGGGCAAAAAAAAAAAAAAACTCCAGCTACACGCCCTCTTCGTTGAACCTGTGTGATTGGTCACATTTTAGCCCTGCTGCAATAATAATAATAATGATAATAATAATAGCAATAATATATATATATATATATATATATATATACATATTAAAAATAATAATAATGCCAGAATGCATGCAGAGGAGAAGCGCGCATCCCCGCATGCAGCAGCAGGTCGGCATTTTGAGGCGTGTGCAACTTGACGAGGTTTTGCAGATGCTGTGTTTACCAAGCCTTAATCGTGGCGGGTACGTGAGACGCACGCCTATACCGGGAGGGGGAAAAAACACACACACACATCAAGCAACCCCGCAATCTCCGGGAAGGAGACGTGGAAACTGGATGCTGCGCCATGCAAAGACGGTAGAAGAAGAAGGGCGTACGGAGCATACCTGGAGGATGTTTGGCGTCGCAGCTCCTGATGCTGAGGCTGAGCTCTGCACAGAGCCTGAGCCGAGCATGCCTATTGGCAGGCAGAGTTGCTGGTTGCTGGCTGCCTGGACTAGGCTGGCCTCACTATACAGCTGAGGTGGGGTGGGCTTCTCACATGCAGGGATGTCAGAATGGTTTCTTCCAAACTGTTTCTCTTAACCTTACCTTTTTTTCATAGCAACAGTATTTATTTATTTATTTTCATTTTTTTGCACTCATTCATTCAGACTCACCTATTGACTTCAATGACGATCACATCTACGTTTATCTCCTTCATTTCAGACTTCAGACATCTTTGCCACATTTTCTTTTCACACAACGCTTATTTACTATTAACATCTGCAAGGATTAGTTGTGCAGAGGAGCATCCAGCGGCACCACAGCCTCTGGTGATGTTGATGACTCGTCACTGTGTGTGTGTCTCCCACCTCCTATCCAGAGCCCGGTCGGCCTGGCTAATAAAAAGTGCTGGGCTCGGCTCTGGCATGCGGGAATCTCAGGGATCCCTCATTCAGGACATAATGCATCCCGAACTAAACTATGGATAAGCAGGAGTTGTAAACTTTCTTGGTTGTGCCGTTGTTGGAAGTATCATGATGCAACTGCATTATCAACCCCTTGGATCCTTAGTTCAGATTCAATAGAACAGCTTCCCAAAAAGAGTTTAATATCCAGAAAGCAATAGGCCTGATTTTAATGCTGAGCCTGAGCTTTAGAGATGAGTCAATAATATGTCTCTTTATACATGAGATTTAGACGTATCTAGGCTTAGAGTAAGTGGGACTGCCTGGTCTAAAAGTAGGCTAAGCTTAGACTTAAAATAACTTTAAACTAAAACTCATTTCCTTTACTTTTATTAGGTCATTTCCTTGTGTTTAAAGTTTTGACATGGCAGTGTTCACATCGATATGCAATAATATACTCTGCAAAGATTTGAAAGAATAGTAAATATGAAAAGTAAAGAGGGTGGCACATTTCTTGAATATACTCTGAGATGAGGTTCAGTTCGCTCCATAAGAGAACTGTCCTTTGTAGTAAGAAAGCGTTAACACAGTTAAATTTAATTCAATACGCATTGTTTTTCCAATATGTTGCTTCTTTCCTAAAAGCATAAACTAAACATGCAAAGTTTCCCTTTCAATTTATCTTTTTGACAATTGAGAGGTATCATCACATCAGTTCTTGGGTTTCAGGCCAGATGTCGTGTGTTTTTTGGTGGTGAAGGTAAAATCCTTTAGAAAAATATTATCCTTCTTTAAATAACTTTTAAGCCAGAAACATATATGTATCTTTGCCTAGGTTTTTTTATGAATCTTTAGAAGTGGTTAAGAGAAATTTCTAACAAATAACAGCTGAAAACCGTAAAAACTTGAAATCTCCTCTAAAAATATTTAAACTTTCTATAGATCGAACATCAAATATATCTAATTTGGCGCCTTATCCTCACAGGGAAACGGCCAATAAGTTGAATCGGTGTCAAGTGTGTGTCAAGTAAAATTGTGCCAAGATAAGCTTCATTCTCCCTTCAGTATTTTAGAAATGCTCTATGAATAAAATCCGACAACCATTCTCGGGAGTTACATTCTACAGAAAACCCATGAATACTGAAGCTCGGACAGAGAACCACCACCGGTACGTGAGTCTGTATTTAGATATACCTTTTTTTTCAAACAAAAACTTTGTTCTATTCAATCTCTCTCACATTACACAGAAAAACAATGTCAGTTGGTAATTAGTTTGTTTGTTAAAGTTTTTGTTTTGAACCTCAAACAAAACAAAAAAAAAGTAGTTATTAAAGGTTCATTAAACAGATTTAATATTTTGTGAACCGTTGGCCATTGGCTCATTTCTCAAATTAAAAGCTCTCTTTTAAAAATAAAAACCTTTAAGAAGATGTAAAACATATTTATGAAGAATACCATTTCTGTAGAAAAATTGCATTTTTATTGGTCTGATGTAATATTTGAATCCTAAATGCCCAGTTTTCTTTTGCTGTCAGCAGAAAAATGTTCCTCCAAATAAATATCTCTGTGCTTCATTTTTCTAATGCTCGGCACATTTTCCCAAAACAATGGTTATAAATTCCGAAAACCATGAACGTAATCATACCTCCTGCATCGCATTGCCTTGCAAAACTCCATTAAAATACTTAGAAAGTTTGTGGTAGTAAAATGACAAAAAAAGGGGGGGGGGGGTGAGTTGAAGTTTTATTAAAACTTTTGCAGCGCTCTTTAAAAATAATATCCACACTATTTTCCTGGAGATATAGATTTTGAGGTTCCTATATGTGGGAGTCGATTTTTTTCTTATTTTACTCCTGACTTTCTATGAACCATTCGGATATATAATGTCACTAAGACCTTCCAAGGAAATCTTTTTTTTGTTTGTTTTTTATGGAATAATCTCCAGATTCTGTTCAGTTTGTCACATTATCCTCTTACTTTGCTCCCACTGTGAGGCTGAAATTTTCCCTAATAAACATTTGAACACATTGAACATTATGAGAGATAAAATGTCTTTTGCATTGCTATTTTAAGAGGGGAAAAAATTTCATTTGTGCATCTTCCCCACTCTCTACAGCAGTTTTAAATCATGAGGTATGTTTTTGATGCCTTTATAAGAAATGCTCAGCAGCTGGTTGTATCCATTTGCACAATGGGTGTTGTTAGCCGGTTTCAGAGTGCGCTGGATGCTGAATTTGTTGGTCTCCTTCCTTCATCAGCCCTGCTCTACTTCACCAAAAAACTGGGTTCCTCCTCTTTTAACTCTGAACTGCTTTTAATGTACTCTGAAATGATCATCAGCAGATCGCTAACAACGGCAGCTGCAATGCGCCTGAGGAGATATACAAAATAATACATGTAAAGTCTTGATGTTTATGTGTCATCATGAACAAGTAGGACACAGTAAATGTTCAATACAAATTTTTTTTGGGTTGTTTCATCAATTTAGAAACTAAGGCTAATTTCTGTCCTGAATTCACAGTAAACGATTCCCAGTAGCAAATCTTTGTTTGTCTTATAGAACGAAAACATTGGCAAACCCAGTTTAGGACTTTTCCTTTGCTTGATATTCATAAAGCATTTAGGAACATTATCTCTGTGGTCTTCTTGCTTAGTCTATGTTTTGTGGCCAGTTTCTTTAAACGCTGCTGTTTTTGTTGTTTTTTTAAACCTGGTTAACTTGTTTTGCTTTTTCATGATACAGTTTTCCCATGATAACATAGCACACTCAGATTTATTGTTAGGCACCTTGTCTTTGTCTTCATGGATGGAAAAAACGTTGAAAATCGTGGGGGATTTACAGTCGGCCTTACCAAAAGACACTTTTTCATAAGCTTTTCAACTGTTTTAAAATTGGTATTTAAAAACAATTTAAAACACATCCTCTCACGACACTTTACAAGAAAATATATTCCAATCATAAATACATGATTAAAAAAAATCAGTTTGAAAAAGTTTCCAATCTAAGCAGATTGCATCGAGTCATTGACTTGCAGGATGTGGCGACAGTGGAGAGGAAAACCTCCCCTTTAACAGGAAGAAACCTCCAGCTGAACCAGAACCAGAACCTGGCTCAGTACAAGCAGGAGAGTGGGAGTTTGAGGAGACAGGAGACATGTTGTCACATTACAACCACAAACCTTAGCGCAGACAGTGATAGCAGACAATTGTAACAAAAAACCATGTTTAGTTTCCACAAATATAAGAAAATTGGTTTAAAGTTCGTAATACCTGACGAAAAACACAACAGGTTCTTAACTGTTATAAGACAAATAGTTAAATCATTCATACGTTGAAAAAAACAACAACTATATATTCTATAATTCAACATATTAAAAATAAGTTAGACAACAATCCCCCATACTGAGAATGCATGTAGCGACAGGGGAGAGGAAAAACTCTTCTTTAACAAGAAGAAACCTCCAGCAGAAACGGAACCTGGCTCATTAATTAGCAGCCGTCTGCAACGACCGGCTGGGGGTTTGAAAGGACAGAAAACTAAACTGGATGCAAAGGAAGCTGGAAAAAAAGAGAGTTTATAGCAGCAGTTGTAGAGCGTCACTGGCAGCATCTCAGCCCATGTTCTCCTCCAAGAAGCTGTCTCGGCTAACAGAACACCAGACCAGGTGTGGCTACTATGAAGAGAAAAACACTAAGAGAACAAAAAAAGGTTAACAAGGTTGAAATAACGGCAACTAAAGCAGATTGGACAAAGGAAGAAAGTAGCAGAGAAAGAAGTGGTCAGATTGTCCTCCAGAAGTCTAAGCCTATAGCAGCATAACTATAGAAATAGCTCAAATAGCCTTACCCTGTAGAGTGAGACATGAATAAGGTAGAGCAAAGGAGAATTTCTGAGGAGGAGAAAAGGAGAGTTCTTCTCCCAAACGGATTAGGCTGTCTTCTCTACCTCTTCCTATAACCTTTATCAAACAGGAATGTTTAGACTCTTGTGGGATCAGTGGAGATAGTGCAGTAGTTTAAAATATACAATTTTCTGTTTCTGGGAAAATTCAAAAACTTCCCAGCATTTGTAATGCGTAGTTTGCAACTTCAACTGTGGAATTATCCGAGGCGTTTGCTTAAAAAGGATCATTTTGAAATACAAAAAACACCGGTTATTTCCGCCTGTTTTTTAACTTGCAGTCCTTACTGGTTGTTTTTAAGTTATATCTACATTCATTAATCCAACACCAAAAGCCCTCTGGAGGTTCTTGGTTTTCTGTCAGCTACTCGACATTTGACTGTAATATACTAATATTGCATATCTACTGTGTTCCTTCATCCTAAATACCACATTTCTCCTCTTGTATCTGATCTCTGCATTCTTGTTACTGAGGTATGACAAGACGTTTTCACTTCAGGAGTAAGTAATACAATTTTTTGGGAGCTCTAGTTTATAGCGATTGGTTTAAATTTCAAACCGTGCATGCGCAGAGAGAACATGCAAACTTAATGCTGAAAGGTTAAACTCATAACCCTCTTTCTGCAAGGCACACCATGCAGCGCTATAATAGACACAGTTCGGCCAATTTTCTTAACAAAAAATGTACAAAAACATTACTTATTGCTCATAAAACATATTTTTAAAGACGTAAACTTTAATTGTAGACAGTTTAATAGTTATTTGCTGATTAAGTACTAGAAACCTCTAAAAATGCAACTTGTGTTCCGAGGCAACAATGTACCTACATGGCATCAAAGTGGCACCAAGAACCGTTAGTGTAGTGCATGTTTTGACATCCAAAGCCATACCAATAATCATCAAACTGTTTCCCATCAAAACCATAACTACACCTTATGGGCTCTAGCTCTCGGTTTGGATGAAAAATAACTTAATATAGAACATAAACGTTTTTCTTTTTTATCACAAAGGAACTATGAATCCTTTTTAAGGTCACGTCTGAGCCTCTTCAACTTCTTCATGCCCGCTTCACACATAAACATCCTCCAAACTCCTCTATCCCACGTGAACAGACACGTACAAACTTAGAGACACATGGTCACATGCTATCTGCCTTCTTGCAGTCAAAGCCTCTGTTACCTAGGACACGGATGTGATGAAGATCCCATCTCCTATGAGACTGCAGGTGGAACTGCGGGATCTTTTCCTCCCTCTTGTGGCTGCATTGGGAAGTTGCTTTACTTTTAAATCAGGTTCTGCCTAGTAACCTAATTTGCTGACTTTTCTGGATGCAGACAGCCAGCCATGAATTTCTAATGAGATACCTCACTCGGCGAAGCCTCACAGGAGACAGAGATGAAAAGTTCAGCATGAATAATCACTCACTAGATCTCTGTGGAGGTTTACGACACCATTAGTAGGTTTTATGTATGGGTGCATTATTTCACAGACGCAGCAAGTTAATATCCCAATTCTAATTTTAAGATATTACTGTTATACCATCTACTGTTTTCTCTCTATTACTTATAACCTCTAAGTGTGATGCACTGTATACGACACGACAACATAAAAAGTGTGATTACTGTTGACTCAGCTTTTGCAGCAATAAAATTTATGGGACGTGTCGTTTAACTGGTCCTTTAAGAGCACTGGGTTATTCCTGTACTGTATTTTCATACTGACTGTGTGTGTAAATTGTGTTGCTAGTTCAAAATATTTTCGAGGGATCTCTATTCAAGATAATGAAGTTAAAGTATTATCCAGCGAGAGTTAGAGTCACATTATCCCAATGCAAAGCTTCTTTTGTTGGTCTTGGGGAACTAATGTTACGTTAAGATATTGTTTTGCATGACTAAAAGTTTGTATCCTGCAACACCCTATGACTGCTGGTGATGGATAGATATATGGAGAGACAGACGAACGGATGGATGGCCAGAAAGCTTGTTTTCTTTTAGTCCTTATGATAGTGGGATACATTTTCAAATAACAAATGGAAACAAATCTTACACATTATCTGGAATATAGTGTAGTTTATTCATTCTAATTGATGAGCTACTTTAAATATTAAAAACAAAAGTAAAAACAGCCACAGACATACATACATATATATATATATATATATATATATATATATATACACACAGCAGAAGCAGGAATTTGGGCAGAACTGAGCAGGGGCATTGTTGTGCTTTCAGATTATCTATCGCTGCGACCAACAAAACCAAAGAAAGGCAGCTACACAAAATATAGCCCACTATCCTGGTTCATTTTCCAGAATCTATAGGGAACTAATGAAGCTTAATAAAACATTTTATTACACTCTTTCTGAAACATACAGGATACTTTCCAGACATTGTTTGTAAATTAAAATGTACTACTATCCACTTAAGTTTTAAATCCATTTCCTGATGTTAACTTCTGGATGTCTGGATGCTTTTTGCGTTGTTTGCAGTTTTTTTTATGGGATTTATAGAAACAATTTTTTTAGAAACTTCTATGTTAATTTTTAAAAGATTCCAGATTACAGTTTACATTACGTCTTCATAATTTTTAAGATTATTTTCTGTAATTTACACATCAATTGGCTGTACTGTCACCATTACCTCCTTGATATTTTAATATTTTACACTTTTACTTCGTAAAATTCATTTATTTTTTATTTTTTCGAAAAAACTGAGGTCACCTTTCTGGAATTTACAGTTTTCTTTGTAAAACGTCCAATTCACCTTTCTGGAGTTTACAGGTTAATTTTCTGACACATTACTTTGTTAAATGTAAAAGCTTCTAATCCTGGAGTTTTTATACCAGTTTCTAGTTAATCAAACATTATTATCTAGATTTTCTTGCCTACTTTTATGTTTGGACATATTACCTCCATGAGAGTTACAAGCTACTGTCTGAAATTCAACGGTTACCTTTCCTGTAGTGTAAAAATTACTTTCCATTACTTTCCATAGATTTTCAAAAAATAAAAAAAATAGTTTCTCAGAAATGTTATTTTTACTTTCTAAATTCAACAGGGTACTTTAGGTAATGGTTACTTTACAGGAAACGTTCTTGGATGTGACGGTGTAGTTTTCTTATTAAAAACAGATCAGGTTTTTTGTAAGTAAATCATGGAAAGTAGTCTGGACTTAACCTGCATGCTTGGAATCTACGATGTATTTTTACCAAAGCATAAACCTTTCTAAATAGTACTTTGCAGAATTTAAACTTTTTGTAAATGTGAGAAATACTCTGTTTACAATAATCTGTTGAGTAAGGATATTTATTTTAATACTTTAATATAAGTCTTGTTGAGTAAAACTACCCGTTTCTGTTTATATCAGGGCAGCAAATGAACTATTAATGTCTACCTCTATATGTTTGTTTAACAAATGTGTTCCGAGACAACTTACCAGCACCAAATGAAATTTTCTAGCCAAAAAAAAAACAAAAACCTGAATGATGTACAATACGTCTTTCCATCTAAAAAAATTGTTTGTATTTCTACGTTTTCTAAACCTGTGCCGTTGAGGGTAAAGCATTTATGCACTGTACCTATTTTAAATGGTAACAATCAATATACTTAACTTTTCATGTAAAACCACCGTCAATCAGCCCAAAAAAAAAAAAAAACACATTCCTTGTGTCCACATGATGGACTGCTGTTTAACCCACCCGCATTGCATTGTCATTTTAAAGTAGATATAGGCAAGGGTGATCAGAGCAAATGCAACTAAATCAGAGATGCACACTGACTACACTTATAACAAATAAAAGACAAATATTAAAAATAAGCATTGTTTAAAAGGTAACACAAGATGATGTCATTTACTGTGGGACCAGTGGGTCTATTGAAACTACTCATCTGTCCTAAGAGTCCTTAACACCCAGCTATGGTGTGGTTGTGATATACTGAACGTTCTTTGTAAACATTCTCTGTTCTAGGCCTCTATTTCGGATTGATCTGTGGTGACACTGCCGTTCAACTCTCCCAACGTCGTTTGCTCCTGGATATCCGTCATCTCCCCGACAGTGAAGATCAGCTCTCCCGTCTTGCTGTCGGCCGAGCCGCCGTCTGGCTGCTTCGTGGCTTGCTCAACGAGTGTGGGCTCCTCATCCAGCCTGCTGGAGATGGACCAGTAGAGGTGAGCGTCGAGTCTGGCCGCGGCCAACGCGAGCTCCCGTGCTGAGCAAGAAGGCGTGACCACCTTAGTTGGAGTAAACGAACGTCATTTAGTTAGGCTCTAAACGCAAAACAATCAGATTGTGGATCAGTGCATCTCAGAATGAGTAAGAAAAACATTAGTTTGTCTGTAGGATTCCCACCTAAATCCTAAATCGATGTAAGTTTATTCCATTCTTTGGTTATTAAATCCCTGAATAAAAACCACAGATCAAAACTTTTAATCCAGTTGTATAAATTCAACTTTGTATAAATTCAGGTCCTTACTCCCCCCCATTAGTGTATTTTAAGAGTAAGAATTGGCATATAGTCCATCTATTAATTTCTATGTCTTCCCAGAGCAATCAAGTTTAGTGGCCCTCCGACTTTTTGCAGTTCAATAAGATGCTTTTTCTGTGGAAATATAGCTTTGTATAACATAACTAAAACATTCCAAAGAAAATGCAGCTTGAGTTGCTCAAAAGCCTACAAAGCAGTGTTAATAGAAATGTTATTTAATGTAATTAGCTGTGACCTCGACAGTGGAAATCAAAATTACAGAGGCTGTTAGCATTTGTGGAAGTGCAAAGATATTTCCCAGTGTGCATATTAAAGGAATACTAAAGAAGTTTCAGTTCAGTGTGGGCAAAAGCAGTTGTGTTTTGCCAAAAGGAAGACTGCATTTCCCATGATGACTAGCGCCTTTGTAGTTGTTTTGTGTGGCAGGGTTCCTGCCACACTCCTCAAAGTTGCTTAGCGCCGGTTAAAGCGATACGGACCCCCTCGGGCATTGAAAGAGGTGTCATTCAACGAGCTGTAAGTCAACGTATAAACACTAAAGTTATAACAATATTTTATGAACTGTAAAAAGCTACTTACTGTGGTTTAAATAATATTAAAGTACATTTTCTGTTTGAAATATTATAATAGGTGGTTAAATGCATTTTTGGAGGTGGAAGGGGATCAAGTATTCGTAGATTTTAGCTATTTTCTGCTAGTGCCAATTTTGGAACACCCTCTTGAAATTCTTTTTTAATACAATGAGAATTGCTTTAAAAAAGATGCAGATGTTAAGCAAACATTTTAAACAACACCCGGCAAAAGTAAGAACAGTAGAGTCGCAAAAAATATATCCTTGACTAAATTTATATTAAAATTATAAGGAAAAGCAATACATTTCTTTAATAAGAGGATTAGTGGAAAATTTTGACAAATCTTTCTAGGAAAGCTTGTCTATGATATCATTATCTGAATATAAAAGCTTTGCTTACTTTTGAGAAATGGACTTGCACGAGATATCCTCCCAGAGAGACGAGCAGGAGGCGTCCTAATGCCACAACAGAATCACCTCTGCTCAAATCCCCGCTTGGATGTATGACTTAACCTTATCTCTTAAAACAAACCCGTACTTCCTCTAAAAGAAAGCTATTTTAAGAACCAGGAACCATTTAGATTTCGGGTTATGATCAACATATAATTTGTCTAAGGGGACTGTTAAGGTTTACGGTTAAGTAAAACAAAGTATAGTGTAAAGCCTTTCTCAACCAGTTATACACAACACAGGAATATCCACAAAATGCAAACATTTTAAAGACAAGAGAACTAGTCTGAAATTTAGAGAATTCAGTATCCAGGAATAATGTACTTTCCTATAATCCACCCAGAAGGTTTTAAAACAGGAGGAGAAAAATGAGTTGATAGGAAATTGAATGCTGCTCTGCTGATACTGTAGCACTGTATTTCCTCAAAGTTCCTTTTTAACACTTATAAAGTGTAGAAACTGGCTTATGTTCCTACATTTCCCAGCATGCTTTCCAGAAGCCCCATGAGAGTGTGAGAATATAGGATGTTGGGTAGGTTGGGGACAGGAACAGAGCTTAGAGGATTTTGTTAACCTGAATTTTGTTTGTTGGGATGAATTTTTAGGCTATTATTACCTATAAATAATTTTCTTGTCCATAAAACAAGAAAATATACAAGTATACTTATGTAAAAGGGAATCATTTTAGTGAGGGACCAAAAACCATACTATGAAGTTTAAAAATTTCAGGATAAAAGTATGAATAGCTGTAACAATAATGACCTCAAACGTGTGATGAAAGGATCCGTAGTCCACGTCAAAGAAACCCTCCGCCAGCGACATCATGGGGCTGAACCTGTGACCCCACAATAGCTCCTCGGCCAGGTAGGAGCTCCGTGCCTGACATGTCATCCCTGCACATGTAAAACAAACTCCCGAGCTTTTTATGATGGGGAGAAAAATATAAATACGAAAGCAGTTTCCTAATTTCTTCGAAATCAGATAGATAATCTCACATTTAACCAAACAACATTTTGATATAAAGGATCGTAATGTTGGCTAAAGGACTCCAAGTCTAAATTGTTACCTTGCACCAGTTTGCATGACAACTGGTTTGAGGTATTTGTGTTTAGTGTGTGTTTTCATGTTGTTTTCATAGAGATAAGTTTTTTTTTTCAAGGTAAACTCTTCAAACAAGCAATTCTTGTTATATCATTTATAATTGTAGTGTTTTAAACTTTAACTTTGGACATGATAAATAAGTCTGGTAGCATCTAAGATGGAAACCTTGTAGGTTATCTGAGCATTTAATGGTATAATAATTGGGGGCAGATTTATAAGAATCCTAACTTCTGATATGATTGGCAGCTGTTTTGAATATTTTCCACTTATGACTAATTTTATCACCAATCTCTTTTTGTTTGGCATAAGGTTGTATAACCTTTACAAGATTGGAGGGCAGCACTGGTTGCTTCTCTGAAATTGCCTCCATAAAATCAATTGAATTTAGTTAGAAGCAGCTTTTTTTAAAGTGATAATAAAAAAAATTTTGTTTAGTAGACTGGAAGCTGAATTTAATCATCTTTATTTTATTTTTCATATCTTAATACGTAAAACAAAATCTGTTGAAAACAGAGTGTTACTTGTTTTTGTGACAGCTTTAAATATAATGAAGAATCTATAAGAGAAAAGTCTTTCTAGGGCTGCTTTGACTGTCAGCAGCATAAATATAACCCAACCTTCTGACAAAAGGAATCAATATCTGGAGAGGAGGTCACAGTTACTTCACAGAGACAGACCCAGAATAGCTTTCATACACCAAGCTCTTGTCGGCCTGCTAGAACTGCCGATTGTATCATCACGGTGAGTAATAGATAAAAGATGTTTAGAGAAAATGATAAGTTAAAAGGTAAAACTAATACAGTAATTAAAACTCTAACTTTATTTAGGAAAGGAAAAACTCTATCATATTGTTTCACAACTCTGTAAATGAACCAAGTCCAGTAATAACTTTTCATTAGTTTGGAGTCTCACAAGATGGAGATCTTGTGGATTATCTGAGCATTTAATGGTATAAAAGCAGAGTAGATTTGTAAGAATCCTAACTTCTGAGATGATTGGCAACTGTTTCATGTTTACATTCATGTTGACACCAATAGCCTAAATGTAGCCTTTACTGTCATTTTAGACTCAATTGGCTTCGCTCAAAATATCCAGACACCTACCCACTCTCTTGGTCACACTTTAGACCTTGTGCTGACTTACTGCATTGAGTGTGAAAACGTTACTGTAATGCCTCATAACCCTCTACTTTCTGAGCATTATTTTGATAACTTTTGAGTTTTTTTTTAATAAGTACTCAAAATCTGAAAGAAAATGTTATTATAGTAGGTGTGTATCAGACAATGCTGTTACAACTTTTAAAGAATCCATTCCACCTTTAATTTCTTCAGTATCTCTGATTTTCTTGTAATTGACTTGAGACGACATCTGTTGTAAATTGGCGCTATGTAAATAAACTGATTCTTAATTCTTGATGGACATAACATTATATGTTTATGCACAGGAAGCAGAAGCTGATGTGTTAATAAAGCAATGTATCTTTTTAAAATATATAAATGCAAAGCAATACATCAAGGAAAGTTTATTTTTCATTAATTTTAGCATTCAAGGTTACTGGTTCAAGTCAAACAACATGTCTTACCAGTAGCTTCAACCATTCCTTCCAGAATGACCACAATCTCGAAGTCCTCCTTCTCCAGCTGGGCCTGTGACATGTCCCAGAAGGGCGAGCGTGCGTCAATTTCATGGGAGATCACCAGCGGAGAAACGAGGAAGAGGCGGTCGTCTCCCGTCTCAAAGCCTACGCTGATGTCTGTTTGGTCCAAAGGGATGAACTCGCCTAGAGGAGACAAAAAAAAAAAAAAGTTTTTTGTATCCCAAACACAAGTCAACAAGATAACAAAATGCTTCCATTTTAAATTATCATTGTGTTATAATTGTAGTGAGTTCATTTTCTCTCACCCTCTTGAGTCTGCTTGGACTTGATTAGCTTAGCCCTCATGTTGGCCCCCACGATATGAGACCTCCGAAGGTCACCCACCCTAAACATAAGGCAGAGCTTGTCGTCTCTCAGAGAGATGATGGCATGCTTGGAGAACACCAGCGTCTCGGCTCGTTTGTTAGGCTGTGAGATCTTCACAAACATGCAGCCAACCTAGACAGAGAGAAGGTTTGCGTTCAGATCGGTTATTTGCATCAGCTGCAAAAGTGTAGGACTAGCTAAAAATGTAAAAGCAATCCTATTATAATGAACTCGTCTGCTGAACAGCCCAGTGATGCTGATGCTGGATGTGCAGCTGCAGGATTTCCATTGTAGCTTCTGAATGCAGACTGAGCCGAGCTTTTTTTCTCCTCAATAGAGCTATTTCCAGCTTCCAGTGTTTAAAGCAGTGGTGACACTTGAATTAACCTCAGACTGAAACATTTTTAATATGCACACAGTCTAACATCCCACGTGTCCATCAGTTCGGAATATGGCTTTTTTCCAATTCTCAGACATGCATAAACATGGTTTAGCCTTGATGCTGCTGTGAGAACTCATTTGAAATCAAATCAAAGCATGCTGTATAAAAATGTGGAGCTTCTTTTGATTTTTTTAAAAGAATTTGTCTTCCAACTACACCAAATCTTTGCTGTGCTATAATAATCTTCCATGGGAAGCATGAAAACTAGATATGAAACCAGACAATAAATACATGTCTTTTTGACATTATATTGGACCAAACCTTTCTTTTTCTATCAGATATCCCTGAAATATTTATTCCTCCTAAATTTAATAACAATGAGAGAATGTGATTTTTTTTTTTTTTACCGAGTTGGTTTTGGTTCCTTAGGATTTGGTGGCTTAGCCTTGAAATAACTGATTTGAGTCAAATGTGTTGGGTATCCTTCCACAATCCTTTCACAATAATTTACTGGTGGATTTTTTTCTGTTTGCCAACAATTGTCCAGTGGAATAGACTGGACTCATTGTCATCCTGCATGAACCAGTTTGGTATAAGTTTAGCTTTTTAACACAGTGCACAACCCCAGTGGAAGCATCATTAAAAGGTGGGTTCACTGCAGTTATAAAAGTATGGACGTGGTGCACAGCTGTGACAGTGCCATGACTGTTTCCATTGCTCATAATAAAGCATATTAAAGTATATATGGTCTGTCGCAGTTTTTTGCTTAAGTATGTTGAGAACCAGATACTTTTTGTATTATGTCCTGCTTTACAATGCAAGATGATCTGGATACAGGAACAAGTATACATATTATCTCTGTTGCTAAGCAACCAATTGCACTTTTCTCATTTACTGAACCAAGTGAAGTATTTCCAAATTGAAATTGTTATTCACAAATGACTGTCTCCGAATTAATATTTCTAGTTTAACTATTTTTTTTTACCTTCATTATTTCGAGCAAATGTATCAGGCCATTACATAATTGTATATCTGATGCTGCTGTTGGATAGGAAATGTACTGCTACTACGGTAATACTACTTTTTCTTCAGTTATCTAATAGCTAAATAAATCATATAGCATAGCCCCCCCCTCCAACCTTTCTGCTCACCATGAATGCATTGACCATTGATCCCAGTATAGCCTGCAGCAGCAGCAGCATTGTTCCCACTGGACACTGATCGGTGATGACGCGGTGTCCGTAGCCAATCGTGGTCTCTGTCTCGATGGAGAAGAGGAAGGCTGATATGAAACCGTTGACATTGTTCACACACGGAGTCCACGCCTCATCCTCCAGATGTTCCAGATCACCCCTTTGGGAGCGAGAGGAGGAGAATGTGTGAGAAATAGTAGGGTGGGAGAAGGCGACAAAGTGGGTGTCAAAAAAAAAGAGAAAAAAAGAAAGCAGTTTATTTTTTTTTTACTTTTAGAGCGTATGTGCATGAGTATAAACATGACAACTCAGCTCTCCTTCTTATTCGGAAAAATTAATCCTGCGCAGGTTGCTCGGTCAGTAACCTGACATGTACGCTGTCATTTTTTTTACTCACGCTGCAAAAAGTCCAACACCGTTTTCATCTCAACCCTTCCAGTATAACACACAAGACATAATTCATTCCCATAAGAGTCTGCAGCGCTTCCTTTCAATCACACACTACACAGGTTAATGCTGCTCATTACCACTGCCGCAGCAGGTTACAGCTAATTAATGGGAGTGGTGTGAAGCACTTTACATAATCTTTGACTTTTATCGTACTGTGCGGGTGTGCGAAGACTCGAGGCGGCCCAGAAAGTGCCGTGGTAACACTTTAGGGAGAATATAAAAGGTCATCATTTTTCTAAAAGACCATGTTAGCTAATTACTTCTGGCCGAGACATCTGGGGAGGAGAGTCCTCGTCATGATGAAATGCATACAAAATGTATGTTTGCGTGATCATCAGTTTTTTTTTAATGTATTTATTTATTAATCCACTCTAGCAGCGAAGATGTCTGAAATGTGATGCCACCTTTAGATGATGATTGAATAAGTGGCTTGACATTTGGAAAAATATGTCAACGTTAACCGCATTGCTAAAAGCTTTGTGAAAAGATCGATGTCACTGTTTTGCCAGTCAGCAAACCACGATTCAGTGGCTGAAATGCAGTTAAATTATCTTATAACCGGAGTAAATAAAACAACTCAATGGACTTGGAATAAAACTCATCCTGTCATTTATCTTTAGACCTTACACACCAATGTATGTCTAAATGAGCTATTTCATTAAGCTTTGGCTTTTAGGCTATTATGTTCTGAAGTATATTGAACATATCTACACATTGACTTTTTGAAGATCATCAGGTGAAGAAACGACAGGTACTAGCTGGGTTGGTATCAATACATCGACTATAATGAGCTGCATTTCTATTTTATTTAGAGATTAAGGAAATAATAACATAAAATGGTCAGTGAAATGCACCTGATGATAGGTTCAGGTACTGTAAACGCTTTTGTCTTTACATCGTGATACGTTCCGTGTTTGATCATTCATCCAACAAGGTTGGATAACAAGGTTGGATCTAGACAAATTTGAAAAACCTCATTCCAGAGAGATATCAATACTGTTGCTGCTCTTATTACAAAAAAAGTGTTGTACCTGGTGGTTTCCACGTCAGCTTGACACAATGCAGCTAACGCATGTATCCTGTCTGCAGGTTTCTGCACCTCCACCATTGGTCTTTGTGGAGGAGGGAACAGTGTATATACAATATTAGATTGTTAAGTCTTCCTTTTGAACTTCAAAGCTACTTTCTGTCTTTCACTAACACACTGGGCAATTTGGAGCTGTGCGTGCTTCGTCTTACTTAGAAGCTCTGTTCCAGCAGAGAGCTCTGTGTTATTACTGGTGTCCTGTTTAAAAGAGCTTCATGAAGTTTGGTGAGTTCTTCGGGTTCAAGTTCAAATCAAGTGCAACTCTTACTTCAGCTGCTTTAAGTAACTTTGCTAACGTTGCCTGGGGAGTTCTCACCTCAGTTCTAGTGGGCTGAGTATGGATCCCTAGCCCTCTTAAACGTCAGGAAGACTAAGCAACACAAGTATGTGGGTTACGCGTAACAAATAATCTACCAGGCTATCCGACCTCCAGGACCTATACAAAATTGTAAACACGCTATAAACAATCAGGAAACTCACATTGTCCATTATAGGAAGTGCGTCGTATTCCTGATGTCACATCTTGGTGTATTAAACAGTTAACAGTTTTGGTTGCTCTTAATGGGTGTGACAGACAGTTGTTGCTGCATTGTATTTTGAATTTGCATCTGATTTCAATAAAAAGAAACATAAATAAGTAATTATATTCAAACCTTGAAGTTTAATATGCTTTTTTTTTTTAGGTAAAGCCTACAATATTGCAGCGTGCATTAAATCATACAAACTAAATCAGATCTTTCATTCAATTTTTAATGTAATTATTGAATTACCCTCAGGGAAAAATTGAGTATTTTTGATTTGATTTGTTTTTGAGGTAACTGCAGCACAACAAAAAACTAAAAAAATGTCATTCTTGCTGCATTCTTGTTACATTATTGATTTTTCTATTTAGAATAGTAAAAGATAAATATTCCCTAACACTCTAAACCACAAAAAGTAAATACAGATTTCTTACACCATAGATGATCTTTATAGATAGATCCTACAAGAACAACAAAAAAATATATTATGTTCACAAGATAAAAACATGCAGGATTTAGCGATGATACTGACTTATGTGAGGTTTAACAATGAGACATTATATTTAAGTTATGTATCATATAAAAAATACAATAACGTCTGTGTATCTTCCTTCATCATAAAGACCCACTGTTTTGATCTTTTTCTGGTTCTTTTTTGCAAATTTGTGTGCATATATACTCATATACTGTTTTCCCAATACAAGGATTAAGATTTAAATTGATTAATTAATATTCTGCGCATCCACAGAATATAATGCAGGTTACATTCTGCTTATAGCCTCTATGAAAGTAGTCTCTAATGCAAAAAAAAAGCTGTTTATTAAGCGTGTTGCTTCTATTTACTATAAAAACCACCACCTGCCAATAAACCTTACCTACAGTAGGCAATGAGGTACCAAATGGCCCCGAAGAAGAGCCACGTGACGGCATAGGCCATGACAAAGACGAAAAGCGAGCAGCGCCAGTTCAGGTCCACCAGTGTGGTAAAGATGTCGGTCAGGTATCGGTACGTCTTATGCATGTTGCCGTGCTGTACATTGCAACGCCCGTTCTTCTCAACGTAGCGTTGCTTCTTACGTCGAGCCCGGGCTGATAAAGGAGTGAAAATGAAGAACATTTATTCAGAGAAAATTAACCCCAGGAGTCAGACGCTACAAGGGCGGATATAAGAGTCTCACTTTCAATACGGATTCTACCTTTTCTTGGTAAGCTTTTACCAAATTATCTCATTCAAAATCATTCAAAACATAAAACACATACAATGCAAAGCCCGCATCTCTAAAGCTATGAATGAATTTGAAGCTACAAGCAAGACTGAGAAGATAAAATGAGGCAGATGAGTGAGGAGGATAAACGAGAACAGGAGGCAAGAGACGACGCTGCTCAAAGAGACAAGATGGGAAAACAGATGAAAACAGAGAGGTGAGGAGGGGAGAGCAGATGAGTTGTGACAGGACAACATCATCAAAGACTAAAAGAAGAAAAGCTACAATAAAGAACCGATAGAAACACGCTAAATGATGATCAAACGTCTATGTAAGACGTTTCAAGCATCACATACCACTGTTAAAATCAAGGCTGCCTTCTTACAGGTGGCCATGAAGACTTAAAAGTATGAGAAAAATGCAAATAAAAAAAAAAGGTATGATTTTTTATTTTAAAACATAGTCTCTTGACCATTTACTGGAGAATCAGTTCCCCCATTCTCCTACTAACCTCCAAGGAAAGATGGTTTAGATGATAGAGGGAAAGAATATTTATACTTAACAAGCCATCATTAAGGCATTGACTCAAATATAAGCGAGCGTAGTTGGTTAAGATTTTTTGTAGGAGTTTCTTGAGAAATATTTAAATTCAGGGATTTGTGCAAACACCTCGACTGATCCCAGAAGAGCTTTATTTTTTTAGCCTCCAAGCAGTCAGACCTTCTGTTTTTATTGTAACGTGGGAATAAGCAATATCTCTTCTGGATTTTTCTTTGGTTTCTCTGATTCTCTAACTATTTACTAATTTCCACCTCATTTTCCTCCCACTAATGTACGTGGATCAGGCGTAACCTTGTGACCCTGTCTGGTCTGCAGCGATGACGGCTCACATGTAGCAAGCTAGGATGCACCAGCATGAACTCCTCCAGCAATTTACCATTAGATCGCATAAAACATGCTTTAGCGGGCCTTTACTCCAACATGTCACCAATTCATCACTGTTTCTTTTATGACAGACACTGACCATTGCAGTTTGTCAATTTTCCGACACGCTCAGCTATGTTGAGCCTGTTTCCTATTCGAACACATAAACTTTGGAGGAAAAAAGCTTCCTCATGCTGCCTAATATAGCCCACTCACTAAAATGACACGTGAATACGTTTTATTCACTTCATTTTTTGGTGGTCATTATTTTAAACTTCATTCGTAATTAGGCTTTAAAAATGACAAACATGAGGGTAGAATAGTTTGATAGATAGAAAATTGCATTTTAGACCAAGTGATGGAAAACATGCACTTTAGATGATCAATTGAGTTGTTTTTTAGCCAAGGTGTGCCGTAAATACTGGCGGCAAAAGATGTCGAAATCACTGAGGGCTGAAGAAGTCCTCTGGTAGTCCAAATTAAAGACTTGCTACCACTGCAATTGAGAGACAAAGAGGAGGAAGTACAGTCGAAGATAAGGAAATCAATCATGATGTATTTGCACGAGAAGAGTGTTGAGTTCTCCATAGATCACCTAGAATAATAAAAAAATATATATTTCTTTTGAGAAACAGGTTTGACATTTTAAAACAAAGGAGAACAGAGGTGACGCCGCCCCACTCACCCCATCCGAATCGCCCCCTCTCTTTTTCCGTCCCCGGGGTCTTCTTTATGTGCTGATTGGCGTTGGCCTCCCGTTCCGCCAGCTTGGACTGGAACGACCTTTTGACCTTGGCCAGGGGCGGAGGCGAAGGTGTGGTCTGCGTGGTGACAACGTGGCCGAGCTCCTCGGAAACGTTGAAGACCTCAGTGGAGGCGGAAGACTTGGTAGCCGCCTCCGCCGCCTCGCCTTCGCCTTTCTCCTCCACGGGGAGCGCAAGGGAGTCGGGACGGGAAGGGAAGACGGAGGTCTCCAGCGCCATGTTCAAACTGCGTGTGTATGTGTGTAGAGTATTAGGTTGTAATTGATATCTTTCTTATGTCAGACTGGGTCCAGCTGCGACTTATTGAACCATTTGTTTTCTTGACTGAAGCCTGGAATGAAAGAAGCAAATACAACGGTCAAAAAAAAGTGAATTCATTCAAATCATAAATGCTTCATGAACAAATGAGTTCAAAAAAAGTTTCAAATCTAAGGAAACCCAGCAGATTGCATCGAGTCATTGACTTGCAGCATTCATTCCTCCAAGATTAACGATAGCTTGCGTTGTCGTTGACTTTACAGCAATCCCCCATACTGAGCATGCATGTAGCGACAGCAGAGAGGAAAACCTCCCCTTGAACAGGAAGAAACCTCCAGCTGAACCAGAAACAGAACCCGAACCTGGCTCACTACAAGCAGGAGACTGGGAGTTTGAGGAGACAGGAGACATGTTGTCACATTACAACCACAAACCTTAGCGCCGACAGTGATAGCAGACAATTGTTACGTCAAAGAAAAACCATGTTTAGTTTCCACAAATATGAGAAAATTGCTTTAAAGTTCATAATATCCCAAGAAAAACACATCAGGTTCTTAACTGACAAACGACAAATAGTTTAAATCATCTATACGTCAAAAAGAAACAACAACTATATATTCTGTAATTCAACATATTCAAAATAAGTTAGATATGAAAATTCTAGTTAAAACAGGAAGTCCTGATATGCACATGTTCAGGATACTTGTGTCCCCTGTTTTCATAGAGGTGCACAGCTGTGCACATTCACGCTGGAAGTCTCTTTAATTAAGCCAGTTTCACACACACACACACACACACACACACACACACACACACACACACACACACACACACACAAAACGCCTTGAGTTATCTATATATGTGTGTGTGTGGTACTTGCATGCATGTGTGAGTATGTTGTGTAAGTGCACTTATTGTGCTATTCTAACCCTATGCTTATGCCTGCTGAGATTTCTTACATAAGTCCCGAAGAGGAATTAAATATGCACAATGAGGCATGGTGTTCCCTAATATATATATATATATATATATATATATATATATATATATATATATATGAAAAAATGGAGTCCAGGTTGTTTTCCAGCAGACCTGGATGTTGTGCCTCCATTTAGGTAACAGGTCGCAGGAGAGAAAAGGAGGAAGAGAGACGGTTCAGATGACGCACTATGCTGCTGATGGATGGATCGGAGATGTTGGAGTCCCTCTGAGTTAGCCAGGATGAAAAAGAAGCATCTGGATTCATGAAACATCCTCCTACCTGTGACCTGGATCCAGCTGATTGTTTTTATCGCGATGAGAAGGTGAGGCTGCTCCCGGATCCCGCCGGTGTCGGCACCCGTTCGGTTTCACCCATGTCGGCTCCTGTTCGGGGCTTGTTTTTCTCTCTTCTCTTCCAGGAAGACAGCGAGCACCTCTCTGGTCACGCACCGAATGGAGCTCCCGCAACTACACCGCCGGCTGGAGATCAGGCGGACCAGGCGGAGTGTTCGCGCAGACGCGTCTGCGGAGCATGGGCTGAAATGGTGGCGTCGGGAGAACCCCGCAGCTTCATGATGAGGAGGAGGATGCTGTCATCAGTACAGCCCTGTCAACCCTGGCTCAGTCAGACGCCTCTCATTACCACAACACAGAGACGCTCCTCCTCCTCCTCCTCATCATCATCCCCATCATCATCATCCCCATCATCATCATCATCATCATCATCATCATCATCCCCATCATCCTCACCATCATCATCATCATCATCCCCATCATCCTCATCATCACCATCATCCTCCTGCGGGCACCTTGACTCTCAGCATCTGCAGAGTTCACTGAGATGAACTCTGTATATCTATTTTTATAAATTTATGTCTGGGTTAATGCTGGAAAATTTACCATTGGCTTTACACTTTTTTTTTTTTTTTTTTATAAAACAAGGATAATTTTTTTTAAATAAGGAAAGTAAGGACACTATTTTTTTTTTGAAACCCCCAAATGTTATTAGTGATTTGAGTTATCAGAACCTGCTTTTTGCAGTTGGTGATGGGAATTGTTTCTCTTTTGTGGGATCCGAATCATTTGGCTAAGTCCTTTTGGCTCCCAAATGGATCTTAAATTTATACCAAGCTATTATTAAAATTTTTATTTAATATGTTTTCCCATCAGGAGGAGAAATAGCAAAATTTATGAGAGTCAGAAATAAAAAAAAGTTGGAGAAATGATAAGGACTAAAAGATATTGGAGAGAATAGGGGACATATTTAATTGTATCAGGTCTTAGAATAGATTCAAAATGGATTCAAAATAACTTTATTTATCATTGGAAAACATCAGAAATGGAAAATGAGTAACAAAAGAAAAATGTCATTCTGCAAAGGAGGATATATTAGCTTGAGAGAAATAAATTAGTTACGAATCTTAGTCATATCATTTTTTTATTACTTAAAGTTATCGTTCAGTTAAAAGCACCGGCATATCGACGTGGCTCTGCCGCGGAAGCCACTTGGTTGCAGTTCGGCCGCCGACCTGTAGGCGGCAACACATTCGCTCGCTGCTGGCGGTGAAACGGTCTTTTTCTTCAAGATGTCGGTGTATGGGCCAGTGGTGAAAATCCATCCTGTTGTCCTCGCCTCGATCTGCGACTCTTATGAGCGACGGAATGAGGGCGCGAGTAGGGTCATCGGAACCATTTTGGGTCTGTACCAACGCCGCGTAAACGTCGCTCTCTGGCGAGCTTACGTCGCCGCAGAGATGCTAGGAAAGCTGTGTGTAGCGTTAGCTCCGCCGCTAACACATGTTAGCCGGGTTCGGGCTAATTGAGCCACATCTGGCGCATCAGCAGAGGCAGAATCTCGTTAAAAAAAAAGCTGTTTGTTGATTAGTTCCGTCCTTCTCTTTCAGGCACCATTGATAAACACTCTATCGAGGTGACCAACTGCTTCTCCGTCCCCCACAACGAGTCTGAGGATGAGGTGAGCTCCTGCTAACCTGAGGGAACTATGGAGGCAGCTTCTGCCTATAGAAGCTAAAACCACACACTAACAAGACAAAATGTGTTTAATTACATTTAAAAAGTCCATTTACTGTGAATTGACAGATATATGGACTGAACAGCTGTTTAAAGCATTGATAGTATAAAATCTTACTGATCTGAGTAATAGTTATGATCTTTATAGTGTAATAATAGAAAAATGTGTGCCATAGTATCTGCTCTGATGGCCTCATACAAAACCAAACATAAGGTTTATTTAATTTAAACTCAGTCAGAAAGGGTTCTTTTGGTGGGTTTTATTCCTGTACGTTTCTAATGATTATACAAAATCATCCAACAGGATTTTAAAAGTAGCAAATTGAACCTTTCTGTCCAGGAACAAATCATTCTGCAAGTAGTTTTCTTTCTTGTTTTCGTAGCAATAGATTCATTTGATCTTAAACCTCAAGATAGAAACGCATAGTAGTTTCATTAAATGTCCTCGACTTAAACAATTTAAAATGGCACTACTGCTTGTCAGCTGGCTGAAAGAAGGGAACTGCACTTTTCCCTACTGGCCGTGTAAGAACATGTGGTCCCAAAAAAACAGAGGCACTCAAGATCTGGCATCTGATTAAGCGCTGCCCTGGACTCTTGTTGGGGTGACATTGTTGTAAAACATAAACAGGATCTCTGTTTATGTTGAGGTAGCTCAACAGAAACTAGCTTAATCTTGCATCTTTAAAAATATATTCTTTGTTACGTTCTATCAGTTTCTACATCAGATGCATGTGGTGCCGTTGTAAACTATTAAGCTGTCATCACTCCCTGTAGTTTTCTGCATTTTCTTGCTTTGAGGTGTTACGGGGATTGAAAGGACAATGTCACATGGTTTAAGTTGGGCGTTTGTATTTATTTTACAACTTCATCAACAAGCTAAAACTATATTTTAATATAAATATATTTTAATACATTCAAGCAGGATTGGCTGAAACAATAAATATATTTTGATCGACTAGCCCAGCATTGCTTCTAATAGTGAAGTTGATAAACACAACTGGTTCCCTAATCACATTTAACCCCCCTTAACTTGATGCAGTCAAATACACACAAGTGCAACCAATTGAACTTGTGAATTGTGCATTAAGCAGAGATCATAAATCTGACAGAAGAAATGCAGAGTTAAAGGAAATGTGGCCTGCAGGATCGGAGAAATCTGCAAGATGGCCTCAGTTTTTACACCTGATATTCCAAATTTTTTTTTTTTGTTTGTTTTTTTGCCTGAAGTTGATCTCTCTTGAGTTTCCGCCCTGCGCAACATGATTGCTGGAAGGATTTCAACCTACAAAGTTCAAAGCCTTTTTTTTTTGTATGAATTGCATCTTGGGCTGTTTAGTTTTTCGTCATGAGATTATCGGCGTGTGCAAAGTTCATATCACAAAGGATTGTGTGGAGCGCCTGATATTTTGATATTTTCAGTCTGTGGTAGAGCGTTGCATGTTTCATGCTAATGTAATATTTGGTCTCAGCAGAAGATTCTCACATTCCCGCTCTAATGACATTAGCACAAATGCTAAAGGTCACGGAGTGAAGGAAGCCTGGTTTGAGAAAGAAGAAAATTGTTGTATTACACCTGATTCCAAGATTTTTTTTCTCAATATGTTGAAGGCCCAACTGCAGAACAACAAATCAGTCCTACATTTCTGGACGTGTGCAGAGTGACTTCTTCCATTACTGCATCAGAAGCGAGCCGAGCTGTCGGCGTCTCTCATGTTCATGTGCCTTCATTAAACCTCCGTCAATGTCTGCAGGTTGCCGTGGACATGGAGTTCGCCAAGAACATGTACGAGCTTCACAAGAGGGTGTCGCCCACGGAGGTCATCATCGGGTGGTGAGCCGGCGTTTGCCTTAAGAGTGTAAACCATAGCGTTGAAGGTCGCACCGCGGTGACGCCTCTCCTTACAGGTACGCCACGGGCTTCGATATCACCGAACACTCCGTGCTCATCCACGAGTACTACAGCCGCGAGGCCACCAACCCCATTCACCTGACTGTGGACACGGCGCTGCAGAGCGGGAAAATGAACATCCGCGCCTACGTCAGGTGACCCCATCCGTCCGCCGTGGGTCAGCGAGCAAGCCAGCGGCTTCGGTCTGATTGGATCTTCTCGATGTGTTTGTGTCTCATTCAGTGCCCAGATGGGAGTGCCTGGGAAGACGGTTGGCGTTATGTTCACCCCGCTGACTGTCAAGTACATCCACTATGACACCGAGAGGATAGGCGGTAAGAGTGCAGAGCAGGCCGTTTCCAGCCTCTCACTTTGTGTTCATGAACGTTTACGCTTCAGGGTTTCAAGGGTGTGATTGTACGTGGTGGCTTAACGGAAAAAAGAGGAATTTTACAAGTACTCCCTCAATGCTTCCTTTAGCTTTTTTACCGCCAAGATCAACATCTCAAAAGCTACCTGAACTTGAACAACAAATCCAAGATGAGTTGAAAAAGGAGGATTTGTGGACGCAAAGCAGCACCAGAGAGAAGAAGGAAGTTAAAGCTGTCTTACATCAGTCCTTACAGGCAGGGGTTAAAACCCCGACTCTCCCACGCCTATTTGCTCGGGCTTTCTAACCCCAATAGCCAGACAGTGATTCAGAGAGGAGTGGCAAAAACAAATGAGATCGATTAACGTTGCTTTGCAAAAAACCAAGGGGCTCACACAAGATATTTGAAACCGTTATACAGCAACGCTCTTCAGTCAGAGGCTTCAATAGATTCCTTGCAAGATTGACTGCTACTGGAGATCCTTACTCTCCCTAACATCATCACTCACGAGTGAAGATTTTTTTTATTTCTTGTCACGTTGCATTTCTGTTTGAGGGTAGTTATTTCGTGTGATTTAAAAAAAAATTCATTTATTTTTGGGGATTGTTTTTTTTTTAAATCGTTATTGTTACATTTGCAAGCATGGTGGTGGTAGCATCATGCTGTGGGAAATAACCGATTCTCAAATGTTTTCTTTAAAGCCAGGTCCGAGTTTAGAAATTAACAAATGTAAATATTTTCTATCACTGCTTTTGTGCAAACATGTCGATTCAACTCTTATCTCCTTGTTGCAGTGGATCTCCTACAGACAACTCGCTTGACTCCCAGTCGCACCAAGGGGCTGACCTCTGACCTGTCCCAGGTGGGATGCGCCGCGTCCAGGGTCCAGGACATGCTGACCACGGTGCTGGCGTACATCGAGGATGTGCTGGTGAGTGCTAAAGCGGGCTTTAGTCAGGGAACGGCTGATGGATTTGAACTGTGACCGTAGTCTGGGGAACTCTCGTGTCTCAGTCTGGAAAGGTGACGGCAGATAACAGCGTGGGCCGCTTTCTCATGGACCTGGTCAACAAAGTCCCGACCATCTCGGCCGAGGACTTTGAGAACATGCTCAATTCCAACATCAACGTAAGCGCTGCTAAAAAATGATTTACACAGGTTCCACATGCCTTGGCCTTATTGTATGTCTGTAAATGTCTTCATGATTGTAATAAACATGTAAATATCTTCTGTTCTTGCAGGACCTGTTGATGGTGACCTATCTGTCTAACCTGACCCAAGCACAGATCGCTCTGAATGAGAAGCTGGTGCTGCTCTGAGGAGTTGTTGTCTTTCAAGTCATATTTAATTTTGGATTTTTGTTTTGGCTGAGATGAATAAAACAAATTTGATGGTCATAACATATTTGATCTCTTTATGGTGCAGCTATAAATTTGGATGTCAAGCTTCATAGAAAGTTTCATAGTCCTAATAATATTGTGGTTTTTATCATGCACGTGATTTATAGATTCTGATGAATATGACTTTGAAGTATATTTCCAGTTTAAGATGCATTATTCCATTCATTTTTCAGATTTTGTTAGTATGGAAACATTTGCATTCTCAAACCTAAAAAAAAACCCTAAAATTAAATTAACTTTATTTTAAAGTAACCGAATAAAATAAAAAAAGAACCTTCATATTTAGTGTTAAAGTTTATTCTGTCCTTAAGACAAACTGTAAATAATGGTATTTTCTCCTCGGGCTGTTCTGTATTCATTCATCTTTAGAAAACAAAAACTAAATTGAGATTTGGGATTAAAACCCTTGGATTTAAAATTATTTTCTACTCTGAAAGGAGAAGAATCTTCTACCTAAACTCTTGTATTTTTTTTCTAAAATGGGTTTTGAGAGTGTAATATTTTTAAACAGTCGTTTAAAAAAAACAGGATTTGTCAAAACCTGATTTTTAATTCAAGCAAAGCAGCGATTAGTTTCTACATAAATATACATTGAATCAGACGAAGCTGCGGTGCATTTGTAAAGCTGGGAATCCTGAGTTACGGGTCGACCTTTAGTGCAAAGACTGAGCTTTAAAGTCACGTTCGGGGCTCCGGCCAGAAGCTGCGCTCTCTACTTTCTGCCGCTGGTTTTCTCCTCGATCCGAGGCTTCAGGATCTTCTCCACCGCAGCGTAGCTCCGCACCGCGGCGTCGTACACCGAGTCTCCGGCCGACCGGGCCACGGCGGCAGCCTGCTCCGGATAGTACAGCGAGGCGCTGAGGGTCACGAACCCGGCCGGGTAGACGAGCTTCTTAACCCTGGATCCTCTGGCCAGAAACAGCCCGACGACTCCGGCCACACTGATGATTCCCGCTCGCGGGTAGAAGTCCTTCGGAGGATTCCGTAAATAGACGAACATGTCGTTTCCGACCTGGACGACCTTCTGAATCACGAGCTGAGCTTTAGCGAGCGTTTCCCCGCAGTACGTCGCGTACGGCTCAGCTAACGTCCTGACGGCGGCGACTTTCTCCTCGAGCTGCCCAGCCGCGGGCTCCGCGCGCCCGGCGCCGTGGAGCGGGGCAGCGGGAGTGTAGAGGGAGAGCTCCTCCAGGCTGAGTGGAGGTTCCGCTTTCCTCTCCCCTGGACCGGAATCATCCGCCGCGAACACGGAGAACGGCAGAAAACTTCCGGCTGTCAGCATGACTCTACCTGTCACCTTCAACATGATCTTGTGGGACTATATGCGAGGACTACGGAGACCGGTGAGGGACAAAACTCATAGGTCTGATATATATATATATATATATATATATATATA
>JAVLVB010000553.1:85950-111610 GCA_032876305.1 Orestias chungarensis | reverse complement strand
CAAAGTCACAATCTCTGCATCCATGATAAATATTGGGTTGTTGCTGCAAAGTCACCTTTCCTGTAGCATGCTAAATATGAGGGGATTACTGAAAAGTTACCGTCAGTGCATGCATGCTAAATATGAGGGGATTGCTGTAAAGACAGTGTTGCTGCATGCATGCTATATATGAGGGAGTTGCTGCAAAGTCACAATCTCTGCATCCATGATAAATATTGGGTTGTTGCTGCAAAGTCACTGTTGCTGTAGCATGTTAAATATGAGGGGATTGTTGCAAAGTGACTGTCGCTGCAATCTTTAAACTACTAAGGAATTTAAGCTAAGCTGGATGCACTGTTTGATAATTATTTGATAATTAGGATTAACTAATCATGCATCTTTTGAATTGGTGCTGTAGAAATAAACTAAATTGAATTCAAATACATAGGAGCTGGTTTTGTCACTGGAGGTGAGGAGGGCGACCCTAACTTTGACCTAAACAACAATATAAAAAGACCTATTAAATAAGAGAAGCACAGTGGGGGGCTGTCCTGTATCACCGGGGTGCATCTCTCTCTGTCATCCCGGTAGAAACCGAGCCACACCCTCGGGCTCGGTTTCTACCGGCAGCACCGGTTGTGGGTGGGTGTGATCACGTGACGCCTTCATTTCCGAGACAACAGCACAACACCGGACCTTCCCCCGGCTGCTCCCCGCGCCTCGCTCTCGGTATGGCGGACGGAGAGAGGTCCCCGTTGCTCTCGGATCTGGGGGATGGCGCTCTCGGCAGCGGGAACGGCGGGGTTTCTCCCGGCACCGGTTCCTACAGCCTGCCGGGCAAACCCGAGGGTGAGTCTGCGGCTCGCTCCATCCTCTGTTAGCCTAGCTTAACATAGCCTGCCGCACTGACTGGACATAACGGTTAGCCGGCTATCTCCGATGGGACCAAACCTAATTTAGCTTTTATGTGGCGTGCGCAGAATATTGTATATAAAAAGATGTTGTTAGAGAAGTCCCTCAGATATTTTGTGTTGTTTTACAGTACAGGAACCAGGTAACCTTTAGATTGTTAGCCTAAATGATGCTAACTCCTTTTAGCAACTGCTTGGTAAGCTGTACGATTAGCATTACAGTTGAATTCATTCATTCATTGATCTCTGCTTATTCAGTAGCTGTGTAAACAGAAGACATGCCAGCAGCTGGCCAGCGACCTCGAAACACCTGATTTGATTGACAGGAGGAAGCGAGTACGGATGCTGCGGAGGGACGCTGCGACCACTCACAGACTCGCATAAAAAAAACAAATAAAACCGCTTTATTTAAATCAGATGCATGCTTTATATGATTTCTAGGTCTGTGGGTTAGCTGTTGCTAATACCCCCCCGACTCTCATGTGTTGAAACCGGCTCTGCTCTGCATTCCTGGAGTGTTTTCCTGCTAAAGCTGCTTTCTGCTCAACTCCAGACCTAATCTCATTATCTTGTTTGCTGTAATCGGTTGTTTGTCATGGGTCTTGGGTTTTCAGTCCATTGCACGTCTCTTGTGACTTCCAACAACCCTGCATTTGTCACACAGCAATTGCAACTTCTATTTTTCCCATTGTGTCCTTTTTTTTGTTTAGACTTCCCCACTTTTCCCAGTGCCAGTCAGCCCTCTGTGCTCTTAGGGGAGGACCCTCCACCTTACTCCCCACTCGCCTCCCCAGACAGCGGAAATGCCCCTGTTATCAGCTGCAGAGTGTGTCAGAGCCTCATCTCCGTGGAGGGGAAGATCCACCAACACGTGGTGAAGTGTGGGGTTTGCAACGAAGCAACGGTGAGGTACCACAGGAGAGTGAAGCAAAATAAACTGGCATACAAAATACAAACGGCAACCATTAGCTCTGTCGGCACAAATTAATTTAAAACTCAGTTTACAGCAGATTTATTTCAAGGATCGCACTGTTTGTGTATTAGATTCAGGATCTGCTTTCAATGCTAAGGAAAATAATTCAGTATACTGTACAAGACAAAGTAAAGTGCTTTACATAAAGATTAAAAAGTGCATTAAAAAGTTACAATTTAGGACAATAAAGTAAAAAATGAAGAAAAATACATTAAAAAGTAAAATTAGGAACAAAATATGCTAGTTTTATTTTATTATTGCTGACCTCACCGAATGAATCATGGTCATAAAAATTTAAAAGGAATTTCTTACTGTGTTGAAATTGATATGAAGAAAGGACTTCAAAGTAATTTCCAAGTCTGAATAAAAAGTACAAACAAAACCCAAATTCATTTGGGGGTTACCATGGCCTGAAAGGGAAATGAGTTTGAAACCCCTGCTCTAACATTTCCGTCCGTCCGTCAGTCAGTCAGTCAAGCCTTGTTGTTCTTGTCGTCTGTTGTTCTTTTGTTCCTAGTGCTCTTGCTCTGTCCTTCCATCTAATGTCTGACCTCTGTTTTATGTCTGTTCTTGCTTTTCTGCGCCCCGCCTTCATTCTGTCTTTCTCCTTGCCTCTTCAGCTGTGTCCTACCTTGAAGGATATATAAGACACAAAGCCCACCCTTTTTCTATAAAAATTAGCCATGAATTCTTTAGTGATCGTTAGTTTTTTAGCCCTGTAATCAATGGCGACCAGTCTGGTGTAGATCCACCTCTCGCCTGATGGAGACAGGGTTAGGCCGCCCACCAGCCTACAAAGGTGTAGACGATGGATGGATGTTTATATTTTAAGGTCAGATAAAGCTAATATGGTGACTCAGAAAAGGTCTGTGGTGTTTTCATGTAGAAACCCTGCCTGCCACAATCTTCTCGTGTTTCCTGCTCAGGATTTTCCTTGTGACATTTTCAACATAAACTCTACGGGGTTTTTGTGCTTCTGTGTTTCCAAATTCTGGCGCTCATTTCACCCCCAAAAGTAGGTCAGCTAAGATTATGACTGTGGAGTGTTTCACGTTCTTTTCACGCATTCAGAGTCGTCCCTCTCCGCGTCACTAAACGTCAAGAAATGTGTTTTATCTAGTTGATCAGATTTGAGTATGTACATTTACTATATAACTACTGTTTTATTTCCTTTATCCTGTTTTTAACTACCGTTTTAAAATGTACAGTTTTCTGTTAGCAAAGCTAAATATGTAGTTGCTGTTTGCCTTTGGATGGTAACCCAAACAGCTGCACTGAATCTTAGTCACAATATGTGATGCTCAGCATTCAGACTTGCCACTTTTGTTTATTCCTACAGTCTTTTTGTGGGATGTTAGCATATTTTATAGGGTCCATGACTAATTCATGTAGCCTGAAGTCTAGGATCTCATGTTTGCTTAAATGGATGAGTTGTAATCAGATTTTTTCCAAATGTTGTATCGTCTGAAACATTCAGCTCACTTGCAACAATATAAAATTATTTCATTTGTAATCCGCTGATTTCTGTATGAATTTGATGTGCAGTATTGCTAGAACGCAGAGACAAGGACACAGACAGACATCGGCAACTTGTCAGAAAAACGTCTGCACGCACTATTATGCTGTTGTAGTAATTACAGCAATGGTTCAATTATTTGATGGGATTCCCTGAAGTGTTTGTCAATCATTACCTCTATTGAGACACAGCAAATTTGTGCCAAGACCCCAGAAACAGCCACTCGAACAAAAGTTCACCTGCAGACCTCTAATCGTATGTTTCAACCGCAGAAAAATGTCCCCCCTTTGATTGGAGGGACGACGGGACAGTCGCTCTGATGAAAACGCTGCGTGTAATTTCACCAGCAATCACAGCTGCAGTCACACGTTGACATGGCTCCTGCATCACTAGCGGTGCGAATCACCGTGCAGATGGAAGAAGCAACGGAAGGTTTGCATCAGGCTGCACCGATAAGTATTAACTACTCGCAGATGGGAGTCGGCATATGTAGATTTACACATTAAATTATGTAGAGGTTGTGCAGACATGCACAGCGTTTCCTTCAAACAAGTATTGTTTAATATGTCATACGAGACTAACATGTGTGCAAAAGTATAAGCAGCTGCTGTTATTGAATTTAAATAACTCTGCCATTTAAGTTTTTTTGTTTTTTTTAACTGCCACTAATTACGTGTTAGGCACACACGGCCCTTTACAGACTGTGGGTGGCACTAACAGTTTGTTATGGCAGCCATGTTTGAGGCTGCAGTTATAAAACATTCTTATGTGTTTTTGTGCCTATTATATAAAAATATTTCCAGTAAAAAATGAATAATAGACTAAAGTTTGGAGGGATTATCGTGCTAAATGAGCCTGCAAGTGTCTGTGATCTATGGAAGGATCAGAAAGACGCCTGATCAAAGTTGTGACGCCTACAATGAATGGTCCTTAATCACAAACGACACATCCAGGATTGATGACTGATAGTTTGTGAGTGTGGTTCAGTATCGGAATGGCTAAAATGGTCCGAAACAACATGATTGGCTTGTTTTAGTGGCTGAAGCACAAACCCCTGCATATCCTAAGCTGAATCGTACCTTAAAGGTTCATAAAACTGTGTCCTCTGCAGGTCAAAGTTATTGCATTTATGTCCATTTATCCTAAAACATCCAAGTTAATTGCAGGTAAAGTCAAGGCAGTCATGTCGTATCAGATGCAGGAAACAAAAAGTATTTCAACCGGTACAAACATAACACTTTTAATGTGCAAAGTAATTAAAAGACATGGTGTTAAATGAGACGATAACTTTTGTGTAACAGAAAAAAAAAGAATGAAAAAAAAAACTACTTTTTAAAAGTATTTAATTTAATACATTTTAATCCCCATATCACCAAAGCTCAGAGTGAGTATTAAAATCAGAGATTTGGAGCGCTGGGTTTGCCGATTTAGCACGCCATGTGCAGACGGTGTGGTCCTCGATTTCATGTCTATTAGCTGTGAAAAAAGGGCCAATATCCCTAAAGCAATCTATTTAAAAAAAGCTATGAGAAAAAAAAGGAGTTGTGATGAACATTTTGGCTTTTCACAAGTGTAGTTACAGAAAACAGAAGACAAGACGAGCGTTTGTAATCCCACCCGAGGTCTCTTTATTTCCTGCCTGCTCTGAAATCGTAATTTTCCCCACACTTCCCTTTATACCCTGTGTTTTTGCACAAATTCCTTATGTAAAGTTTGCCACTTGATGAAATATATTTCATAAAGTATTTTAAAGAAGACTTGGAAAGTTGATCCTCTAACTTGTGAGGCAGAAATCAAGTACCGGCACACCAAAGGCTGCCTCATATTTGCTTTTAAATAATCCAAAAACCTAAAGGAAGCCAAATGTATGCCCAATATTTATAGAGTGCAAGGTTTAGTTTAGCAAAAAAAAGTTATTACTGTGGCTATGTTATATTAAATAAATAATTAAATAATAAAACAAGCATCTTATGTGTTTAAATATAAATATAATAACAACAACATGCAGGTTTGTCTTTTGATGAATTGTGTCCTATTTTGCTTGTTGTATGATAGTAAATTCGGTGTTTGTTTACATCATTCTCCACAAATCTAAACTAGAAGTCACATTTTCCCATAGTCTTTTATTGCTTATATTTATGTTTTTGGACGTTGAAGGAATTTGTTTTGGCACAGTTTTGGTGCGTTACAAATATCTCAAATATTCATGTGAAAATTATAAGGAGCAATTATTAAGTTAACAAAATTTAACAATAAATGTATACACACTTTTTCTTTTTTTTTGCATATTTCCTACACCACAAATTCATCAAAAATGAGAAGTTGTATTTTCTTCATGTAACATTTGTGGTTGTAAACACGTTTTTTAGCTGCAGGGTAAAAATGTCTCAGGATTGTTGAAGTTGCAGACAGCTGGCCTGGAGGAAAACCGAATCATACTGCCTAAAAGTGCATTAATGCTAATAAAACACTCGAATACAATTAGTGCTGGAGAGAATTGTTTATTTTTTTTATTCGTGCTCCACTTGGTGTTTACTCTCATTTTTATTTTGTCATAAGTATAATTTTCCTATTCCGCTGATTTAATTCAAAGGTTTTGCTTTTCTCTTACCGTTCTACAGTCTGTATAATTGTGAGTCATTGTTTCATATATGAACTCGTAGCAGTTATAAATCACCCACATTAACTTCAGCAGTTTATGTACAGTTTCTCCTCCCCGCTCTATTTATCCGTCCTGGCTCATCACATGTAATCGGCTCGTTATCTCCTCCCTGTCTGCTCTGTGGTTGTGCTGCCTTCTGATCTCCTGAGCGTTTCTGTCTCCCCCTCGGCAGCCCATTAAGAACGCCCCAGCAGGGAAGAAGTATGTGCGCTGCCCCTGCAACTGTCTTCTCATCTGCAAAGTCACTTCTCAGAGGATCGCCTGTCCCCGACCATATTGGTGAGGAACTCTTTGTGCGTTTGTTTCTGATCGTGTGGGGAAATGCGCAGCCCTGCAAAACTCCTGTAATACTCTGTCCTGCTAAAAGGAAAATAAAGCAGAGGAAACGAGGTGCAGTGGGGAAAAGTGGCCCAATAATTAAGACCGTACTGCCAGCACGGTTAACATGCGGGGCTCAGCAGGGCCGGATGAGGAAACCTCAATAGAATGGCTGTGTCATGGTTTTTTTACTTCTGCTTGGCAAGTATTGTGATTAGTGTGTGCACGTGGAAAGTTACTGTAGAGGTTGATTTGTTGCTTTAAAAGCCTGTAGCTTCAGTTTAATCTTAACATCCGTTTTTATATCTCAGGACACCTTTTTAAAGCAATATTATATGGAATGTGTTGCACTTGTCATGTGGGAGCTGTTTCAGAAAAACCAAAATAGAATAGACGAACTCCAAAACACCAATCCGTCTGTCTTAATAGATGTAGTGTTGCATGCGTAGTTTACAGGAACTCCGAGCTATTGGCAGCAAGACACAGTTGTCGTCCGTTTGGCCTCAAAAACAGCAGATGCAGAAGAGAGAAAAAAGAAAGCAAGGAAGAAATGTATTTTAATCACAGTGGAAAATCGCCTAGTTTTTATTTGTGATTTTTTTTAATTCAGTTTACACTAAGTAGCAAACTTTTTTTAGTTGAAAATGATATATATAGTTATGTACATTTAGACCAAATGATGCCTTTGTGACATTCCCTGTTTTCTCCCCCAAAGAATACAATAAGTAATTGCGGACTTTCCTTTTTTTAATATACAATTTTTTTCATTAGATTTTGACTAAAATCTGTTAATATTTGTGAACTGTCCACGATTTGTTTAACTACATTTATGAAGATGTTTGGCTTTGTTTTAAAGAACAATAAAGAGATTTTCTTCAGGTCAACTATAATTTAGTGTTTAGCTGAAACTAAATTTAAATATTCGTCATCATGACAACTTGTGACAGAAGTCTGATGGATCTCGTTCAATCAGGGAGACAAATCATGATGTATTATTCCTTGTTTTGGGCCCCGTTCATTAAAGGCATGATGACCGAAAACTCCCACTTGTTTATGTCCTTAAACACATCAGCAAACAGCATGAAGTTTGTTTTGAGTTTCATAATTACCACGCAAAATGTGATAGATTTAGATCTATCGCCTCTATCAAGGAAACGGCAGTACGTGTTTTGTTTTTTAACTATAATTGCCATGTTTTGCATTTAATCATTAAAGTTTAATAATATTTACACAGATGGATTTGTTTGAGTATAATGGAAACGGGGATAAGCAGGTTAGACCTGAAATAAAGCCACTGTCCGTATCTGGAATACTGCTTGATTGGTGCATGTTTATTCATTTTAAACTAAGCTTAAAACACATAAATGGGGAACTTATAAAATGATAAATCGATAAATGCAGATCACTATTAGTCTTGTAGCTAAAAGCTGTTCTGAACCGTATTTGGGCGCATTACTCTAATGTTCCCCTTCTTATGCGCTATTGCAGGAATCTTGTTTTGTTAAAACTGCAAGTCGTAATAACATGATAATCTTCTTTTTATTCAACGTCATCCTAATGGAATAAAATTGCTCGCCGAGCTCTGAAGGCTGTATTTGCTTACTGTATGCATTCCTCATAGGCAACTTTCCCTCATTAAATACTCTTTAAAGTAAAACCTCCAGTGTCGCTGCTCCGCATTCAGCCCGCCGACTCAACCGACCCATGTGTGATCAGTGATTCCTGTCTCGGAGGAAGCCAATTTTTACAGAGGTTCTGTGTGTAATAAAGAGGGCCGGCTGCTGATGGACTTCGCAAAGTCGATCTGCAGCACACCCGTGAGATAGCGGCTCAAAACATCAGGCTTTATCACAACACAGTTTGCACTCGCGCTGAATTTTAGGATGGTTCTGATCATTAAGTCGTGGTTGGAATGCTGACTTTGTGTATGCCTGTCTCCTTCCAGTAAGAGGATAATAAACCTGGGCCCTGTTCATCCTGGTCCGGCCAGTCCCGACCCTCAGCCTGCTGGAGCCAGGGTTTCCTGTGGACACTGCAGCAACACCTTCTTGGTAACACCCTTTGAGTTTGTGAAACGCGAAACGATCCCGCGCGCGCAGAAGAATACAGCAGCGTAATATTTATGAGCAATCGACACCATCGTCTGTGGATCAATTTCCACGTTTTAAAGCTCAAAAGATTAAGGAAACTAAGAAAACGCAAGCAAAACTCGGCACTGCTTGCATTTAGGTCCAGATTTACCACGTTTGGCTTCTTCTGCTGCAAAATTATGATGCATGTCTCGCAAGAAAAGCTGTAAAAGTCAGATGAAATGGGACAAGACCGTATTGACCGCAGATGCTTGAAAACTATGGGGTGTATATCCTTATTGGGAATCAGTTACCATAAATGGAAGTGGGCTGCTTAGATTGCTGTGAAAAGGTCTGAAATGTGGGTCACATAGAGCAAAAAACTAAGTTTTATTTAGGTCACACTTGCCTGCTGTTGGAACGTAGCCGTAGTCAAAGGATGTGGATGAAAAGATATGAAACGTATATCAATAGAAAACAAATGGAAGTCAAAATGGCGACCCCATGCAATCATAACAAGCATTTTACAAAATCCCGACTCTGTTTAATGGCAAAATCATCAGTTATCCGGTATCAGTAAAGCCGTCCGTGTTTATTGCAGGGAGCAGCTCCGTTTTACTGCCACGCAGACCAGCAGAATAACAGTAGAAGCGCCTTTGGACTTCTTTTCTCTCCGACTGAAGCGTCACGCTCTGCAGGACATTTGCTGTGAAACAAGCGAGTGCGAGTAAATTTATTGAAACGACAGGACATCCTTCCTCCGAGACGAGTGTACGTTGAGTTACCGCTGCAGATCAATAGCCGCAACAAACTCACTCCTGATGTATTATGGTCATTTTGTGTCAGAGGGAAAGAAAGATGGGTCGAAATATATGACGGAAGAGAGAACGTTGGCTTTGTTCAAGAAGAAGAAGAACGGAAAATTGTACAAGTTATTGTCTCCATTGATGCTGATCATTATGCAGCAGCTTAAAGACGAGACGGGTGAAAGGAAGTATCTGTTTCCTGTGTGGTTTCTTAGGCTAATTAGGTTTCACCCACATGTATTTATTTATTTTTTACTATGTAAATAAAATAAGATGGGAGTTTAAGTACTAGGTGAAGCAAAACAAAACTGCCATGCCTGTTAGAGGGAAGTAAAAAGCGATCAGTAGTGAAAACAACGGCACACCTGATGCGTTTTTATCACCATACAGTAACTTAGGTCTTAAACATTGCAGCTTGCTTTTTTTTTTTACATTTTTGCCTCCATTTAATGCTAATTTCATTTAACTTTTGTGATTGCAGTGGACAGAGTTCACGGACCGGACGCTGGCCAGGTGCCCGCACTGCAAAAAAGTGTGAGTAGCTTTGAGCAGCTTTTTCAGCTTCTTACCAGCATCTTTTTAGTGTTTCTGAAGCCTTAACCTGCTGATACATCGAATATAAACTGTTTTTTATGTGGGTTTAACATGACAGAAAGCTTCGACTCTAGATTACAACCATTTTAAGTATATATATTTTGTATATTCAGTAGTTTAGTTTGAACAATTTCTTCAGTCAAGTGTTTCTATAATGCCTAAATAAGCTTCTTATTTCAGTTTGCACATTGTTCAGGTAAACCCTTCTGTTTATTAAGCAAACAGAATGGCATCCATGAGTTGGGTTAAATCCCACTTTTTAAGTAGAAGGGGCTACTCAAAAATTTCATAAAAAGAGAAAATGACTGAGTTTGACAGAAAGAAGTATGGTTTTCCAGACTTCGTTCCCAGTCCCATTATCTCAAAATTGTAGATGCGTTTGTCAAATTATCCATGTATTTACAATCCATCTAATTGTATTTAGCCGTATTAAAATCGTCACCCTTACAGCAAATCAGTTGTAAAGTTTCTATTATGTTGTGTGTTAATTGTTTAAATTTATGAATAACTCTGGAGGTTTTACGTTTGATTAAAAAAAGGGTTAACACTTTAACTTTTTTCAGTTAGTACATATAAAAATGTTTTCATTCAACCAGTTTTTTTTCTGACAGGAAGTGAGATCAGCATCCCTCAATAGATAATAAAAATGTAAAAGGAATATAAGTTTTGAAAAAACTAAGTGATGTTAGGTTCTTCCATAGATCCTTGATAAGATTCTAGATTCCGTTGGGCGAGTGCAAAACATTCAACTTTTGGTGAAAAAAACAACATTTAGAGACCCCTGGAAAAAAATACAGACCTTTAGTTTAAATCAAATGTGGTTAAAGTGAAATTCTGCATTTAAAGTTTAAATATCCTGAAAAAATAAATAAAATAAAATAACATCTTCTGTTTTAGATAATTTATAATGACCAAAAATGTTGCTACTTGCTTATGTATATATACTTGCTGTCGGATTAATTTATTAATGTCTTCATAGTCAGAAGTCCACATACAGGATTGTCCTAAATGTACAAATTCATATAAATCGATGTAACTTAGGATCAGCCAAAAACGGTTGAAGGGACTTCAGAAAAACAGATGATGGGATGAAAGTGATCTACAGCGATGAGTCGTTTCTGCATTATGAGTGAAGATGATGCTTTTTGAATCATAGTTGAGTCCAAAGTCCGGTAAAATTCAAAAACATGAAGATGAGCGCATAATATGCAGTCATAGAGGACGAAGATGAGGAACGCTTGATGCACAAGTCGTTTCTTTTGTAGGTGGGCCGTGTATTTTCAGGATATGTTCTTGTCTAAGTGACTTTGACGACGGGTCTAAAATATCTTCCCGCAGAACAAATGTCCCGGGAAAACTGTTTTTTTCCCCTCTTCCCCGCCTCGACACGCACATCAGTTCACTGACATAACAGTCCGACAAAAAATCTGTGGAGGAATAAAAGAAAGAAAAAAAAAAGAGCGGTCGATGACAGGGCTTCATGGTGCAGAGCTGATCTGTCTGCAGCAAGTTGGTAACTGATTGATGAAGGTCTTTGTTTTTCATTTGTAAGGTCCATCCCTCAGCAGCCCACACTGTCGGGGAGAAAAAGCAAAAAAAAACTGCGAGATGCTTTTTCTTCCACTTCATGATGTGGCCGTTTATCCTGCAATTAGTCTCGAGCTAAAAAGATTGTTTGTGCGGGTGCAGAAACTATCGTTCTTATCAATTTTTTTTTCCCCTTTCCTGCTGCATTCCCATGGAACATCTGCGGCGCCTGTTCCTATTCATTAAAATGTTTGCTGTTAAATTATTGGATGCTTGTTTGTTTTCTAGGTGAAATGATAATTTAAAAAAACATTTCCTCTCCTGCAGGTCCTCCATCGGTCAGAGATATCCTCGAAGGCGAAGCTTATGGTGCTTTCTGCTCTGCTTGCTGTTCAGCGTTTCCACTGCTGGCCTCATGGTGAGCAAATATTTGGTTCATGCTCTCCTATTAGATTCATTCTGAGGGTTGCAGGAAGTTTATTTACCCCCTGAATTAAACGGATCAGCCAGAATTTTGTGGACGCTGCAGTTCTCTCCATGAACAGCAGAGGGCGTCAGATGAGCACAAGTCGTTTAAATCAGCTTAGAACTGCGTGCCTTTCTGACAGCATAAAGGAAACCTCTGTGCAGATTTGAAAGCGTTGCACAGAGCCATCAAATGTCTCTGCTTTTAATCTAGTTTTATGGAAAAAAAACAGGCTCTTTTAATTACAAGAGCCGATAAACGGCTAAGTCTTGATATGAGTGCACTTCATCAAGTTTCCAACAGCATGTACCTAAAGGAAGGAGGCGATCAAAAGGCCTTCGAGATTTAATTAAAACAATTTCACATTTTAAATGCAGCGATCGGAAGATTAATCTCCTAACGGCTTCAACATGTTGAACATGACGCTCTTATCAGCAGCACGAGATGAGAGATGGCCGTCCTGACCCCAGATAGAAGCCCGACTCATTAAAAACAAACCAGATTGTTCATAATTCAGATGACTGCAGAAAACCCCCACAACTGATACGTAGGTCGGATGAGGGTGTTTTTCTGACCTACTTAAACTGAATCCCCGTCTCAGGGGTTCGTGTTGATGGCTGACGCAAAACCTGAACTAAGCCTGCATCTGTAATAAATTGGACGACAAACCTAAAACTGTAAGTTTAAACACATATGAAGAGCTTTCTGCACTTCATCCATCCACCTGTGTATCGGCCATCAATTCATTATTTTATTCTATCTATTCATTCATCCATTTCTCATCCATATAGATGTCTATCTATGCATCTTTACATCCACCTTAACCTTAAAATACTGCAGACCCTCATTGCGGGGTTCACTTAAGACACTGACTGTGGACCAATAACCAATAACTGAGAGTGTTTTTCACACAAAGATAAAAGATACAAAGAATAAGGGGGAAAAAATAAATAACTGTCCGGTTGTTAAAAAAAGCATCGTTAGATGAAGGATATATGCATCTGATTAGAATAACGTGAAGAAATGGATATTTATTTACAACAAAGTGATAAAAAAAACCCTGTAAAAACAACAGAATGCATGGAATGTGCTAAATAGAAGAGATTCATGGAAGAAAAAGCTGTCTAAGGTTGGAAAGTGCTTGGGGAAGGTCTGAAGTTTGACCCTAAAGCAGAACAATGGCTCTTAATAAAATAGAAATAAATAAACCGTAACTACAACTTAAATCTAAAAGTCTCTCCACCTTCATCTGTTTTCCTTTGTCTTATTTCACAGCTATTTACTGTTTTGTCTCTTTATTTCTAATTAACATTTACTGAGTTCCTGTAACTGAAGAGGTTTTGCACTAGTCGTTGAGCAAAATACTTTTGATCCTTAGATTATAGCCGTTTCATTTTTGTTTGTTTTTTTCTGTGGTTTTGGGAAAGTTATATATTAAGTAGTCCACACACACACACACACACACACACACACACAAAACGCAAATATGTTAATCAGCTGGGAAAGTGTGCTGATGCTTAATTGGAATTGTGTGAAGATTAGAGCAGCATAATTGGGCTTTCCAGAGAAAATATGGTTTCGTGTTACTTTGCAGGACGTGAGGCAGCTGATCTCTCTCGCGGCGTCACGTTCAGGCCGGCTCTTTCACATCCCTGTGTTTTTTTTATGTATCCAGGCTGGGACGTGGGTGAAGGCCCAGACCTACCCGGGGATCTTCGCCTCGTGGGCCGTCATGCTGCTCCTGGTTCTGGTCACCTTGGTTCGGGCCTTTTATTGGCTGTGCATGAGGGTCAGCCAGCCGCTCCAGAACTTCACATAGAGGGACCCTAGAAAAAAGAAGTTCCTCTCCTCCTGTCCCTTCCCTTCTAGTCAGAGGTGTTTCCAAAGCTGAGGCTGCTCTACTGTATGTCCACTGGTAGCTAAGTGGCTCGCAGCCTAGTGTAACTATGTCCTAATCCAATCATATGGCCAGTGTGGGGTTCATTTTAACATTTTAACACTTGCTTTCCTCCTTGTTCCCGCACTCTTGATAACCGTCGGGCCCGCGGTGCTCCTTCCGCTCCTTCCGTTTTGGTCTTTAGGTTATTCCCCCCCCCATCAGACCCGACTCCGTTCCCGAAAACATTCAGCCTCTATGACGTGTCGGATGAAGCCGTCGAAAATCAAAAGATCAAGAAGCGGCAGAAATGTCCCTAAAACTCTACTGTTTAATGGAAAATGATCTTAGTCCATGATTCCTGCCACCTTAACTCAACGGTTAGAGGTAAAATGATTCCCCTGAAACTGACTTTGATCCAAATCAACGTGAAAGCCTTAAGAGGAAGTGTGATAGAAGGATTCGGCACACGGAGATGCAGCATCGTACCGTCACACAACAAAGGCGAGTTGCTCCTGTTTAGAGTTGCCTGGCTCCATCGAAGGTTGCCCAGCCTCCCTCTTCAAAGACGGACTTAAAAGCAGATTTTCTTCACACTCCTGTCCTTATCTCGGCCATAAAAGAACAAACGGTTCAAAGTCTCATTTATTTTTTCATTTTTATTGTTTTTTCTGATAAGAGTGAAGCAGATAGATTTATTTCTATTAAGCTTCATCTTTTTTTTTCATTTCTTCTCTTTTATATACGTTTAGTAGATGATAGTAGTCTATGAAAGTCATTCCCTGAAATATTCCATCATGCCAGATTGTTCCTCTTGACTGATGTCAAAACTGTCTGGTTTTCTGGAAAGTTTAGTCATTCTGGTTGTAGTTTTGTTCTTGCTGGGGTTTTTTTTTCTTTCCCTACACTTCCTTAGTGCCGCTTGGTTCGGCTTTAATGCCCCGACAGTCTCGAGTTTTTCACTCCTTCGGCTCTAACGGTTGTTAGGAGTAATAATGATGACAAATTTGAAGATGGAGGCTGAGCTCTCGTTGCCTCGGCCAGAATAATTCGGTGACGTTTCAACGTCTAAACGCGTTCTCATTTGTCCTGTTTTAGGGTCTCACTGTGGTTGTACTTTCATTGTTCTGGTTTTTGTACAGTAACTTTTATTTCTCTTTCTGTTGGATTGTAAATATTTGTGTTTAAGGAAAAACAGAAGCGACTAAATTAATTCTTGTTTTTCTCTTGGAGTGTAACACTAACTGCTGTGATTGTAAGCTAAGCTTGTTTTTTTTGTTTCGCAGCTCTTCTTCTGTTACTTATTTAATGTGCTGATTTATTATTTTTTTTGTTACTAACCCGGATGGCCTCCGGACGCCTGGTTGTGTCCAAACGTCGTGGACAAACTCTGACAATATTCTTAAATTCATGTATTCAAACCAAGTTACGACACGAAGAGAAGAGATTAGGTCGACCTGCTGAACTGAACAGGGGTTGCAGACGGTTCTAACGGATGTTATTTAATGCGCACTCTGCAAAGTGGGATCAATTTTACTTCTACTCTTCAGTCTTTTTTTTTCTTCTTTTTTTTGCAGAAAAAGAGCGAGTTTTTATTTTTGTTTGTTTTTCCCCCACAGCCTCCCATCTTTGTATTTATTTCCAGTACAATAATCTACCTTTGTCTTTCTGTAATCAGAGCAATTATTTATACGGCCAGATAAAGGTGAAAGTAATCCTTTTTTTTTTTTTTTTTTTTTTGCAACGGAGTGTTTGTTTTATTATCAGTGACTGCAAACTAGATTAATCATGTTAAACCCAATAATCAAGAAGCTGGCTGATGCTCTTTTCAGAGTTCGTTTACATTCAAATAAAGACATGATGATGATGATGATGATGTACGAAACAGTTGTTTGGCGGTCTTAAACTTACTCACCTCCTAATATAAACAAAGAAATTTTTTTTTTTGTAATATTTCCAGATTTAGAGAAGCATGGGAAAATCAAAAAATAAAGAGCAAATCTGCTCTCATCTGGTTACTGTGGAAGCTTTTACAGTAGAGTGACCCTAATGTAATTTTCAAGTTGGAGAAGATTAAGCTGTAGGAGAAACTGTATTATCCTGCTGGAAGCAGTCGTGATATGAATGAATGAAACTTGGTGGTCGGGATCATCAACTCTACTCGCCAAGAGTTTGGTTTTTAATACTCGGGAAGCCCGAAGCAAGTAGGGAAAATATTTTCCCCACCGACCTGAACTTCTGACACGAGCTAGGAGGACCCACACCTATAGTGCTATTACCGTAAATACTGAGTATGACGTGATATTTGATGGATATCAAAGCCAATCGTCATAAGGTTGAACGTGTAGGTTTAAAAAAAAGATGAGGTGATGAATCGAATTGTGGCGAAACAATGTCACACAATGATGTTGAAGATAAAAAACGGGCGAATTGACGTATGCTGTAAAGCAGTCAGCGCATTTGTAGTTGTTTTGTGTGCCAGGGTTCCTGCCACCCTCCTCAAAGTTGCTTAGCGCCAGCTAAAGCGATACGGACGCCCTCGGGCCGTGAGGTCAGTCGACGTATGATCTCAAACGTTCTGAAAATATTTCATGAAGGTTGAAAAGTAACTTAGTGTTGCTTTAGGAATTGAAGCTTCAGTTTTACGTTCTTGGCAGACCAGAGTTGCAGCTCCGTGTTTTCTGGTGTAGGACGTCCACTTCAACTCGTTCGCTGTGTACCGTCGTCGTGTGATTCCTCCTTGCCCTTCCAGCATCTCCCAGTCTGTCCGTTTGCCTCTGACCTCATGATGAAAACATGTTTTTTCCTCACATACCTGTCTCTCATTGGAGCTTTTCTCTTCAGAAGAAAATCCCCAAAACATCAGTAGCATCTAAAAAAAAAAAAAAACCTTGGCGTAAACAACGCCGCGTTCAAAGTAGCTTACATCCTCATTCTTCATGTACAGTTTACCTTTCGCGTTACCCAGCGATCTGACACATCTACTTATAAAGGGGACAAAAGTGTTTTTGATGCAGCGAACACTTCAACCTTGTACAGACTTCATCTGCTCCTTAGATGTGTTGGACTAAATTATCCAGCTTTCTTCCAACTAGAACTAAAACATGATATTTTTAATCATGTCTAAGAACCCTAAGACTAAGATTGTCTCTACAATTTGCCGTCATTAAAATTACTCTGAACAAGCGAGACAGGTCTTTTCCGGCCTCTATCAGTCTAGTAAAGTGAAATGCTTCAAAGCGGCTCATCTTCTGCTTTATTTTCCTGTTTTGTTTCGTTTTTTTTACTCATCCTTCACTCGGCCGGGCCATCTTTTTCGGCGTCCTCTTGAGTTTCACGCGGATATATTTTTTGCCTGGACACAAAGAGATGGAGGGATTAAGTACGAGGAGGAACCTTTCAGAAACCACAGCTCCCAGGAGAGCAGCTCAAGCCCTGGCTAAGAGGCCAGAAAGTGGAATAGGTGAAGATAAAATAAATAAATAAATAACTGATGCAAAAAACCTTTTGGTTTTTAAGTGAAAGGTGCAATCAGCAAGCTGCTATTCTGTCACACATGACTCAACACTCCGCTTCGGGGGCATTTAGTAGTAAATTTATCGACTTAATTTTTCATTCATGAAATTATCCCCCTTTACCTCAGAAGAAAGAGACGAGCCATATCTCTGCTCGGCTTTTGTTCTCTTCTCCATATTGATAGCTTTCCCCCTTCTCCCTTGTGAGATACTCTGCCGACAATTCAGCTGATGCAGCGCTCAGAAGACGCCATAAAGCAGGGAGGAGAGAGGAAATCTCTCATGTAAATCATCTCACTTGTTCCTAACTCGGATTATTATGGCCAACCCTGCAATGAGATTTCATTACACTGCAACCAGTTACAGCGGGAGGTGCAATATTTTGTTCTAGCACCGCTGCTTGTACCTCCTTGAGCACCGCTTCGCTGCCTTGGGGCACATTTATTCATTATAGTACTAACAGCACGATGTGATTCTCTTAAAATATAGTAACCCAATCGTCTCAATGGATCTTTTCTCACGTGCTTTTGAAGGAGCTGCACATTCGAATCCAAATTTCCGACAAATGTTTTTGTGAGCAGAAATTGTATAGCGCAGTTAATGGACTTTATTATATTTTATAATGTTTGCACCAGATTTTGTAAGAACCAAGCTGAAAGCGAGTGAAGCAACGTTCAGGCCCTGGGTTTAACTGATTAGGGTAAATGTTTCTAATTTTATCAGATTTACACAGGAGAAAGACCTCCGCTTGTTTGTTTTTCAGTTTACATAATGTGTTTCAAAAAAAGATCAAAAAGAATCCCAAATTTAATTTTTAATTTTTTACACTTTTATCCACCTGCAAACTGTATCGGAGGCAGTTAAAAATGAGTCGGATTATGACGTTGAAGAAAACTGATCTGCAGCGTGTCATTTTCCACCTGAAGCAAGTTGGAACTCAAAATGTGAAGCTTCTAGTTGCTGAACATAACATTCACGGGGACTTGTCTCTAAAGGATTTAAATGTGTCCTGCATGGTTACTATTCAAACCAGGTATTTACAGGCCATTCATGGAAAATGACATTTCAGTTTGTGACATTTTTACACACTAAAATTCACACCAGCCTAAAAGACTAATGTTTTAGGTTGATCAGAAATACAAGAATTATTTCTCTTTGCAAAGTAATTAACAGTGATATTAAGAAAAAAACTGTTTTGTAGTCAGAATTAGACTTTAAACAAAATCTTTACAACCTTATCGCAACAGTTTGCAGCAATGCAAATTTTTCTTGATAGAATTGCAGTTACTCAGTCAGGTTTGTTGGTAACTTTGGTTTAATGCAACATTTCCTTTCTGTACACAAATGTCCATTTTATTGCTGACATCAACATTTTGTAAAGGCCATTTTGTGACTAATTTTCCACGCTTTTCACCTTATTCCATCATTATAACTCAACACTTTAATTTCATTTTAAGCAGACCACAGGACATGTTTCTAAATATTTATATTCCTGTGTTAATTTGTAAACAATAAAGCTTTAGTGTTTATACAAACCACAATAAGAAGAATTTGTTAACATTAATAACTGTTGTAGATCTTAATCAGGAACCAGTTTATTTATATAGCGCCAATTTACCACGCATGTCGTCTCGAGGCGCTTTTCAAGAAAATCAATTAATTTAATCATAAATACATCATAAACAAATCAGTTTAACTTTTTTTTTTTCCAATCTAAGGAAACCCAGCCGATTGCATCACGTCATTGACGTGCAGCATTCACTCCTCTGGAATCAGCAGACCGAAACAATGGCTTGTGTTGTCGTAGACTTTACAGCAATCCCTCACACTGAGCATGCATGTAGCGACAGTGGAGAGGAAAAACACCCCTTTAAGAGGAAGAAACCTCCAGCAGAACCTGGCTCAGTACAAGTACGACCGACTGGGGGTTTAAAGAGACAGAAGACAAAAATAGAAGCAGAGGATATGGCAAAGAAAAAAGTCTATAGCAGCAATTTAAAATCTTAAGTGAAAGGAAAGAAAAATGAAAAAAAAAATTAAATTGCATTTATGGTAATTCAAAAAACATTTCGTTGTTTTTTAAATGTTTATTTTTTATTTTTATTTTTTACTATTATTAACTGCAAGTATTTTTGCAAACGATTAGGTTTAACTTTGAAGTTATTGTTCAAAACGAACATCCAGTAAATAGAGTATGCACATGTTTTGGGTAAAGCCTAAAGAGGCGGGATCTTTGTCAAATCAAGTAACCAGTAAAGTCAGTTGCTTTCTAAGGACTGGTCAGTAATCGGATTACCTTGTCAAGGTAACTGAGGCAACACTGGTTTGCTTGCGTTTTTATTAGATGCAGTATGAGTATTTTGCCAGTTGTGATTCTCCTTTTTTATCCAACCCTGTCTTTGCTTTTTTTTTGTTGTTGTTGTAAAAACCTCTGTGTATATATACATATTTGAATTTAGCATTTCTTTTGTTTAGCTTTCATATGCTTGTATTTGAAATGTCTTTACCACTGCAAAGCAGAACCAAAGTCAAATTTCTTCAATGTGAACACAAACATGACAAAATTAAAGCTGATTCAGGCTTTATTTCCAATTAAGATGCTCAGATCGGATAAAAAAAAGCTCTGTCTATGATTGGCCAGTGATCGGCTGGAGGTGTGTGATTTAAATGCACACAATGAACTGTGTGTACATTTAAAGCTGCAGAATGTACTACATTTGAATGCAACTGTTTCTGATTAATGGAACAAATATAATGCCTGAGAAGAAAGTGGGGATAAAGTATGTGTGTTAAACCATCTGGGAAAAATATGTGGTAGTAACCTCACGGTTTCACGCCTATCATACCAGGACCAGATGACCCTTACTTGTCATGATGGGTTCTATTTGTCTTACCCAAATGCAGAACACCACACAGGAGAAACGGAAAGTGGGATGAACGCAGGAGGCAGGGAGATGGAGGCGAACAGCAGATGGATTAATGATGGACTCTAATTCAAACGGACCGATGAACTTTGAGGAGTGGTTTTTGGACATGGACTTTAAAGGGATATCACGAGAGGATAACCAAACCTGTTGACCTGGGACGTAGGTGGGTGGAGGGGTGCGTCTCCGGTCCGCCAGGCATTTATTCTGTCCACCGGTATTATTGAGGGTGTGGATGGTGTTCTTCCAGATATTTTGACAACGGGGGATGTGGTGGCGGACCGATGTGGATGGGATCTCATCTTCATCAGAAGGAGTAATGGAGGTTGATAGCCTAGGGAGACTTCAAAAGGGGACAGACCAATAGCAGCAGAAATATGGCAGTTATGGGCATACTCTACCCAGGGGAAAAACTGGCTCCAGTCGGACGTATTGGTAGAATTAAAACACCGAAGGGTCGTTTTGAGTTCTTGGTTCATGCTCTCAGACTGCCCATTGGTCTGCGGGTGGAATCCCGATGTTATTGAACCTTAGCGTGGAAAGCTCTACAGAAGTTTTTCCATACCTGGGATATAAACTGGGGACCTCAGTCAGATAGTGTTTCGAGTGGGATGCCATGCAGTCGGAAAACATGTTTTATTAGGAGTTGTGCGGTCTGGAAGGCAGTGGGTAGCTTGCGAAGGGGAACTAAATGGCAAGCCTTGGAGAAACTGTCAATTATGGTTAGAATGGTGGTAATACCTTTGCATGGTGGGAGTCCGGTATTGAAGTCGACAGAGATGTGGGACCATGGGCGTTTGGGTACGGGGAGAGGTTGTTGGAGACCGGATGGAGGTTGATGGGACAATTTATTCCTAGAACAGACTGTGCAGGCTAGAACATATTCTCTCATTTTTTTGTGGACAGAGAACTACCGAAATCAACGGTTGATAAGAGAAATAGTTCGACTGATATCTGGGTGTACCGAGAACTTTGATGCATGGATCCACTGAATAAAACGGGCTCGGACGGAGGTGGGTACATAGATCTTGCCAGGAGGACATGAATCGGGGGCTGGCTCAGACGGTTGGGCCAGTCTGATTAAGTCCTCGATCTCCCAGGTGACAGCTGCAACAGTGCAGCTGGGAAGGAGAATGGTGGCCAGGGTCTTTACGGAGTCGTCCGGGGAATACATTTGGGACAGTGCATCTGGTTTAATGTTACGGGAACCTGGGCGATAAGAAATGGAGAGATTAAATCTTGAAAAGAATAACGACCAGCGGGATTGGAGGTATGACAGGTTCTTGTGATCCGTCCAGACCAGCACAGGATGTTCAGCTCCCTCAAGTCAATACCGCCACTCTTCCAAGGCCAATTTTATGGCCAAGAGTTCACGATCTCCGACATCATAATTGCGCTCCGGTGGGGATAGTCTACGAGAAAAAAAGGCACAGGGGTGAGTCTTGTTATCTTTCTCGGAGACCTGGGACAGTACTGCCACCACACCGGTGTCAGAAGCGTCCACCTCAACGATGAATTGTTCCATGGGATCAGGTTGAATGAGTACTGCGGGATTAGCGAACAGGGTCTTTAGGTTGCTGAATGCAGTTTCAGCATCCGGGGTCCAACAGAACGTGATCTTGGTAGACGTCAGGGCAGTAAGTGGTAAGACTGTTTGGCTGAAGTTGCGGATAAACCGACGGTAAAAGGTAGCGAAACCGAGGAATTGTTGTAGTTGTTTCCTTGTTTCTTGTGTCGGCCACTCCATTACAGCCCGGATCTTCTCCTCGGTCTTACCTGTCCGCCCTCTAGAATTAAACCAAGAAATGAGACTGAGGACTTATGAAACTCACATTTTTCAGCTTTCACATATAACTTGTATTCCAAAAGGCGTTGGAGGACTTGGAAAAGATCAAGATGTCATCGAGGTATACAAAAACAAACACGTTAAGGAAGTCTATCAGTACATCATTTACTAGGGCCTTGAAAAACGCTGGGGCGTTGGATAGGCCGAACGGCATGACCAGATACTCAAAATGCCTGATGAGGGTCTTAAAGGCTGTTTTCCATTCGTCCCCCTGGCGAATGCGTAGTAAATGGTATGCGTTCCTTAAATCTAATTTGGAGAAAATGGTTGCATTGTGTGCCGGTTCAAAGGCTGACGAGAGTAGAGGCAAGGGATATTTGTTCTTTACTGTAATCTGGTTAAGACCTCTGTAGTCGATCATGGGCGAAGGGAGCCGTCTTTCTTGCCCACGAAGAAAAATCCAGCCCCTAGGGGAGAGGAAGACGGGCAGATAACTCCAGCCGCTAGGGAGTCCTTCATATATTTCTCCAAGGTTTCACGTTCCGGTCTGGAGATATTATACAAGCGACTAGTGGGAAGAGGAGCACCGGGCAGGAGATCTATGGAGCAATCATAAGGACGGTGAGGTGGAAGTGAGAGGGCTCTGGACTTACTGAAAACTGAAGCTAGATCATGTTACTCTGGTAGAATGGTTGAGTGGTCGGGTGGGTCTGCCTCCTGAGGTATTGCCGGCGATGGCCCTGGCGGAACAGCTGAGCGAAGACAGGAAGAATGAGAAGAAGCGGACCAGGATTCGATTTGTCTGTCTAACCAGTTGTGTGGATTATGTTGTTGTAGCCATAGAAAACCAAGGATTATGGGGGAACTGGAGGTAGAAAAAACAAAAAAGGAAGAGAGTTCGCAGTGGTTTCCTGAAATAATTAGTTTTAACGGTTTCATTCAGTGACTTATTTTGGTAAGGTTTTTACCATCTAAGGCGGTGACTCTTAGGGGAACGGCTAGTGGTTCGATTTCGATGGATAATTGTTGGACGTGAGTCAATGAGGTTCTGTTCGCAACCAGAGTCCAAAAGGCCGGATAACAGGCATGACTGATTGTTAAACATAACAATGGCTGGTAGTACTAAACGAGGATAATCTTTATCATACGAGTGGTCCGACAGCCTCCTCGCTTCTACTGGCGGACCAGCGGGTTTAACCGAGTCGGTCATTGGGCAATGAAGTGCCCAGGAAGCCCACAGTATTAACAGAGCCGAGAGGCCATACGCTTCTGTCTCTCCTCGGGAGTTAGGCGAGCTCGACCTAACTGCATAGGTTCGGGGTCCGAATTAGACTGCGGAGAGGAAACCGAAGGGGTAGGAGTAACTGCCGAGAAAGATCGCATTGCTCAGGTGCTTAACTCTGTAAGAGCAGGTTCATGGGATTGTAACAGGGTTTGTTGATCTGATAACGTTCTCTGGATGGCGTCTGCTGGGCTTATTTGTTGGCCAGAGTGTTCTGTCATGATGGGTTCTATTTGTCTTACCCAAATGCAGAACAAAACACAGGAGAAAAGAAATCAGTTAAAGAAAATTTATTCATTAATAACAGAGTAATCTGCAGGAATTGGTCCGGGTTGGAAAGGGGAAAGTCTCTTTGGAGCGGTCGGAACACTATGAGAGACAGCGGAGATTTTGGTGAGTTCACCGTCTTGCTCCTCTTGAACTCCCAGCCTGATGAGCTGATGAGGAACCGGTGCACGAGATGATAGCACAGTTCCTCCATGAAAAGGTGAGTCTGGAAACAGCCGGTGGCTGAATAATGAAGGAACAAAACATAGAAAACCCTGCCTCACAACATTACTAGCATCGCTGGTACGCTCTAGGTCCCTGGGTTATCCACTTAATGCCTTGGTTTACATGTTCATAATCCTTTTCCAGGTCAACAAAACACATGCAGCCTGAAAAAAATCAAACTCCCATGAACCTCTCAAAAGGATCTGCTTTTGTCTTTCATGGCCACAACAAATTCCACATGGTTGTTCCTAAAACCGAGGTTCATCAGTGAACTGTTGCACTCAGCATCCTGAAGTAAGCTTCTCCATGGAGGCTTAGATTTGTAATCCCTCAATAGTTGGAACCCACACTTTGGTCCACTTTTTAAAGGATTGGTATCCACACCCTGGACCGATCGCCTTGAGGCTGCCGCTCCTGCAAGTCCCATCCGAGACGAAGGATGTTAGCTTAGCTATCTCTGATTCTCTGTTTTTTACATAACTGGAGTGATGAGAGAAACTTTTAATCGGGGACCTTCCCACTGGAATGTATACTACGAGGCTTCACCATATTTTTTGGGGGCTGTTAGGTCATTGTTCAGCTCATTTGCTTAGTTCGTTCTTTGACTTTCCTGCTGTGCTTATCTGAGAGGTTGTTGCTTTGTTTTATTATGCATAAACTCAAATCTCTTGGCAAGTTTTCAACAATTCACGAGTCTCTCTCACAGAATCATCTCTTGCACACAGTCTGTGGCTATTACAGCAGTACCAAAAAAAAAAAACTGAGCCCTGCTAAAGCCCTGATCCCTCTTACTTCTAACAGGATTTGACCCGTAAGACTCACAGCATGACCCTCATCTGTTGCAATACCCTCATCCTGTTTAACCTACACTCTCGCTATTGTCCTTTCTTTGTAAACACACACACACACACACACACAGGAACATTTTGAGGCCACATATAAAAAAAAAACAGAATTTTGACAAACACATTGATAGATTTCAGGACCTCAAACCATAACTGCACTCCTTCCCTTCCTCCTACACAAACCCCGGCTGAACGATATGATGTAACCCCGGCTTCATTTTCCGCCTAACACCAAACCTTGATGGATACACCTAAATGTGAATCGCAAACAACTGCTCCTGGCGCTGGAGAGGAGGAGGAAAGAGATGAGGACGACATGAGGTAGCGGTGTGTGCGTACTCGTTTGTCTCTGTGCGGTTTAACTCTCAGCGAACCGATGAAGGGATTGCAAGAGAGACGGAGTTGAAGGGGAGAGGCATGGAGGATGAGAGGATGCAGAGAGATGAAGGAGGAGAGATTTAGACAGGCAGCTAAGCACCAGATTAAACTCTGAGGCCGTCAGCTGTAAAACAAACAGTCCTTTTAGGAGGGATCAAATCTAGACTTAACCCTCCTCCCTCTCACTCTTACTCTCGCTCTCTCTCTTTCTCTCTCTCCCAAAGTCTCATCCTCCTCTTCGTCTGGCCGTGCAAAAACACACAGATTGGCACGGAGGAGATAATGCTGATCACTCAAGTAGAAAAGGAAAAAACAGGAGGACAACAGTTTCAGTGGAAATGAAAGCTCTGGTTATGTGTTCTTTGGCGTAAATAGCCCCCCTGAGAATAGGAGGCCTTTTAATACTGAAAAAAAACCTCTTTCATTATATTAGTTTCCTCCTTTATGTGCATCTTCTTTTAGGGATGAAGAGGTTATATAGCAGAAAGTAAAAAGAAAAACAGTTTTCTTCATATATCTCAGTGTTTATATTGCATATTTACAGTAATATTCCCCTGACATTGCTGCTCATCTCAGAGCCCTGCTGCGTCGTTTGAAATTCTCAGTGATTTAGGTCTGGATGCTGCCTGGGTGCCTCCAACAGTCCCAAGGCTCAATTTCCCAACCGTCAGCTTTTATCCATGGTGTGAGGCCTCTCACTGTGTTGTCTCTGCATATTTTTCACGTCTGTCCTGATATACA
>JAVLVB010000553.1:0-85850 GCA_032876305.1 Orestias chungarensis | reverse complement strand
CATTCGATGGCAAACCCGCCAAGGCACAGAGGAAGAATGTCAAACACAATAAGATGCTGCGGGAAAGAGTAACATATAAAAACATATCAACATATAGGGAAAACTTTAAGTCTGCTTGGAGAAACATTATTACCAAACTAATGTGTATCCAGATACCAAGAACCAGAACAATAAACTCTAATAAACTAAAGTTTTTTGGTCAGCACAGCAATAAAATTAGTTAAGCAGATTTAAAAATTTTGGTTTTAAACACCATGTTCTCTGCTGCTACGTATTTTGTTAGCAGCGCTATCACGCTCCGTACTACAGTGTTACAAGGCAACGTACTAGGCCTCCTGCATTACTTCCTTTGCAGGAAATGGCCAAAGAGTCTCTTCAGTCTACATTAGTAGATTTGCTGAAGACACCGTAGGACTGCCTCTCATCTTCAACAATATGAGAGAGCCCACATGGAGGAAGAAGAGTATCATTCTTTATAGCACCAACCAATAACTTCTTTCTTTTTATAGACTTTAATTTTTCTATTTCTGGCAGAAACATTACTTTATTTGGACAAATGCTTTCTACATTTTCCACGCCGTGCGGCTGGAAGAATTAAAACCATAATTTTCAACATTTATCTATGTGAGATTCAAAGTTTACCAGCTGGATGCTGTGGACTGGTCCGGTGATTGAGTTTCTCTGGTGGTGTCTTTGTTTCTATAGTGTAACATGCCGCTACAGATTATCGTCCCTGCACTGCACCATCAGCATGTACAACAAACCAAAACTTCAGAATCAGTTTATTTATATGGCGCCAATTTACAACACATGTCGTCTCAAGGCACTTTACAAGAAAATCAATTAAAATCATAGATACATCAGTCTAAGGAACCCCAGCAGATTCATGGAGTCATTGAATTGCAGCATTCACTCCTCTGGAATCGGCAGACAGAAACAATGTCTTGTGTTGTCGTTGACTTTACAGCAATCCCTCATACTGAGCATGCATGTTGCGACAGTGGAGAGGAAAAACTCCCCTTTAACAGAAAGAAACCTCCAGCAGAACCAGGCCAGTACAAGCAGCCATCTGCCACGACCGACTGGGGGTTTGAAGAGACAGAAAACTAGAATAGATACAGAGGAAACTGAAAAGTTTATAGCAGCAGTTACTGGCAGCATCTCAGCCCATGTTCTCCTCCAAGAAGCTGTCTCAGCTAACAGAATGCCGGACCAGGCATGGCTACTATGGAGGGAAGAACACTAAGAGAACAAAAAAAGGTTAACAAGGTTGATATAAAAAAGATTGGACAAAGGAAGAAAGTAGCAGAGAGAGAAGTGGTCGGATTGTCCTCCAGCAGTCTAAGCCTATAGTTGCGACAAGATATAAGTTCTCTTTTGGATTAATACAGATCTCAAAGAGATCATGGAATTTTAATGGAATTCAGTTGTTAAAATGAAGAAGTCCATCGGTGCAGCGATTCTCATAATTGCATGAACACTTAGACATTACTTCATCAACAGCTGGGCCCTGCAAGAACAGAAGAACAACCAGGTAACAAAAAGAGTTGCTAAGCTCAACGAGCTGCAAGTTACCCAAATACGTTCCTAAAACATTTTGGATACGACCCAGAAGGACCTTTAAAGGTTGAATGAATCCTTTTGTACTGTGTAAAGCTTCCTTTTGACTCTTTTGTTGTCTGTTATTTTGACTGACATGGTCAAAAAGATGCAATCACATCTCAATTTAGCCTGTCATTTTTATTATGACAAATTCAATTGCATTCAATTTTCTTTCAGTTCAATTGATATTTAAGAAGAAAAATCAGAGAACATTTCTACAACTGAATTTATCAGTCGATCAGACTCACTTCAATGGGAGGATATCCCACAGCAGGCCATCCAAAGCGTCCTGTTTTTAACTCTTCAGCACACTGTCAGCTCCCAGAGAGTGAGCTGAACTTACTTAACTGTAAAAGATCAAACATGATACTCAGATGGCACCTTTTTTAAAATTGATTTATTTAGTTACGTCTGCGATTTACCGTGTGCGTACAATTGAAATCATCACTGTTTAAAGAAAAAAAACACTAAAATGACAAATTTGTACTGTCGTTTTTGAACATTGTTGGAAGCAACAGCACTGACAGAAACAACGTTACAAATTTTTCAGTAAGGAGAATCTAGCTAGCGCTTTCTGTTGTGATAACAGCGTTATTGTTACTTTACGTTCAGCAGAGGTAATTCACTAAAACTATAAGTTTAAACTTGACTCATTGATCTGGCGAGGGGGCACGCGTAAAACAAAATGAACAAACAGGTGAGTATCTCCTGAGAGAGCAATATCTCTGTGCGCTCTTCAAATCAGACTCCTGGATCAGCAAACTGTTTTTCTTGAAGCTTGGGAGATTTTTTTTACCAATTTCAGTCAGGTTTTCTTGATTGGTAATTCTACCATGATCATCTGATGTCAAAAATATTAGGAGGGATACACAGCCTTAGCTTTAATACACCATTCATCTACTTTTGATGCTCTTTCCAAAAAATAACAAATAATGTACCCTTAGGCATGAGTGTTTGTGTGTATGGTTGTTTGCCATGGGTTTCTGTTGCAATGGACTGGCAGTCTGTTGGAGATAGATCCCATATTGAGGCTTTAGACTCGTTTGTCCGGTGGGACTTCTGAAGTTTTGGTGTCACTTTTGACATGGTAATGTCTTTTGAAATGAATTAATGATTATTTAGCCTGAAGAACATTAAGAATTATTGGGTTAAAAGTGGAACTTAAAAAGACAGTTCATTCTTTTGAATTTTTCAAGCCTTGGTTCATCTTACGATTTTTCTGAATGCTGCTGCTTGACTTTTAATCAAACCATGCAAGAGAAGTCACATTATACCGGTTTCAGCATCACTTCACTGGTTACCCGTTTATTTTTAGAGTTCATTTTAAAACCCTGTACCTTACTTTGAGAGCTCTTCACACTCAAGACCCCTTTTGAATCTCCCAGCTGCCTCAGATTTCTGCTTGAACAGAAGAGATCTGTCTGTGCCCTGCTTAACTTCTGCTGACTCATGTTTTGAACTAGCATTGCGTTTGTGTTTGCTTTATTCCTTACATATCAGGCTTTTATTCACCTGCATTCTTGTCAAAAAAATGTTACTTGGCTGTAAAAAGTTGTAGATAAATACTTGTTTAACCGCTTTTACAAGATGTTTTTAATCCTGCTCCAAGCATTAAATCACTTTCGTCATGATGTACAGTAGAGTCAACTTATCCCTCTTTTTTTTAATATTTATTTTAAAAGGTACCATGGCGGTGAAGTTCCTTAAAAATCTGTGAGTGCATTCATCTTTGTAAGCGTGAGTGCATGTGTGTGATTTCAGGCCCAGGCTTTTGGCATGTGACCCAGGGTCCCCTGGCAGCCGAAGGTACGGCATTCAACTCAATTAGTGACATGCATAATTGATGGCTGTCTGGGAGAGTTTTTGTATTTACACTGGAATTAAAAGCCTCCGGTGTCAGCTATCACATCTGAGGAGCTGGGAGGGCGGGGACGCAAGTGCGTGTGTGAAACTGTCCCGAAGAAACGAATGTATAGAGATGTGTGTGCATCATAAGAAGCCTCAGAGGATAGAAGATTTTCTCCTGCTCCAGGGAAAACCAATGTAAAGTTAATCTTTCAGCAGCACGACACGTTCTTTCAGCTAATAGGTACAAGATGAGTGTACAGACCTGCTCTCACTACAGCTACTTAAAACTCTGATTTAGGCATAAGTGGTACAAATGCATCTTCTTTTAAATGTTATAAAATATAAAGGGGTAATCCAATATTTCTGATAACATTTGCTTTAGTTGGAAAACTTTTTTTATATTATATGTGCGCAAAATAGCAGCAGGATGAATCTTAATCAGCAAAAATACATACATTTGAAAATAATCTAGACCTGGAAAATGTATCGCAACCTTTAAACTTTAAATGGAGGAAATTATTACAAGGCTTTAAGGATTTAATTGGCATTTGTGTTAAAGACCAACATAAAGTTGTCATATTACACAAACTTCTTACCCACTAAAACAGAGGACTCTCAGGAGTTAAAGTAATTAGATGTATTGAAAAGGGAAGTGAATGGTCTGTCCAGGAGGGAAAAACAGAGGGGAACGGCAAGGCGGCAACAGGGGTACAGCTGGAAACGGCACAGGAGACAGGGCGGCTCCTGGAGTAGACACACAGATGGTGAATTGGAGCTTACAGGTAGGTGAAATGTTGAAATGAGGACTTACTTGGAGCTGTAGAGGGGAAAATGCCGGGAGGACTGACAGGACTTGAGTTAGAGCGATGTGGATTGTAAGGTTGTCCAGGAGGTTAGCAACTGACAGGTGTTTCTTGCTGGAGTGGGCAGATCGAGCTGAGCAGGAGGAGCGGTGACCAAGGCTTGTGAAGGTGATGTTTGAAAACTGAGGTTGGTGAGGCAGTGAATCTCTGGAAGTCCTGAGGCGGAATGGAGGAGAAGATGTGGTAAGTGGCACAGAAAAACACAAGTACATAAACATCAACAAGAACGAGGAAACACTAGAGAATTGCAAACAACTAAACACTTGAAACTAGCAACTAGAAAGCTGGCACTGAGGAACACAATGTTACCGGTAGCAACTTAACACTCCGGCGTCGAGTAGTGGCTTCACCGCTCCTTAAGTACTGCTCAGCTGATGATGATGATGAACAGCACCTGTACACGAACTGCACTGGTGAACCAACGCCCAGCCAACAGGAACTAGCGACCTCCAGTGGACAACCCTGAAGAAAACTCAAAACCCTGACAAAAGTAGTGTATAATAAAGGAGGCCTGCTGTATATTCACTAATGTTGTCAAAAAAACCTCCCAGGCCCTTACAGAAAAGAGATGTGGCTGCAAAAATTAAATTAAACTCAGAAACACTAGATGACATCTTTTATTTAAGGGTATCAAGGCAAGAGGGTCCTGAATATAAATGTACAACACAATTCTTATATTTTATGAGATATGCTGCCCTCTTTTTGTTTTATATTGCTTTGTGATGGTCTTCAGAGCATCTCAATGAGTTAAAAAATAGAAAAGTCAAAGTCCAGTTAGTAATAAGACTTTCCAGGGGTGTAGCCATGGGTTGGCCCTGGTACTAAATAGTAATGTATACTATAGCCACCAATTTAAATCTTAAAAAAGTCATAAAATAGAGGTAAGACAAACAGGCTGTCATTTTCTAATTTGAATAATATAACGACTTAAACAATCACTAAACACTCCATGTGAGCTCCGGGTAAGTGTGTGCGTGTTTTTACTAAAGTGACCTGTATTTATTTGTGTTAGTGCTTGTAAATCATTTTGTTGAGCTTATTTACACTGTGTTTGAGCCAACGTAAAGGAATTACAGTGATGTCTGTGTTATGGTGCGCTGTGTTTATTTAGCCTGGAATGCTTTATTCTGAGCAGTTTCTGTTGGTTTCTGATCTACATAGATACACATTTATTGACGCATTCTGCCCGAAGGAAGACCGCATTTCCCATGATGACCGGCAAATAGCGTCGTAAAATCCTGATCACCCGGTCGCCTGCAGATGGATTGAAGTAGATTTGAGGTGATGAATCGAGACAATGTCATATGATGATGTTAAAAGCAAGAAACGGGGGAAGTGATGTATGCCGTAAAGCAGTCAGCACATTCGTAGTTGTTTTGTGTGGAAGGTTTCCTGCCACCCTTCTAAAAGTTGCTTGAGCCGTGACAGAGGTGTCCTTCAACGAACTATAACGTATCTACGTATAATAACAAAAGGTATGACAATATTTCATGTAGGTTGAAAAGCTACTTAGTGTTGCTTGAAAATAATATACTTTAAATAACATTTATTGTGCCCATTCGTTGTTTTTTTTGCTTTGTTTTTTTGACTTATGTTCCTCCTGATTCAGAAACATCCTAAAATCACAAATCCTAGTAAAATAAATCAGAGTTTCTGGTGTCCAATATGAAACAGTTAAAAGGGGTTTGAAAGATTTTTTTTTCAGAGGATGTTAAATACTGTAGGACATGAATGCATCAAAACATTTCAGCTTTTGATGCTATTGGAGTTCAAAAAAAAAATTTTTAAATATGTAATCATGTTATTTAATGAGATTTCATTGATTAGTCGGAATAATAATTAAAAAAAATGCATTACAGAAACCTGTTTTTGGCATTTATACTTTTTACATTAAATCTAAAAAAACACGGGAAATGACTTGACTACAATCCTGAGCATCGTGTGTCAGAAACCATGTACCTCCACCTCCACCTCCAGTGCTCTCCTGCGCCTGTGCGGCCGAGTACCGAGCAGCCTGATAACCTTGATCAAAGTCACTGCCGTGGCAGAGGGGTGACAAATGGCGCCGCCACTGAGTTCATCACCTATTTGATTTAGCAAAGAGAAAACCACCAGTCACCTTCGCTCAGCGCCGTGCAGCTCCCACCTGACTCTGTCCCTGACGGGGAGGAGGGAAAGTGCTTTCTCCTATTTCCTGCTGGTTTATTTCCCAGCTGCTCGTACTTCAGTTCTGCTTTGGAGTTTTCGCTCTCTCCCGCCTGTAATGGTGGTTGTCTAGGCTCAGCATACTGCTGACCCCGTCACTCCTCTCTTGAAAACAAACGTGTTTTTTCTTCCATTTGAGGACAAACATCCCAATATCAGCAATAAAAGCGTCTTTATTTTGTGTTTTCCAGAACGATGTCTTCACATCTAAATGCTGTGTGTAATTTCCTGTTGTTCATTTAGTGCTTGAAATGGTAATTTTGCAGGTGTTTGACGATAACTTAAAACTTTTATATCGAGCCTAAACTGCTTTTTAATCCTTTGAAAACGAGGTTTTAAATTGTACATATGGATCTTCTCATTTTACATGTTCTATTTGTGATCTCAAATCGAAGCTGCAAGCCTCTGTGTCTCTACGTTAATCGTTTGATGACCGTTATGTACGGATTTGGCATTCCAAACAAAAACTTTTCATATATTTTTCAATAGTAGACATTAAATTGAATACAATAGTTGGGAGATACAAGCCTGAAGTTTGTCTAAATTATGTTGTATGCCCTGTTAAACTCTACCTGCTTGTAGCTGTGTTTATCAGGTATGATTGATGAAGGTAGCCAGTGTAGAATGGACTTATTCTTGCCAGTTAATTAAAGTTGAAACATTTTCACAGATTGAAATAGATATAAAGCAACAATAAGTAACTTTTCAACCTTCATATTTGCATAACTTTTGTGATTACACGTCGACTTGGAGCTCGTTGAACGATGCCTGGGTCATGGACCGAGGGTGTCCGTATCGCTTTAACCGGCACTGAGGAGGGTGGCAGGAACCCTAACACACAAAACAACTGCAAATGTGCTGACTGCTATTTATTTCTTAAATTTTATATTTTATGTTTTGTTTTACTTTTATGTGTGAATTATTTTTAGTCATTTTAATCAGATTTTAATCACTTTATTTATGTATTTTAGTCTTCTATATTAAATGTATTATATTAAAACTTTTAATTAAGTTATTTTAATTTTGTTTTTATTTAAATTTTCTATTAAATGTCATCAATCCCTTTGTACTGTTATTACTCGGCAACATTGTAAATGAGGGTCACCCTCAATGTATCCCCGAGTTAAAATAAAGGTTGATTGATTGGTTGATTAGTTTTGCTTTAAAGAACAAAAAAAAAAAGGACATTTACGTTGCACTTTCTTCAGGGTTTTTGTTTTTATTTTATTTGATTACAGTTTCTACCAATTTGTTTTCAATCCTCTCTTTTACATATCTTTTATCAGTTTATTTGTTGCCGTACTGCTTACATTGCCTTATTGCTTAAAAAACAACCATGGAACGAGTACTTTGTACCATGTTTTAGGTTTCTTTGTAGATGTTTTCAAAGTCTTACTAATTCTGCCACGAGGGAGATTGGGAAGGAAACAATAGGAGATGAGAGCATGGGGTGGGTGTGAGTGGCTGGGGGGGTTCAGATGAGACGGAGGTTTTAAGATCCAGTCCATCCGTCCTTCAGTACTCCCCTGACTCGGACCGGGCCGGAGGACAAAGTGATCATTGTCTCCCAGTTGACGAAGAGTTTTCCCACTTCAGTCGAGGTAACGGGACAGTCTATTTCTTCTTTTACCTGTTTTTAAAACAAACATGATTAAACAGAATATATTGCTTAAGGTAGATATCATATTTATTAAAAGTGCATTCTTTGTTGTCATAACTGCAAGATTTGTGTTTATTTATTCTAATTTTAATTGTTATCATCATTAGAGTGACTTTTTTATTCCGTTTTATACCCCCTTACAGTGTAAATGGGCAGTTAAAATGCTTGAAAATGTTTTATTCTTTAGGGATCCAAAATGATCATGATGGTTCATAACTTCCTTTCTTTAATGGCAGACCATTTTGAAGCTGACCCTAAACGTTGGCCTAAAGGTGTGAAATTTCCCCGTGACCCCCGAGTGTCCTCCCACATGAGGCGAAAAAGAGGGAAATAAAGTAAGAGCTGAGGAGGAGAGATCGTTTTGTTGTTGCTCCAAGATAAGGGGATATTACAGCTTGTGGAAAGAAGCTTATAGCGGAGGAGAGACATGATTCACTGGGGAAGAAGTGAAGTGCTTCTTTCTCGCAGAGATGAGCTTTCAGCCTTCCAGGGAGAACGTCAGCTGCAAATCGCAAGGGGGGAAGGTCATTGTGGCTGTGCGAGGATGATGTGTGTGTTTACCGACAGAAATTATAAAAAAAAACTAACAGAAAAGATGTTTCTGCAGGGGATAAATTATTCTTCTCCATTTTGATGAGTTAAATCTAATCTTTGCACCTCATAAGTTTCATGCATGTAATGAATCCCATGAACTCGGGCCCACCGGTGACTAAATATATGCATGTGAGAATGAAAAAAACATGTTGTGATGAAGGCGCTGAATTATTGTATCTGTTTGTCTGTGTTTGTGAAAGATGCAGTGCAACTGTAACTCCCCAGTTGGCCACCTTTCGTCACCTTATTGGAGCCAAGGTAAGGCTGTGTGTTGATTTTTGTCACGGTTATTTGCATATTTGTTGGTTGACATTTGCGTGGGAGGACTGTTATAGAAAGAAAATCAAAAGGAAAGTTATTATGAATTCCCTCTCTGCAGAAAACGTCTCTGTCTTGCAATTTAATGGGATAAAAAATAGATTAGATTATGAGAAAATAAACATGACGGCTTTATGGACAAAGTGCACCGGTGGGAAGTTTAGGTATCAGCTCACATAAAACTAACAGCTGAAGTTATGAAAAATACAACATTAATGCAATTATGCTGAATCTATAAAATCTGCGATCTCTGCTATAATTTTTTAATTCTTTTTATCGTTTCTTCTACGTTCATTTTTGCACAAGCACAGTAAAGTTGCAGATGTTTTTTAGACTATATGAAGATTGTCCGGGAGCTTTTGCAAGTTAATTTTTTCATTTATTAGCAATACAAGATTACTTATGATCAATAAAGTTTTTTTATATATTTAAAAAAAAAAGGGTAATTACGTCTTGATCAAGATTCTTCTGTCTGTTGTACTTAATCCAGTTTATACACTTCCAATATTGAGTCTTACTCTAGTGCATTTTGTTTTCTTTGAACCAGATTTTCATGATAAATATAATTTTTTTACATCATTTAATACATCATTTTAACAAAATTATTCCTTACACCTTAAATAGTTTTTTAAAAAATTTTTTATTAACGCATTCTCCCAAAAAATGTAAAATAAAAATAATTGATTCTTAGAATCATCAAATCTGTGGTTTTGACTCCTGAAAATACACAACTTTTTTTCCTGAATTCGTTTTTTTTTTAAGATCTGTCAAATAAAAAATTGTAAATATTTATTCTGTGACAAAATTATAAACAGGAATTTAAACTGACTGTACATTACCTTTTACCTCTGCATTGAAGAAAACACAGGAGCTACACGTGGCTGTTTATCGCCGAGGTTGCACAAGGCCCATGAGCAGAATTCATTTTCGGACGGCACAAGTGATCACACCCCTCGAAGCATCACTTTATAACTGCAGCATTTACTAATTCTTATAAAATTTATGTTATAGACTGACATAAAGTGGTGCATAGATATTAACTGGAAGAGAAATGTGAAATAGTTTTAGTTTTAAAATCCAATCCATCCATTTTCAATACCTTGCTTGTCCTTTCTGGCATGCTGGGGTCGTCTGGTGCTTATCTTTGACAGCCAGGACAGAGGAACACATAGCCCCAAAGGAAAAGCTATCGGGCCCAAAATTACTTGTTGTGGAAATCAAATCTGAAAAGTGTGGAGTGTTTGTCTGTTCAGCTCCCTTCAAGTAAATACTTTGTAGAAACAGCTTCCTATTAAAAGTACCTTCATCTAAGGCCGCATACACTAATGACTGTATGAATTTTTATAGAAATATATAACACAAACTAAATGACAGGCTAAATGTTTAGTCTTTCTAACTTATTTTATCTATTTTAATATTAGCTCTTGGGTGGAATAGTACCGTGAGTACGTAATTTCGTTCCACTTCATGTACCATCATGTATGTAGAATGATAATAAAGAATCCTCCTTGAATCCTTAGTCCGTATTTTAAGTTGATGCTTAGTAGATGCAGCTTTGGCTGTAATCCTTGCAGAGAGTTTGCAGGGATAGGTCTCAGTCAGATAGTCAGATCTGCATATCTGGGTGCCACAACCTTTCTGAATTTCTTCTGTCAAATTGTTCAAGCTGTATCACAAATTTCTCATTAGATTTAGGTGTGGGCTTTGTCTAGGCCATTCCACAACATCCACCTTGTTGTTTTCAACCCATTTCTGTGGAGCTGTAGCTAGACCTTTTGGGTCATATTCTTGCTGGGACATAAATGAATGGCTGCATTTATTATAATTATACCTATGGAGTCTCATATGTGCCTTTTGGTAAAATCTAGTCAAGCCTGGATTTTTGTTATTCTCAACAGCGGCTTTTTTCATTGCCTGACAAATGCTGATGGGTTTAAGGCGTGTTTATAAGACAATTACTTGACATTAGTTTACTTTACTCAGGTGATCTCCGAACTACTCATTGTGAGACTACTAGAACCAATTAGCTGTACCTCTTTCTAATTATGCCATTTTAAATCTGTAAATATATTAATGCAATCATGTATGTTATTTTTAATATTATGTAATTTGTAATATTAGTTTGTTAAGGAGTTTGTCAAAGAGATTTCATTGTAATATTTGTAAAAAAAAAAAAATTATTTATCCTGGTTAATTATAAAAGCAATATTAAGGATAACTAATCAAACAGGATGCATTTTAATGAGCATACCTAAAATCGATGAGCTATGCAGTCTAAACTATTCAACCAGTTCCATCGGATTTCAACATAATTTTAAAGCTAACTAAAAAAAACAAGAATTAATACTTCCTTAATAAAATATTTTTTCTTTAGTGAACAATCATCTCTTGAACATAACAGATGCACAAAACGTTTTACATCCCAGAATTGCTGTTTATTAAAATAAACTTACCCAAAAAATGCAAATAATTAAAAAGACTTTTTGTTCAGAGATTTGTATTTAATCTGTCTAGTCTGACTTGTTGATCTCCTTCACTCTGCAAAGGTAAGTTACACAAAATGTCAACAATAGCAATAAAACTGCGTACAATTAAAAGACGGGCCTCCAATTCTAATTTTTAATGCAATTATGTTAAAGCTCCGTCACAGTAAAGAGATTAGAAAGTGCCGCCATATTCTAATTCTCCCTTAATGAGACAGAGGGTTAACTTCTGCAGGTAAAAACACCTGACTTGTTTCCTTAACCTGAACTAAAGCGGCATGTACAGCAAGGTATTTGTAACACACTTTTTAATGAGGAGTTAAGCTCCTGAACTAAAACACCTATTAGGAGATGAACCTAAAATAACGAGAGGAGGTCGGATGACTTTGAATATCTTTTTTTTTTTTTTTTTGTCCAAATGAAGGAGCGTGTAATTTGAGCTCACAAGAGAGGCTCACAGCTTTCTGAAAGCATAGAAGTATTCATTTATTGTACGACCAACTTAAACAAAATCCTATAATCCATGAGAGGAAAACACCATCAATGAGGAAAAATGTGTTTGATGCAGATTTAGGGATCTGGGACTATGATAAATGCAGCTTAGGGTTATCACAGCAGCTTTTTTAAATAAGAATCAGATAGCACGTTTAAAGAAGAAAAACATTTCTTATCGTTTGTCCTAACGGCTTGATGCCAATTTTCAGTTTACACAGTGTTGGACTGAAACAGCGTTAAAATGTGGTAACCCTTTAATGTGCTATTATAGCAGTGGAAATGATAGATAACTAAGTTGTTTTAATACCCTAAATATAAACCAAACTGTCTACATTTGAAGTCTGCAGATTTTCAAGTTCAGTCAAACACTACATGATGTTCTGTTGGGATAGTTCTGAATATTTCTAAAGCCCTTTTAAATAGAGATGATTTCTGCTGATGTGCCCGCTAAATATCAGCAGGTCACAATAAGTTGCCGGTGTCTTTCATGCCATGAAATAAACTGCAGTTCGAAATTTAGAACCGGGTTTGGTGGAAAGCATATGAAGGTGGTGCAGTGAGACGGTGGTGACGTGTGCTGTAGGTGTGACAGAGGGGTACAAGCTGGGAGAATTAGGTGTAATGCACGCATTAAAAACGGTTTACAAGGTTTAAAAATTTGATATTTATTGGGAGTTAACTGAAGACTGGCAAGACTAGGAAGGTTTAAAGATGTGTTAGGACGTTGGTCTATTGATGATGAAGTTAAAAACCAGCAGGAAGGAGGAGGTGTCGCTGTGATGGAGAACTGGAATGACCATGAACATATCTTGAAATGTCATAGAAAATAGGTTTATACATTCTTGGGCTTCATTTTCAACGCCTCAGTCATACCAAATAACTCATAGTGTTCTTCACTCGCTGACAATTTCCAACGCTCTCGTTGTGCTTTAAAGGCTCATTCACAACTTAACGAAGGTTTAGGTTTTTCTTTCTAACTCATCTTCACAGCAAAGCTTGGATGTAGCTTTGTTCCCGATTCACAGATCATGAAAAAGCAGCCATAGTACATTAAATGTCCACAAAAAACTAAAATTCAAGACCAATTCAAATATCTTAATAAATAAAGTTTGGAACATAATAGAAGTACCCTAATTATGAAGTACAACCAAATTGTCTGACTGGATTTATTTATTTGCCTCTCCCAGCAGTCTTGTTTCCAGACTGGGCCTACAAACCAGCCTGGGCACCTGGTTCCAGGCAGGTCCAACTATGGCACTTCCTGTTGGAGCTGCTGGGGTGCGGTGAGGGCGCAGCCATCGGCTGGGGAGGGGAGTTGGGCGAATTTGTCATCAGGGACCCCGAGAGGCTGGCCAGGCTGTGGGGGGAGAGGAAGGGCAAGCCTCACATGAACTACGACAAGCTGAGCCGAGCTCTCAGGTAAAGTTCTCCACCACTTCTACGACCTTTCGTCTCTGAGCTGATCCGGCCTCAAGCTCAGAAGAAAAAAAAAAAGTCTCCTCAGCAATACGAGTTATGAATATAAAAATAGAGCATCCAAAATGGCGTACGGATGCATCGCGTGGCATCTTGTGAGAAAACAAGCATCTTAAGTGGCCTGGAGGAAGCATATTGCACACATCGAGATTTCAGTCTGACGCGTAAAAATGTCGTGCTTGCAGATACTACTACAACAAACGCATCCTGCACAAGACCAAAGGGAAAAGATTCACCTACAAGTTCAACTTCAGCAAACTCATCCTTGTCAACTATCCGGGCTACCTGCCTCCATCCAGCCACCAGGTCATTAAAAACCCTTTATTTCTGCTTAGAGGGTTTCTCGTTGCTTCATTGCACACATTGACTTTAAACACTGGAAAAGACATGCACAAAGCTTTAAAATGGGTTGAAATATTCATAGAAAGTGTGCCAGTGTTGAGAGAGTTGGAATTACCTTAAGTGCTTCAAAGTAAAAATATTTATCTGGACCACACACTTTTATAATCTGAACGTCTGAATTTCCATTTTATTATCTGATAAAAATCAAGCGTCTTACTTACTAAAGAATGGTGAGAGCATGTTAGAGGCTTCAGACGGGTTAATTATATGATCACCTCAGCAGCGGTGAGGATTATTAAAAAGCCATTCGTGTCTTTTAACGGTTAAGAAAAGTGCCTGAATGTGCTTAAACCATTTTCACTTTTTAGTTAGAAAAGTGAATTACCATTCAGAGTTTGATTCTTAATGTAAAATGTTGTGGTTAAGATGAAACAAGGGAAGGAAAATGAGGTAAAAAACAACTTCCTCCTGTTGGATTTGCTGTCATCCACATTTCCCACCCAGCTTCTAAAAAGTTCGAAAGTTAGAAAACGGGTAGAAGGCTAAATCTAAATTCAACGCAGATAAACTAAAAACGATAGTTTGTGGCTGTTTTCGTTTTGGATTTGATGTGAGCAACATGCTGAAGATTCTCAGCAGCGAAGGCACATTCATCACATATTGTTCCTTCTAGTTTGTTGCTTTGAAATGCCTTTGCTCATCAAATTAACTGGCATCAAACTAAACAAGAGAACACTTGCAGAAATGAGAAGACTTTTCAGTTTGAGCTTGTGTTCTTCATCCTTTTGTGTTTTACATGTTTCACGCTTTTTGTTTTAAGCATGTCCCATTCTTAATGATTCGGCTGAATGTCATCGGGCTGCATTGTGTTGATTGCGTCTGTTTCTTCCATCCCTCCATCCCATCCTCCATCCAACCTCCCAGCAGCTGCTCCACAGGCCCGCTCTACCTTTCCCCTTCCTCTCCGCTGAGAGCGGCCTTCCTCTCTGTGGAGGAGCTGGACCAATGATAGACAGAGGTAATACGTGTTGATTTACAAAGTCTGTCGTTAACTTCTGAAAATATGTGATTTTAATGCTGGCCAATTGGAAACGACATGGATTTCTATGTCAGGATTATTTTCTATTTTTTAAATTTTTATCGTCACATTTATTCTGGTTAAATTCAAGTAAAAACAAAGATTTATTGGTCCAGTGAAATGATACAACACAGATATAAACATATTTCATTCAAACATCAAATATCGCCAATACTAGTTATCATAATTAACTCTGACTTCAGCTGGATGTTGAATGTGGATAAATACATTTATTTATCTTTACTCATTCATGCATCACATCTCTCATTTCTCAGTGGCCCCTTTTAGCCCATATTACAATGAAACTGCCTTTTATAGGCGTACTGTATCTGTATTTGAATGAAGGCTCAACCTGATGGGAGCGACCGTATGGGAAACTTTAGTCAAGACATAGACATGTAAGTTTATATTTACTGTGGACTTTCTCCAATTAAATCTAAAAGGTCAAATATATACATACACCCCATGAATACTTTGTTAAATCTCAATGACAGAGTTTTTTTATTTTTTTTAACCACACATTTCTCAAAAGCACCACTGAGCTTTTTCCATTCTTTTAGCTGAATATGTGACTGACCACCTTTATATCTACAAATGTGGAATTATTATAATTTAATGGGTTTCCTGACAATGGACAATTTAAGAAGCATAAGGTTGGTAATATACAAATAACTCACAAATGTTTGTCCACAGTTCTTTAATCTCCATTAAGAAGAACTTCTCATTGTTGTACTACTAATAATTACTTGTTCTGTCTGTGTTGTTTTTTTCTCTTTCTCTAGTGATGTAATGTTTTTCTTCTTTTGTTATTTTTAGCTCAGTAAATTGCTTTCTGTTACCTTTAAATGTTCTGTAATTAGTACCTAATGGATAAATATAGATTTGTACCTTTGGAAAAACAAAGGTTCAACCATCTTGCTGTTTACTTAAGTTGAAGTTTAAGAAAGTTGAGGTAGTCCACCTTCTTCATCTTTCTGACTGCACTTCTACTGGCAGCTAAGGAGCCTCCCAGCATGAAACTGCCACTACCGTGCATTTTAGTTGGTGCAGTTGGTCTGATTCATCCAAACATACTTTACATTATTGCAATGAATTTCAATTTTTGTCGAATGGAACCTGAAAAGCTTTCTGTAGTTGGTTCTTTATTTTAAAAAGTGTGACATAAAATTATACAATGTCAGACAAACGATCTCATTATTGGGTCATAAGAGATGTGAAAATAATACCAATCTCTGGACAGTGAAGCAGTCCTTGATATGCTTTAGACAAACAGTTTATTTGATTTTTTATGAACATCTTCACCAATTTCCCTACTTCACAGGGTAAAAGTTTGGCTTGGATGATAAAACACTTGATGTTTCGAATGTATGTTGATCCTAAAAAACATTATTTTGTGTAAGACAAATAAGGATTCACAAATGAGCTTGTTGAGAACCAAATGATGGGATTTTTGTAAACCGTGTTTAACAGCCTGTTTGATCATAAATAAAATAAATTAAATGAATGCTACCTTAAAGCAACACTAACTAGTAGCCGTCGTAAGGTATTTGCATAACTTTTGGGATCATACGTAAACTTACAGCTCACACCTCTGTCATGGCCTGAGGGGGTTTGTATCACTTTAACTGGCACTAAGAAACTTTTAGGAGGGTGGCAGGAACCCTGCCGCACAAAACAACTACAAATGAGCTGACTGCTTTAAGACATACGTCACTTCCCCCGTTTCTTATCTCCAACATCATCATATGACATTGTTTCACCACAATTAGATTCATCACCTCATCGCTATTCATCTTTCACACAGCCACTGGAAACAGAAATGTACTTCAATCCAACTGCAGGCAACCTAAAGATCAGGATTTTACCACGCAATGAGCTGGTGCTCACGGGAAACACTTCTGCTTTTGTTCACACCGGGCTGCCAAAATCGATTAAAACTGAAACTTGGATGTATGTTTACAGTTCTGCACAAGGCACATAGGAAAACTTCACCTTTGATTCAAATTAACGCACACAGTACATAATGCATATTTATAAGGTCCAGTTTATATGTGAAGTTGTTTTACAAGATTAAAATTCAACCTTGAATCTGAACACGGATTTTGGCTAAATGGATTATTGGTGAAAAAAAGAAAAAAAAAAGTCAAATGACAATAAATCATTACCAGCGTCTTGTTTTTTTTAAAATTTTTTATGTTCATGAGTCATTTAAAGAATGTCGTGATAAAGCTGAGTAACTCAAAGTCCAGCCGAGTGCTTTATGGTTCGGAAACAGTTTTGTTATTGTGACGTTGACAGATTGAAACCGTACGTCTGAGCACCAGTGGTCTCAGAGGGAACTCATGATTGATGTTCCTCCTCAACAGCTGTTCAGCCTCTGCCTCACACCTTCCTGTTCCCCGGCTGCCTCCCCAAACCACTGCCGCTGCCTCAGGCCCTCCGTGGCCCCTTCATCCCTGCTCCGGCTCGCCCTGTGGTCGTCCAGAGGGAGCCGGGGCTAAATGCAAATGGCTGGCTGCACAGGAGCTCAGCAGGCTGGGACGTGCATCCCCACAGAAGCTGGAACCTGTTGGAAAGAGAGAAGGAGCACGACCATGAAAGAGCAGGGAAACATGCAGACTAAGCACAGGGAATACGAATACATTATTTTTTTTTGTAAATGTTTGCGTTATAGTTGTATATTTTATTACATGTGATATAAAACCCTTTTAAACACACAATTTTTAATGGATCGTTTTTAATAGAACTATTGATAAACCCTGCATGTTTTATGGAGCAGCAAGGGAACTAAAATTGTAAAGACTTACCAACATAGGATTTGTGTTTTTGGTAAATAAATCAGTGCACTTACATCGTGCGTTATTTATCTCTTTTGTCTTGCTTCCTGTCTCCCTGCTTTAAGCTTCATGAAAATGATGATACGAGTGGTATGCCATAAAGGATGCAGTCAAACAGGGAAGGAGGAATTTTCTTTAAACTGGGACCCACATTTCAAGCATCCTTGCAGCATCAGGACCACCTGTCTCTTTTGGTAGTTACCACCCCAACAGAGCAGGGGGCAGTAAAGATGCATTTAAGATAATAAATAAATAAATAAATAAATAAAAGGCCTATCAGGTTTGCTCCATAACAGCCAGCCGGTGAACGAACGGGGCAGAAGTTAGGGAGGAGATTTTCTCACTTAATTAAAAGCATTTTTCTGAATAACATCATATCTAAGCATAAATTTCGATCAATTTATGATTATTATAAAGGCTTTATGGTTTGGCACACAGAATTTCATTAAAATTATTTATTTAGCCATGTTTCTTTGGTAGGGGGAAAAAAGTAGAAAATCCCTCCTGTTTTACATAAAATAGTTTTAAGTTTCTCGTTTTTTTACTTGTGAAAGTCAGTGTAACCCCCACCCCCACACACACACACACACATACACACATGTTTTAGCATTTACAATGTAAGACATAATTAATCCAAATTGTCAATAAGTTAAAGTCAAGTTTTATTGCTTTTGTGAAGGAATCCTTATTTTATCAACAGTAATCCAGGACTTGGAATAGTTAATTTGGTCAACAACAAAAAGGATAAGTTAATAAGCAAATATAAATGAAATAATAAATGAATGAATACATGAATGAATGAACAGATAAATATGAATGCATGAATGAATGAATGAATGAATGAATACATGAATGAATGAACAGATAAATATGAATGAATGAATGAATGAATGAATTAATACATGAATGAATGAACAGATAAATATGAATGCATGAATGAATGAATGAATGAATGAATGAATGAATACATGAATGAATGAACAGATAAATATGAATGCATGAATGAATGAATGAATGCATGAATTAATGAATGAATGAACAGATAAATATGAATGCATGAATGAATGAATGAATGCATGAATGAATGCATGAATGAATGAATGCATGAATGAATGAATGAATGAATGAATGAATGAATGAATGAACAGATAACCCCACCCATTCCAAGCCGTACTGCTAGTCTCACCGGCGGTTAAATGATGCGGAGCCAAATTCCCTGGGAGAAGAAAAGCAGAGGAAGACGTCTCACTCTGATCACATTTTCAGATAAGATATGCGTGAATGGGTTTAAAACTCTTTTAACTGGAAGTCCATTTGCCACATTCAATAGGTGTTTACAGTTTTCCAATATTTTTTAAAATATATTTTCAATGTTTGCTGTGTTTTATGTGTTCTTAATTTGCTCATGTTTAAAATATAAAATAACATATAAAACAGGAAACATGCAACCTATATATGTGTTTTGTGACCGAAGAAAGTATTCAGACTTTTTTCTCTCTCGTTTTCTTACAATGGACTAGTTGAGTTAGTTCTTCCAATCATTCATACCGGAAATGAGTTTTTTGCGACAGTGTGACTCCTCGACTGCTTTGTAAGATCTTTGACTGCCATGTCATTTTGGCGCTGAATATTCAGTTATTGTTTCTCTCCGGAGCGCGGGAGTTGCTTGTGTTTTTGTGTGTTCATGTTGGAGCCCTAATATACTTTAAGTACTACATTTTAATTCATTGTGAAGCAAAGAAGGCGTCTAAAGACAACATGCAGCGGAGCATCGCGTAAGTAACGAATGCGTTAACAGTTTAAATTCAACATTTAGTCAGATTTAAAGAACAATAGTGTCTCTAAAGCACCAAACAACCACGTGTTATGTTTTGTTGTTAGTTTTTTGCTCTTAAGGTTCTGTAAAACTGCTCCTAAAGTGATCAGAACTAGTGGATTAGGGTTTATAGTTGTAAGCTAGCACTAGCATAAGTTAGCTGTGGCTAACTGCGGTTTAATGCTTAAAATGTTGTATTAAAGTGAAACGCTTAGCGTGTAAATATTCTTGGACGCTTATCTGCTAAAAAGAAGGGGATAATGATTCAAAAACCAATAATTATTATCAAGGTTTATGGTGGTGAACTCGGGGAAACATCATAAACAAGCTAGCAAAGTTAGCCCTGCTATGTAATGTGTTTTATTTCGTTTTGTTGTCATAAACCTGAAGAAAGAAGCTGTTTTAAAGTGGAAGAAAACAAAAAGGTGCTTAAACTGGAAGCAGGTGGACAATTTCTCTGGCTTCTCTCATCCAAAAGGGCTAAATTCTTCAGTAAACAAGAGGAAAAAGTCAGGCTTGCTTATTTATAAGCTCTAGCAGCTAATTGCTACATGGATTTCATAGTAATTTGATATTATTACATTAACTTATCCAATTTAGGCAGTAAAATAATTTTCCAATTTGAGCAAAACAATCTCGGATCAATTCAGTTTTTAATGTGTTTCCAGTCTGTTTTATAATGGTTGGACTAGTTTCCTTAGATGGAAAACATTTTTAAACTTATTAAGCTAGCTTGATGCATCCTTTGATAGCTAGGATCTATTGGAATGCTTCTACGATCTCTTAAAACTTAGCATCATTTCAAGGACGCCGCAAAGTAATCTGTTGCGTTGGCTTTAGGAATCCCTCATTCTGATCATGTTGGCAGCGACAGTGGAGAGGACAAACTCCCCTTCAGCAGAATCAGAACCAGTGTTCAGATCTATTGCATGAAAGAAAGTTAGTTGCAGCGATAGGGAGAGCAAAAGAGCAAGTAAACATAATCGGTTCGGCTGATCTCAAGCTCATACACGTATGATGTAGGGTGTGAAAATCCACCGTTGAGTCTTGCAACACATTTTTAATATGATCTCTGGGCTTTGGCTAGGCCATTCTGTCGCACAATGGTTCTTGTAGCTCCAGTATTATATTTCAAATATTTGTCAAGTCGTTTTTTGTTTTTTTTTCCTTAGTCTCTAACATCCAACATCTATCCCTGCTGACCTACAACACAGGGCCGCCATAGGTTACAATTATTTTCAGTCTCATTTCGCCATATGTTGTTATTTTTATCCATATGTTTGATCTTATTTGGACTTTTTGTCACATTTTTTCCCTGTTTCCTTTACATGGCTTTTGATTTACAGGCATTGGAGCATCTGGTGGCTTTCTTTCTGTCACTCTTAAATAAATGGCAAATATTTGGTACTTACCGCTAATACCTGCCTGATCAACTGGTTCTCTTACCTGCGCTCTGTCTACTCCGCTCTGCATCCCAACCTGTCAGTTTAGGTGAACATCCATGTCTAGGTAGATTTGTAGTTGTTGAAATTATTTATTCTGAGCTGGGAATAATGTTTTCTAACCCAACTCTAATTAAAACCTCCCACAACATCTTCCTTGACCCGTATGCTGGTCCTAATTATGCTGTTTACACATTATTGTTCTCTAAAAATATCTGAGGCCTTCACAGAAAACTGCATTTATTGTGTACTTCTACACCCAGTGGATGCTTTTTGCTATTTGAGTAACTTCGAAACACAAAGGGTTTTATTCAGGATTAACGTTAAAGGCTTTAATTGCAAATAAACGTCCCACTTTTTAGATTCCCTTCATCATTTTTGTGCATCTTTTGGAAATTTTAGAACCACCCGTGCAATTGTTTGGTGCTCCTCTTAAACCTAATATAGGAAACATCTGTTTTTCTTGTAACAGCACTTTTATGTGTGATCGTTTTGAATCTCAAAATTATATAATTGTTTATTTTACTGAATGCATTTATTTTCTTAATATACTTAAGTACCTCTTTTCATTTTCCTTCACTAGATCATTTTTTCAACCCAAGAACAAAGTTAAAGACACCCGGAAGAAAACTGCAGATGAACCAGGGAGGTAAGTTTTTTTTTTTTCTCCAGTTTTAAGTCGCATATTAGCAGACAGCACTGCTCCATGCAGTAGTCATTATTATTCATTATTGTTAAATATTGGCAAAAACCCCCCCAAAAAACGACAACAAAAAACAATCTTTGCATCACAAAATTCAATGGCCCATTTGAGAAAATCCATTGTCAGTTCCCCAGATTTTCCTTAGAATGCAAAGTAACAGTCAAGTGTTTGGATGATATATTGTCTGTGGAACCTTTTGAAGGAAATTTGTCTAATTTGCAGTCTTAAAATCATTGTTTTGATTTATTTTTGTTGCCTAAATGATCTTAATACAACCAAAGACTAATTGTAAAACTAAAAGCAGCTAACAAAAAACAAAACACGAAATATCCAGTTTGGGTCTGTAGGTGAACAATACTCCAAATCTCCAAGTAAGATGGCCGGACAAAAAAAGAGAAGTGGCAAAGCAAATATGTTGGATTAGCAGGATTGCAAAAAATAAAAAAATAAAATCATCTACATCATATTGCTGTTGAACATCATCTGTGCTGCCCTGAAAATGAGCTGTTAGCATGTAATTACAGTCTTCTGTCAGAGGATTCCCAGAATCAGTGTAAGGCTGGAGATACTTGGATCATATGAGTTACGACCACATTTCAATTCCCTTTGGGATAAAGTATTTTTTGAATTACATATTATTTAAATTCATTAAACATAAAGAGGAACAGATGAATAAGAAAAAGTCCAAACTTCAATCAGCTAAATTCCCAAACGCCAGCAATAATTTCCTGTGCCTCTTAGGCTGCGGCACATCTCTGCTTTAGGCCTGGCTAAAAAGAACACACTGCACTTTGTTCTTCCACTCAACTTTCCTTGAACATGTTTAGATACTGCACTTTAAAACAGCCACCAATGGCTGTCCTCTGGAACGCCGTCTTCTCTGACTATGTGGGCCACAAATTAACATTTTGATACTAAAAATACTTTGTAACATGATCACATTGTTATATTTAAAGTGTCTAAAGAACCTAACTTTGGGTTTTTAATAGCTGTATCCCATTATTACACAAAGTTACTGATTATAAATCCTGAGAGAAACAAAAAATTACATTTTCCTACCCTAATGTAGGAAAAAGAAAGTGATGAAGCTATTTTTGAAATATATTGGCTTACTGGTAATAAGCTTGGTCTCAATGGGGAGGAAGCGGCGCTAAATCGCTTATTTTCTGACAAACATTGCCGTTAAAAGCTGATCAACATGAGGATCATATGGAGTTGTGCCTGTAGATGTCTGTAGATGTGCAAATATCATCTTTTTTTAAATCGTTAATGATCAGACCGTGTTATACTAAAAAAAAAAAAAAAAGAAAGAGAACTTTTTGCTTCATCTTGAGCTGCTTTGATGATAAAGTGTTCATTATCACTACTCGGTGTAGTCTTTAAAGCATGTCTTAAAACCCACTTTAATTGACTCGCCTTTATGTAACGATCTTCTCATCATTGCTGTGACCTCTCTCTTTTTTTTTCTTTCATCTCTTGGATTTTATTTGAGTTCCTTCTTTTTACTGCTTTTGTCTTTTTATTTTATTTTTTATTTTTAACAAATCCCTAATTCAGCAGCTCGTCGCCGTGCTCTCCGACCCCGTCCTCACAAATCAAGCGTGTCGCCTTGTTTATATTTCTCACCGGCTTGTCCGTGGGTGTCTGCAGACCCGTCAAGAGTCCCCTGAAGGTGCAGAACGGCGTCCGGGAAGCGGATTTGCCGATCAAGAAGGTCGCCAAGCGCAGCCGTCAAATCCTAGACAGCGACGAGGACGAGGCGCCGGTCGCGAAAGAGCAATGCGAGAGACCGGCCCCCCCCAAACTGGAGAAGGTAAATCAATCCAGTGGAGCTGAATCTGCTGTAATGAAGAGCTCCTTTTGGACTTGTCACTGGTTTTGTTTTGTTCGTTTACTGAGTGGGGACACCACCGTTACACATCACTCAATAATCTCCGCATTGAAAAGAGCTTATCATCAGCTTTGGCTGCCGTTCAACCACCTGTTATTTGATAAACACCCTTCTTAGGGTGACGTGTCTGCAATCATTCATCAGTCGCTCTCGGCGGGAAGAGACGGTGATGGATACGCGGGGGTTAGTCGGCGTGACCCACCTCTCTGCTTGTTTACGTGTGGCCAGGTGCTAATAATACATCCTCGACCGTTCTGTTGCCAGCAGAGCATCTCCAGTAGAGGGAATGTCACCTGATAGGCGGCTACGGTTTATCTGTTGTTTGAATTTACCGATGTCTAATTGCTCCTCGGAAGAAAAAAAAAACACACAAAATAAACTGTTAGTGCCCAAATTAAACTGGAAAGAGAACTGATGCACCAGCTACAGGTTTACAAATGTAAACGGCGTAATAGAATAAAGCTTGTAAGAGATTAATTGCTCGTCAGAGCCGATGGCGTTCTAGTGTTTGTCGCCTCTTGATCCCTTATGGATTTCCTCTTTTTTTTTTTTTGCAGTTTTGTTGGACTTAAATGTTCCATTTGATCAGAATGAAAACGGTATCCTAAAGAGATAAACACAAAATATTACACAAAAATCTGAGGAAGAAAATGCTCCCTAAATGGCAGCAACACTAAGATGTGATCGTGATGCGTTTATGATTTATTGAAATGATTCCCTCGTAAAGTTCGCTGAGACCACGTGTGTTGTAAATTGAAACTGATTCTTGAGTCTTTAAGTGTCTGCAACACCAGGTAATGGGTTTTGCATCATTTTGGGTGAATTTGGACCATCCCATCCTTGGATACGTTTTAAAATCAGCTTATATTAGTAGAATTCCTGAAAGTCGTTCAATCTAGATTAGTTTCAAAGTCGGGTTTGCTGGTCTGTTTTTGTTTGTTGTGCTGAGATTTTTTGAGTCGACGTCGCTCCATCCCTGACTAAACAGGTGGAGCTGACAAATAAACTCTCTTTAAACCCAAATATGAACCCCGAATTTAAAGGTTTAAATCAATCTGTATTCAAAACCAACCTTTTTTCTTCTTCCATTTTTAACTCTGTTTTACATTTGGAGCTTTAAATTTCTCCTGGTTTAGATTCTAATTAGATTCGAAAGCCGCAGCTAAAACGCCATCATGCCTCATTACCACTTTTAAAGGTTTTTGTGGATCTAATACTTGACACGAGTATGATTACGAGACATTGTGACCTGAATTTTTGCATGTAGCTGTTTCTTCTTTAATTCCATGAATTATTTTCTCACTTGCCGTTTTGATCACAAAAATCTCTAAACAGAGGATATAAAAAAATAATGCTGTAAAAAGTTGTTTTATAGATGAATGTTCTAGCGAGTGCTTTTGATGCTTAATTCATTAGGACTACAAGCAGCATTTTAGAGGCTGATTTGAAATGACTGGGTTCCCTCTTCAGCGGACGGCTCAGATCTGACTTGAATGGAAGCGTGACACTTCGTGACCTCGGCACGCATGTCGCACCCCCCCCCAAATTATGTTAATTTGACGCCTTATTTATTTATTTTCCTCATTGTTCTCCTAAAATGATGCAAGCATGGGTTTTGTGTTTGGTTTTTAAGATGGAAGATGCGTTCAAGGCCGTTCCGACCCCGTTGTCGCCAACGCCGGCCCCTCCCACACCCACACCAGTGACCCCAGCAACTCCGGCCGCTCCATCAACTCCAGCTTCTTCTGCTTCCCCCGGGACGCCCGCCACTCCCAGTTCCAACTCCCCGTCTGGGATTGTAAAACGTAAAACTGGTCGGTATCCAATCGAGAGTTTTTTTTCTTTTCCATGACTGCAAACATCCACGCATGACAGCTAAATAACCCCTCTATTTATTTTTTACTTTCCTAAAAAGTCCTTTGCATTAAAAACAAACCACAAAAAAATACTAACTTTTGATGCATCTGTGCAGGTTTTTCCTTGGAGTTCTTTTACATCAGATGTGCCGATCAATGGTTTTATATCCTGCAACTAATTTTAAATTTTAAAGCAACACCAAGTAACTTTTCAACCTTCCTAAGATATTTTCATAACTTCTGTGATCATATGTTGAGTTACAGCTCGTTGAATGACGCCTCTGTCATGGCCCGAGGGGGTCCACTAAACAATTTTGATGAGGGTGGCAGGAACCGTGACACACAAAACGACTACAAATGTGCTGACGGCTTTACTTTACCGCATACGTCACTTCGCTCGTTTCTTAGCTTCAAAAATCCTCATTTGACATTGTTTCACCACAATTAGATTCATCACCTCGTCGCTATTCATCCTTCACACAGCCACTGGAAACAGAAATGTACTTCAATCCAACTGCAGGCGACCAGGAGATCAGGATTTTACCTCGCTATGCTCTGGTACTCATGGGAAATGCAGTCTTCCCTCAGGCAAAAACACTTTCACTTTTGTCCACACCGTCCGCCAAAAACGACCAAAACTGAAACTTCTTTAGGGTCGCTTTAAAGAACAAAAAAAGAACATTTACGTTGCACTTCGAGGTAATTGTTTTTATTTAAACAGAAAGTGGAGGTAGTTTCTGGACTGGTTGTCCTTATTCATGTATTACCATATAGTTTGCTGTTGCGCTTCTTTTCATTGGGCGAAACAATAGCGTATTTCGAAGCATTAAAGACTCCCTAGCTTCCATTTGTCTTCTTTTAGCCTATATGTTTAATTTTCACAAAACTGCTCTTCTGAAATGCTGCATCTGCTTGTTGTTTCCATTGTAAAGTGTGAATATGATGGACAAAAGTCAAAGCCTGTGCTCCATAGTTTCCCTCAGATTAGGAATCGCTGCTTTTGATTATCTCTTCCCCCAGCGAACATCACCGTGCACCAACTTCCTGTTAAGTCACTGTCAGCAGCGGGCCACACTTGGCTGCTCTCTCTCTCTCTCTCCTTTAATGTTATTTTTACATGCAGTGGAAGATTCAGAACACATTCTGTATGGATTTTCTTTGACAATTCTGCAATAACCGACTAACAGACAACACATTAGCCTGTACTTATAGCTCATTCTAACTCAAATGGGGGGATTTTATCAACATTTAATGCACAAAAGAACAGAAACCCTCCTGCACTTGGGTACAAATGAAGTTTAACCAAAATGAACCTGAATCCAAGTGACACGTCACATCAATATATTATTTACACAACGATGCTGAAGGAAATGGTAACAATATCTGTGAGAAAGTAGTTCTTAGCTAAAATTGTTATAAACTTTCCTTGACTTCCCAGATACAATATTTCATGCATGGGGGTGAAAAACCACACCAAGTAGCATAATAAGGAAATAAAAATTTAGGTGTAGCATGTCCTGCACAATAGTTTGTGGAAATATTGTTATTGCATTTCTAGAACAAATGTTACATATTTACTTGTACATTGTTTTGTGTTGGTCTAGGACAAAAAATCCTAGTGATTTGAGATGTAACCGATTTTAAAAGCTTCTACCGATAATGTTAAAGCGACCTGACTACAAAAGCAAGACAAGAAGCGTATCTGCCAACCCTAAAAATTGAACTCCAGCACAGTTGAAACGTTTTGAACTTTGACATCAGCAGTAGATTTGATTCCTTTTCTCTTTGAGCCGTTTGACTTGATTTCTTGTTAGCAGGAGCCTGATGGCTGCAAATAGTCGTTATTCCCCATTGATGGGGGGGTTAAACAAGACATAAATCACAAAGTGGAATCGTTAAAAGTTTGTTGAGGCCAAAAAGCTGACCGGGCTCTGGACCGCCTTCGTTTCATTCGTCCGTCGCCTCTCCCATCGACGACCTTTAGGCTCGATCGCGTTTTGCCCGTCTCTCATTAATCCTTTCTGCTGAATCACAAACACAACCGCCCACCCCCCACCCCCACCCCCACACACACACACTCCTTGAGCTTTTATCATTTATTTATGCAAGTATTTGCATTATGATAATGGTGTTATTACGGATTCCACGCTCTCGCAGCGTTTTGTTTCTGCTGACTGGGCCGAACCAACCGAGTGTCGCTGTCCTGATATCGGTGCTGAATTGTCACTGATTGAATCTGTGTTGTTTTCTCTGAAGCTTTCGGTTTTGAACAGCTTGCACATGTGTGTGGATCATTGGTCTAAGAATTTAACAGTAGCGGTTTGTTTTGGAACTGCTTCGTTATTTGTATTAAATATAGATTAGAAAGACGAGAGCTTTAATCAGGATCTCTTTACATGCATTTGTTTATTTATTTTTTGGTGGTTTTTGAGAGAAAAATGTAAGCTACTTGGAGCTAAAGACTTTTCTAACACCTCAGCTTTGTTTTCATTTAGCAGGACGACTCTCCTCTTGCTTCTCCTTTCCCCCAAAAACCAAACCATCTCGTTGTCTTTTCATCGTCTCGTTCTGTATGTATTGGACGGCCGCACCGTCGGCTCTCGACATTTTGGTGAAACAAACAAGTCGCGCCCGCCGCCGACACTGCCGGGGAAGCTATCGCATTAAAAGCGGCGCATTAATTCGACCTGAAATTGCGTCCCTAATGTCCCGGGTTAATGCTTTCATTATGATATCTGGAAGAAAAACAACAACAGCGGTGCTACCTTTGCTGGGATCTTAACAAGAAGCAAAACAGAGGCAGATGTGGAACGGGAACGGGAACCAGAATTGCCCCCAAGCGCTGCTGTTGCATACAATTATAAAGGAAATTACAGTGGAACTGCAAGCTGCTTGGCTGCATAATATCTTTCTGGATGGAATTAGTGTTTTCATTACCAAAGTACGTATCTGTGACACTCTTCCCATGTTTTTTTCCTGTGGCCTACATCTGCAGCAAGAGGGTAAAGTCATCCTGTTTTTCATCTCTGCATTTCTCTCTGTTTAATCACGGCATAATTTCATCTGGGACCCCCTTCACTTCATTCCCTTTTTTTTTTGTCTCTCTTAATTTAATTCCTCTCCTTATGTGTGCAGCTAGGAAGATGTTCCCCAAGAGGAAGCTGGATGAGAGCGAGAGCGGCGGCGAGAGTCTGAGAGGAGAGCCCAAGGTCGTCGAGGCGCGGGTTCAGCAAAACAAACGACCCCGCGTGGAGAGCGGTGTCAGCGGTGTCAGCGGTGCAGGTACGCGTTCTTCCTCTGCAGCGAGCCAGATAACAGGGGTCACATCCTGTGCAGGTCTGGGGGGCCCAGGTGAGCAAGCAAAGTAGGATGTGGGGGGAGGAGGAATGAAGCAACACATTGGGTAATTAATTAAAAACCCTCTCCACACAATAATTTTTGACTGACAGTTTGTTTGACTGATACTGACTGATACTCTAAAACCACAACCATTAAGACGCCATAAAGCCTTCCTTTTTCTAAAAATGTAAAATTGTAATAATGGCCTCCATTTGGGTTTTTAGGAACAAAAATGGAAAAGATGTGGATGCATTTGAATTGAGCCTCCCTGTTCTACTTTTACATGTTTTTTTATTTTTTTTGCCTCACAAAGGCCTCAAATTCATTCAGATTTGGACGGAGGATGTTCAAACATTAAATTAAAACCCATAAACCAGATTCCCTCTTGGATTTAGGTGTGGACTTTGACTAGGCCATTTTAAATTCATGAATGGGCTTCGACCTAAACCGTCCCCTCTTATCTCTGGTTTTATGTTAAATCGTAAAATCCAACGTTATTGTCTTCGCATCACAGCTGAAGAGAAGCCTCCCCACAGCATGATGCTGCCACCACTGTGTGTGATTATGTATGGTGTATCCAGGGGGGAGGGAGTGCGCACCTGGATTCCCTCCAACACAAAAGCGTTTTGCATTTAGGTGAAGAAGTGGAAGTGTTGGTGTCATTCAACCAGATCTGTTTCTTCTAGAAGTTTTTTTTTTTTTTTTTTTTTTTTGCGTTTTTGTGAAAACTGCAAATAAGACGTTTGACTTTTTAAAAGACCTCTCTAGAAAAGGCTCGCTGTTTGAATCGCACCACTACTATTTATCCCGTCCACAGACTCTCCCACCTGCACTTTGCGTTTCTGCAGAACCTTATTAGCTTTTGCTTTCCTTGCCTGAACTTGGCATGTTATTTTAAAGCAACACTAACTTTTCAACCTTCACAAGCTATTTTCATAACTTTTGTGATTGTACGTCGACTTTCAGCTCGTTGAATGACGACTCTGTCATGGCCCGAGGGGGTCTATATCTGTTTAACTGGCGCTAAGCGACTTTGAGGAGGGTGGAAGGAACCCTGCTACACAAAACAACTACAAATGTGCTGACTGCTTTGTGGAATGCGTCACTTCCCCCGTTTCTTATCTCCAACATCATCATCTGACATTAATTCACCACAATTAGATTCATCACCTCATTGCTATTCATCCTTCACACAGACACTGGAAACAGAAATGTACTTTAATCCAACTTCAGGCGACCGGTAGATCAGGATTTCACTACGCTATGCGCTGGTGCTCATGCGAAATGCAGTCTTCCTTCAGGCAAAAACACAACCGCTGTTGTCCACACTGGGCCGCAAGAAAAACAAGTGTCACAATTCTTGCGTGAAATGCGACACCATGGATTTTCCTTTAATCTAACACTCGCAAGCTTCTTCAGCCGTCCATTAAAAATTAATTGGTTGCACTAATTGACTGCGTTCAAAAGGAAAATATGAAGTTATGAGAATTCATCACATGGTAATCATTAAAAATGTACTCCGAGACACTTGTTGGTCGTGCTTTGTATAAAAGTCTGAGCCCCCTGTCTGACAGAAGAAATACTTTAAAGCCGAGTTGATCTGTATGTGTATTTCTGGAAGTTTCCTTTGCTAAATGAAGAATTTGAGGAAGCACAAAAGTATTAATGACTTTCATGTGATCCTGAGGCAACAACATGATATAGGTTTCACTTTAGTCCACAATAAAATGGGTAGTCGGATATCAAACACTTGACGACTGCAAGCATAGATGAAAACATTGCAAGTAATTGTTTTTTTTTTTTTCTTGCAAAAAAAAGATTCTTTTATCTTTTAATTTGCTGGCGTTTATGGGGAGGCACTACTTTCTTCCTAAAGCTCATAACTGATAAAGGAAATTAAGTTTTCCCCCAATGGTCGTTTAGTTGTTGTTGTCATTGCATAAATAGTAATGGCAGGGAGGGATAACAACCAGGCAAGTTGTTAAGAGACGATTGAACATCATGTTTAAATCAGACCTAACATCTAGAGGCAAAGCAGATTGTCTTATTTTTATTATTTTACCATCTAAATAAATCATGTTAAATTAAAGCTTTGTTCCTTTTCATTAAAGCTGACATAAATGTCTTCTGTGTCGGTGCTACTTTAACAGTTTAGCTCTTACTTGCCTTGTATCGTTATAGATGTGCTTTTCTCCTCAGTATAAAGCTCGCACTCTTTATATAGGTGCTAAAATGATGTTAAATGAGGGAAAAAAAGAAATCCACGAATCCTATTTAGGTCTATAATTCCTGCTGATACTTTTCCAGGTCGTTATTTCGCAACATTATTCTTTATTTTGACTGATTTAGTTATTTTAGTTTTTATCGACTAATTTCGCAGCTGCTGGCACAATAGCTACTATGAAGTGGTAGCAGTGTAAAAATACCTGAAATCCTCTAGATTAGACACGACGTTGAGTTCACGAGAGAAGCAAAATGAAATGAAATGAGATTTTAATATTCCATTCAAGAACACTTTGAAGGATCAAATTTATGCCACAAAAAGTCTTTATTCCGCATTTATATAATTAAAGAAAAGCTCTAATTGTTCTCTCTTTAGACCTTTGAACAGCCTTCCACTGTTCACGGTATGCGGTCCGTTTTCCATTTCCCACTTGCTGTTAATAACGTGGCATGATTTTGTTGCTGCTCAACGAACGCCTGGACGTCCATCCATTCGTCATTACAGCATATTTGGGACATCTAAACAAGATTTTTAACAATCTGTGTACAAATAACAAGCCTTAAACATTACTAATTCTAGTTCATTACTGTGACAATAAATCACAATTCTTATCATCATGATGTGATGTGATTCTATTCGCTTTGATTTCACAACTAGAAGCAGTTTTTTTTTTCCAGTGTGGCTGGAGGAATTGATAGTTTCGGTAGTTTGGTGCAGCCATGAGGAAGAATGAACGTCTGCAATAATCTGACAGTAATGAATAAATCACATCTCGCCATCCCTCTGACGCATCTGCTGGACTAGACCTCTGAACTCCCCCCTTGCTCAGGTCTGGTCTGACGCTGCAGTCAGGCTTTCCCATCGATGCATGCTGACCAGTTAACCATTTGCTATTAGCTTCCAACAGCAGAAAATAAAAGCATGTATAATATTTAGACATTCCTATCTGCCACGATCACTCTTGTTAAAATCCAAAAACAACGATTTGCAACCACATGATCGTGGTTCAGTGTCAGCAGGACCCGTCCTAATGCTGGATTCAGGTATGGAGCGTCAAAGGCACGGCCAAAACCCATCTAAGGCTTCAAGGACATGTATGCATTTTTTTTAGAGTGAGACGCTTCAAATGCAATTGACGTCACACTTGCGGCCTCTTAAACTGTCTTTTTGTACAATGGTGGATAAAACTGAGAAAAGCCAGAGAACGTTGTTGTGGGCTGCCTCAGCGACATGTCAGTATTTACCGGACAAATCCAGCTGCGTTCAGAGTTTGGTCGTTTTGACCACCCACTCTAGGAGCTGGGCGCTGACGAGGGTTCGATGTAGGTTTCGTCTCACTCGAGTTAGTGAAAACGGTGACGACGAGTGTGTGCCACTATCACTTCCCAATCTTCCGTCCCATTGGAAAACTGGTCACTACGTCACAGAGCAGGCGCTCAAGCGTCCAGCAGCGAAAGTTCGATTTTACTAATTTGAGGCCTCGGAGCGGCAGTTGCTGAATACGCTCTACTCCAGATGTACGAAGTGCGCAGCGGGACTTTTCGACGCTCCTCGACGCGCGTTTACATTGACTTTTGCATGTAAACTGGACACTCTTGACGTTCCAGACATTACGCTCAGCCTTTGAGGCTACCATAATCACGCCAAAAGCCCCTCTGCAACTTATTAGGTAAGACATTGGCACGTTGCTGTTATTGACGTCCTCCTTTAGAGGGTTCTAAAGGAGGACATTTAGTAATCAGTTTAAATGTTTAGATCAAGCACACCTGGGTTATGCTGCAAGACTGTGATCTGAAAACACAGTCACACGTCCCTCTTTGGATTTTTTTGGAGTGGCCTAGTAAAAGTTGAGGTTGGATAATGTTCAATATCTTGACCTTCAGGGCGTGGGTCAAATCACCTTCCAAGAGTCGTATACAACGCATCATATAACGGGTGGCCCAGTCAGCTATTAGATTTAAAGGTGAATATTTTGTCACACAGTTCAGAATTGTTTATTTTCCGTTATTAAATAGAATAGAAACTGATTTTTTTGTCCTGTAGTGGGAAACCCACCTACTTAAAAATTGTAGTAGGTGAGCACAGCCGTGTTTCCTGATCCGTCCTGCTGCTACAATCCATTCAAGCTTTATTTTATTTTTTTAGACAGCCTTTGTGAGAACGTTGCCAAAAAAATTCAAGATGGGAGCGTTAAATTAAAAGTTTAGGGCCTTATCGTCTGAACCAGCCAGTACCCTGACCCCGTCCGTCTGCCGGGAGTCGCTGCTACAAGTTTGTCAATAGTAATTTTCCCTCTTACCCGAGTGTCTCCAGTGAGAGAAAGGAAAGCTCAGAAATATCACCTGCAGCGTTTATTGAAGAAGAAAGTAGCTTCAAACGTGGCCTCGCCAAAAAAAACTGTTGCCCTCACTAAACCTGCTGACATTTATATCTTCAATGACTTCACTCCCTTTCTGTCTTCCCCTGTGTAGGGAACACCGATGAACCCATGGAGGAGGGAGCAAAGGAAGAGAAGGTTGAAAAGCCAGCGGCTGAGGATAACAGTCCAGACGAGGAGGTGGGGAACCAGAAAAAAGACAGAGAGAAGGCCGGGGAGGAGGAGGAGGAGGAGCAGGTGGAAGAAAAGATCTCTGATGACAAAGAAAAGAAAGCTGAGGGGGCGGAAAGTAAAAAGCAAGAGAAGGAGAAGACCGATGATGAGAAAGGCCCCTCTGTCGCCAAACAAGAGGAGGCTGAAAAGGACACGAAAGACACGGGGAGCCCAAAAAGTCAAATGAATGAAAAAAAGAAGAAGGAGAAAGATAAGGAGCCAGCCAAGAAAAACCCACTCAGCAGTTTCTTTGGTGGGTAGGAATTTGCATTGCTCTGTGCTTGCATTAAAAAAATGTCTGTCCAAAAAAAGAATAAAAAAGAAAAGTGCTGCGCTTTTATCAGCGTGATAAGACTGTCGTCAAAACCCTCGCTCTGCCCTCACCTTTCCTGTGGTTTTATTTATTTATTTTCTCGTTTATTAGCTCCCAGAAAAGCAACCGTCAAGACGGAGAAACCCGAGAAGACTGAAGCAGAAAAAAAGACGAGTGCAGAGGGAAAGAGCTCTGAGGAGGAACGGAGAGACGCAAAAAGGTGAGATAAGTTGTTCAGGCTCAGGTTTGTCTTGCCTGTCGCTATGCTGTAGTTTCTGCAGAGAGTTATAGTTGATGATTTGAACAAATCGGTGCTGGGCATTAATGTATTCTGTATTGTTTTTAAGGATAGTTATGATAAAATTGGGATTCAATAAATTTTTATAAATGAAAAAATCCAAACAATAGAATTAATAGTCCTTTATTTAACTTGTGTCCTAAATGAGCCTTTTTCACATTTGTATGCTTTTCAAGAAGAGCATCTGTGTTTTCTATCACAGTAGCCCCACTGCCATATAGTTTAGTAACGTTATACATCATATTCTCTTCTATTATCCATTTGCATACAGCAGTCTTGCCTGCTACATCTATTTATTGTAAGTACTTTTGCATTTATTTGGCAATTTATTTTTTAAATTTATTAGATCAGAAGACTCCAATGACATTCAGTCTTTCATGCTGTAGTTGTTATGGATGGGCGATATGGATAAAGAAGGTTTATGAAGCTATCTTTTGGTACTGTCTAGATAACAATAAAATAATCATAATACTAATTCTCCTCTTTAAATACAAACCAGTTGAAAATGTCCTTCTTAATAACACCAGTTACATAAGTGTGTTGTCTTTCGCTATATTCAACAAACTAACTCGTATTTAATCAAGTTATATATATTTTGGATTAAAACACTGAGGAAGGAATAAAAATGTTTCCAAACATGCCAAGAAATGAATTATGATATCGGTAAACAACTTGATAATGCAAATTCCTGAGACTGAAGCCTGCAACTCACCAGTAACGGGACAAACCGTTACCTCCGGAACCACCGTTGTCCCTCTGATCGTGCACAATCGCCTGTCAACCAGTTCCCCATCTAAACTTTTGGTATTTATTTACCTTTCGATGGAGTTTGGATTGAAAGCTCGAGCCTGATCCAAATCTGAGCTAAAATTGGCCCTAAGGTGTAATGGATTGTAAGGATCGGGTTTACATACAGCACAGAAAACTGCATGAGAACGCACAATGTGTTCATCTACTTAATGTAGTCTCCTCTTTTTTTTAGCCATATTCCCTTAGCGGTACTTTCCCAGGTAGTAACTTTTCTTTCTTTTTTTTTTAAAGACCAGCTCAACCTTTCTGCAGCTACACAAACCCTGATGCAGTATTTCAGACTGTTCTTTGTTCTTCTTAATTTAAGCCGCAGTGGATCCTCTATTTAAATCACAAAACAGTGGGGCAGCCTTTTCCCCGTCTTTGTTTCCGTAGGCTGGTGGTCTCCTTCTCCTGCTCTCTCGTTTGGACAAATAAGGATTCTTGAAGCTTCAGGAAATCCTATAAAGTAGCTACATCTTCAAGCTGCTTCGATTCGTTTGATTTGCGATCACAATTTCTCCCCACATCAAAGTCACTCATCTCCAGACTTTTTTTTTCTCCTTTGCATATGATCGTCAAGGACAGAATGTTCTCTTGCAGCTTAACATCCCACTTAAAGCTGCCTTTGGTGTCATCAGTGTAACTAATTGATTAAACCTCGTTTGTCTCTTCTAAGACTCTGAACACGTCCTCACACTGAACACCAACACTCAGTTCTCCATACACTGCTGCTTTTTCTAATGAGTGCTGAATAAAGGTTAAAATTCAAATCCAACTATAAACGCATGCATTGATGTTTATTAAAATAACCTGAAGAAGAGAAAAGAGTAGGGAGAAAACAAACGAATCCGGTTTAATGAACTGGGTGAGCAATATTCCGATTTCTGCTATCCTGGAGCTTCATTTTCCCCCTGAATGTCTGAAACCTAACAGGAACGCAGGCACTAAACGCAACCTAAGTGGAGCGACGGGGGCGATTGTATTTACATACTGATGAACAGCCTAATGTTGCTCATTACTGTGTTTAGAAATGTCCGATAACATAAAGAAAATGCTTATTTACTTTCTGAACAAAAAACAAATTAAGCAGGTTTGCATTAAAATTAAATTCGGCATTTCATCAAAGACATTAATAACTCGAGATTTACCTGGACTAATTAAAGGCTATTTAACGATTCTAAACACCACAGTTTCCTACTTTAACATTTAAGTAGCTGTGGTGCCAGATCTGCTGGTTATCTGCCTGTTTCAGAGATTCGGGAGAAACCGAAAGGCTGGTTAATGTCAGCCTCATAGTCTTATACTCGGCTAATTAGGAACAGTCTGTTCATAATAATTCGGTGACAAAAAAAAACAACTTAATGTGTGAAGTGTAAAATGCTTCAGCAAATCAGGTGAAGAAGAGACTCGTGAAAGACTTAATTACCTTCAGATTTGATTACCTGTACAGTTAATGATCATTATCATTAACCTGACTGCGCCAAAACTTGACTAAGAGCCAGATTTCTCCATGTTTTAACATAATTACTGACCGATGCTGGAGTTTGTTATTAAAAAAATTGAGCCGGGATTTAATATCGTTTGATATCAGCCACTAATAAAGTATTTTTTTTGGGGGGGGGGGGAGTGTTGTCAGTTTAATCAGCAACTCCCTTTCAGACCGTGACCTACCTGCTAATTAAACAACTGGTAAAGCTGCTTAAAAAAAAATCCAACTTAAAATGGGCCTTCATTCACAACAGTGCTGCTATGCTGACAGGAAAATAATGTGTTAATGTATGTGTATGAAATGTGTGCTCCTGTTGAAAATAAATGAAGATTTGCTCAAAGAAGTCATTAGCATAAAAAAAATCATGTTTTATTCAAAAACCCGTTTGAACGTAGCTTTGTTTTAAAAATCTTTTGCATGGAAATATGTTTTTCCCCCAATTAACATATGATTTGCACCTTAGCTTAAACCTAAAGTATAACTTATGACTTTTATTAATACATTAAGGCTATAAGCAAGCATGGAAATTACTTTGTTGCGAAACATGAATTTCTTAAAGCTCAAGAAAAAAATTCTCCAAAGCTTGGGTCTGGAAAAATGTGGACATTACAAATTGAAGAAATGTGATGGAAAACGATCTATTTTTGCTCTCGAAAAATGGTTATGAATCGGGAGGGTAGTTTAATGGAAACTATGTCTGATCAGAAGTTTGCCTAATTTGAACTTGAATGTTTTTAACTTCAGGTTTATTTCTATATACAATAATTTGGGGAGTTTCTCCGTAAGTCTATATTATTATCTGACCTCAGCAGAGATGAGTTGCCTCAGGCTTTGTGTTTGTAGTTTACCCCATCAAATGCAACTCAGTTTATTTTATGCATGTGGCAAAAATATATGGGGAAAAAAACATGTCTTGGGAAGCAAACAGAATCCTGTCCTATATTCTGTCCTTTCTTACTTATTAAGTGTGTCGTAACCTTCGTAAGAGTTTCAAGATATGGGGCAAATTAAAGACAAAAGGCCATAATGTGGACTCCTCCACTCTGGTACTTTATATGTAGGACAGGAGCTTTGAGAAAAATATTTTCTGTCCCGTTTTGACCAATTTTCTGCTATTGTAGCTATAAGTTAAAAGAACTAAAGGTTGTCCCATGTATATAAATCTCCAGGTTCTGCATCTTACCACTTCCAGCTCACATCTGCAGACTTCTTCCCTCTAAAACAGTTTTGTTTTGTTTTTCTTGAATCAAGACCCAAAAAAAAATCTTTCTGGAAGTAAATCAATATTTGTGTATAGGAGTCTCTGTGTTGTATTCGCCTTCGGGGAAGCTCTGGATGTGACGTGATTACCTGTGCCATCAGCCGCTTTTAATTACAGAAAAAAACAAGTAATTAAACAACAAACAAACTGTTATGGTTGTGCACAAATTGTAAATGCTTGCAAAATGCTACTATATAGGTGGCTGGAGCAGTACTATTGCCCTTCCATGTATTTAACCTGCTTTAATAGAAACATCATATGTTCTGGAAACGTTAATGCTTTCATACACTTTAACCTTTCAGTGTAAGTAAACCAGAAGTGGCAGCAACAGTGTATAAATTGCTTTGTCGGTTCGACGTCGTTGTATCTATTCCAGCCGAAAACTTATTTTTAGTTTTGGAAGCAGGAGACGGCACTTCATCTCCATAAACATTTATCTTTTTATTGGTGCACTGTGTGCAACAGTGAGGGGAGTGATGGGAAGGGAAATAAAATACATTTCACAGCTGCAGATCCCATTTCATCATGAATTCAAGTTATACTGTTTTTGAAAATAAATAACTTAGGCAGCTCAAAGAGCGTTATTTGGAATAAAGTAAAGTGTGAAAATATGTACACATGCCTTCCTCAAACCTTAATTATCGCAACAGTATTAGTCAAGAAGTCTCTGATAAAATTCTCCAAACAGTTTTCATCTTTATGTTATCCAATCTTGCCTGAGTAGCGTTCCTTAAATGACAAGTTTAAGAGTCTTGAATCTTTTAGTTTGTCGCAATTCATATCCTCAAACTATGTTTAAAAAGTCATTGTGTAAAGAGATGCTGTGGGCTAGAAGGAGGTCCGGTGTCTGTCAGTTCCGCAAAGAAAGAGGAGAGGCTTCTGACTGAAGGCAGTTACATGTGGCGTTCCACAAGGCTTCACATTAGGCTTGTCTTGTTGCATCTTTAGCATAGAGGATTCATCCGTTTACTGATGTTGATGCTGAGCTGTACTCAGAAAAAAACAAATTGACTCCATAAAATGTACTTCATCTTCTCAATGATGCCAAAATGAAAAATGTATTAAAAATTCAATTTGATTTTCTTATGTAATTTTACTTTTAATTGTCTGATTGTTTCCTGACATACCTTCTATTGCAAGTTCTTTGTGGCAATTAATAATTAGCTTGTTGGAAAAGCTATTTAGAGTTCTTTATAAATAAAATTGATGCTGTTAGACAAAATTACATTTGTTCATTTTCTTTTATTATCAGTGAATCAACCTCGGGACAGACGGACTACGATCCATCCAGACCAAACTACCATCCTGTGGACCACGCCTGCTGGAAATTAGGCCAAAAGTAAATAAAGCCTATTTTTTCACACTATTTGCCTAGTTATTATAGATATCAGGCTCATAGGGTGCTCAAAGGGTGCACTGATATATCAGCAAGCCAATCGATTGGCTCCATTTTGGATGATTGGGCGATTATTACCGTGAAACCCATGTTGTCCACCAATCCTTTTTTACCTAAAGATCTTAAAATTATATACTCTCCCTGTTTGATTTTCTGTGACAGGGAGCTGACTGGCAGTCAGCTCCCTAACCCTAACCCTGCCAGCCATTTCTCTGGATATTTAAAGTTAACAATATTCAGCCATTTTTGCCAATCTAGCAACTTCATCTGTGTGTTAGTTAAATAAAATGTCTGTTGGTTAAAAATTAGAATTGGCAGTTTAGGCTCTTTAAAGACTCGCGGTCAACCAGAAAACTGCAATTTTTGGACACTACTCATAGCTCCTGTTGTGTGTCAGACAGCCATGGAAAAATGTATTATGTTTAAAACCATTAGTCCTAGATTGCAAGATCTTATTCTACAAAAACAAAAGAGGAGAGGCAAACCATTTAGGGCAGTTGGTTGAGAAAATGGGAATGTGAAACTCAAAAATATCTAGTATATTTTCTTGGTCTGTGTATTTAGCATCTGTAATTCAGTCACCAGACAGATAAAAAAAAAAAATAATTTTGTACCCCTAATTTTTTCCTAACATTTACCTGGTTGCCCTTGTTTCCGTGCAGTTTGATGACCCCGTATCAAAGCTATCCTGCTGCGGCACTAATTGCCAGTTGTTGTTCTCCACCGCTCAACATAAAAACAGAAACAAAAAACTTGTCATTGCTGAGGCTTTGCCTGCTAACTGCATCCTCGTCTCTCTCCAGAGTGCCGTATTTGGCAGTGGCTCGCACCTTTGAGAAAATCGAAGAGGATTCTGGCAGGTAAGGGCTCCATGTGGAGAGGAAAAAAAACCGGCGAGCAGCCTTTTGGGGGGGGAAACGATTCCAAACACCCACAATTTAGTTTCAGACAACAAACAGGAAGTTTCTGGAATAACACAATGAAAAGAGAGAAACTCCAATCATTTTCTTTTTAGCTGGAGGCATACACACTGAAGAAATATTTTTTTAAAAAGAAGCAAATGTGCGAATCTGTCTGACGAAGAAATAACTTTTTGTTGTCCAACTCGGACATTGCGAGATATTCATGTTAATCACCATGGGCACACATGTCACTTATCTTATCTGCCTTAGGAATTCTTGGTTAAAGCCACTGTCATTTCATACTACTATACAATACTACATACATACATTTAGATATAAGAAAATGCCCAGGTTTTCTTTCATTGTAACTTTTCTGTACTTACTCACAGACTTGGAACAATACAACCATTGACAGTAATAATTATCTAAATTTCCCTGAGCACATGTGCCTTGATCTTGTGCTTCTTTTGAGCTCAACCAGGCTCCTTGCAGAATTCTGGATAGAGATTTGACCAACCTCTGTAATGCAATGCATCCAATATGGTTTTTGATTCCTGACATGAACCAGGAATCCAGACTTGAATTTAAATGAATGTCATTAGATCTATCCATTGTTTTCTGCTTATCAGGGGTTTGTCCAGGAGGGCAAGTAAAAGAAAGCATTCCACAGTGACTGAACATTTTTGAACATTAGGTCTTATTGTCAAAGTCATGTCATGAATTTGTTAAACTCGATATCATTCAAATTAACTTCCAGCCCTCGTGTCCATTAGATTAATCAGAGAAACCTCCATACAATATTTCTCACCTGTCCTTAAATGGCTCCATTAGCTTCAAAATATATACATATACGTGTATCTTTGAGTCAGTATATGTATTCTTTTGTAAACCCTGTGTAGCTTCGAAATATGGACAATTCAGACACGACACAACTTGTGAATTTGGGCACTCGTTAAACATGAACAGTTCAAATCAATTATTAAAACCCTAAAATGAATAACATTCATCTCCAATAGTAACTTTTCGTTTTAGACCTTTATTGGTCTTCAAGGAAAATTTGATACACATGTTTTTTCCCCTATGCGTTTTAGATTGACTTTGCTATTTCTTCTAAACGGATATTCAATAAGAATTGCTCCTTCTCGTGACTTCCTATATAAAACCGAACGTCTACTATTTCACAAATGAGCTCCTACTCTGTCTAGCCAGGTCCCATTAAGGATTAAAACCTTCCAGACAAATCTAATTTCCTTCCTTGCGGTATTTTATAGGATAGGCTTGAAATGAATTTAAGTTGTCCTCCCTGTCTTTCCCTTTTTGTCGTCATGTAGGCTGAGAAACATCGAGACGCTGTCGAACCTGCTACGCTCGGTGCTGCTGCTCTCTCCAGGTAAACGCTACTTTATCTTGGCTATAACGGTAACGCTGATGCCGCAGCCAGCCTCTCCATCAAGGGAAAGGAGTTGTAGCCAGGTTGCACGAGTCTGGGTTTACGATATGCCTCACTCTGTGATTGTTCTGTTTGTCTGTATGTTGTTTCTTTTCCTAGACGACCTTCTGTGCTGTGTATACCTGTGTTTGAACCAACTCGGCCCCGCTTACCTCGGGATGGAGCTCGGCGTCGGGGAGACGGTGCTGATGAAAGCTGTCGCTCAAGCAACTGGTAACGAACAACCAAAGGCTTGTGTATTCGCTGCCTCAACTCTGCTCATCAGCCTAAGAGGCGGCAGACGCTCACCGTCTCGGTCTTGTTACTAGGGCGACATTTGGACAAAATTAAAGCGGAGGCGCAGGAGAAAGGAGATTTGGGCCTCGTGGCCGAGAGTTCCCGTAGCAACCAGCGCACGATGTTCCAGCCGGCCAGCCTGACAGCAGGAGGCGTGTTTAAGAAATTGAAGGAAATTGCCAGCATGAGTGGGAACTCGGTGAGTCACAGAATAACATTTTCATTAGGCAGGAACAAGCATGGGGATAATATTGTCTGCCTCTTAGCCCCAAGAAAAGAAAGGGGAGGCGATGTTAATGCAATTGTGCAATGAGCAAGAAATTACAGTGCCCTGCAAAAGCATTTGTTCTTTTTAATCCATCTCCTAGAATAGGAAGGAGGCACAAGTGCAAACACAGAAACATTCCCTAATACAGTTGTGTATCTGTAGAGGAGCTGCAGAGCTTCCATGTTTGCCTCGGGCCTTGCAAAGGACACGGCAATCATGTGGCAAAAGAAACTAAACGAAAAATTTTGGCCTATATTCAAAACATCATGTGTAGCAAAAAAGTACAGCTGCACAAAAGCCTGACCTCGCATAATTTGAGGGAACAAACTAGTGGCAGCATCATGCTGTGGAGAACAGAAGTCGTTCAGATTTGATGGAGAACTGGCAGAATCTTTAAAGACCTGTTGGAGGCTGTAAAAGACATGAAACCGGGGCTTAAACACACCACTAAAGCTTAATTTAAATGTGTTTAAAAAACTTTTAATCAATCCTTGTCTTCAGGACCCACCCACCTACATGTTTTAGATGTTTATAGGATTTCTGCTTCACGTGATGGGAAGAGGATCGAGTTGTATCTAAACAGAATAACATTTGGCTCTGAGGATGTTTAGATCGAAGCATATCGCATAAGAATTGCTCAAAGTCGAGCACTAAATCAAACTGGGTGTCCGTGGCAAGATTGAAAAATCGCTGTGCAGTGATCCTTTCTATCCAGTCTGACCGCCTTACAAAAAGGCCTTTCTTCAGATCTGCACATTGGTGGAGACTTAAAATTAAATGAATGTAATCTGGAGGTATAAATATATTGGCTGCGGATTGTTTCTTGCCACTTAGCATTAGGCTAAAGACATGAAAGTAAACATGTTGATGTAAGGGGGCATTGAACCTCAAAAGCAGGTTTGTGGGTAATTCATCACCTCTGGCTTTAAACATGTGTTTTATACTCTGTGGTAACCTCATTTTTGTTTTTTTACATTCCATTTCCTCTCGCTCTTCTGTGAATCTCAATTTCCTCCCGCCCGGCCTCAGGCCATGAATAAGAAAATCGACATCATCAAAGGCCTCTTTGTGGCGTGCCGCTTCTCCGAGGCCCGCTACATCGTCAGGTAAAATCCGACTTTCCCACTCGGCTCTGCTGCTTGTGTGACCGTGTTTCCACACCCAGATATTCCACAGGGCTCCCTGCATGTGAATGGAGCGCTTAGCGTGTACATTGGGTTGGGGGTGGGGGACAAGTAGAAAGGCGTGTTGTTGATGGGTTTTTGGTTTTGATGAGCAGGTCCCTGGCTGGGAAGCTGAGGATTGGCCTTGCTGAGCAGAGTGTCCTCTCCGCCCTGAGCCAGGCTGTCTGCTTGACCCCGCCTGGACAAGGTAACCATCTCCTGTTGGCTCTCATCTTTCCTGCCGTTTGCAGCAGTCATTTAATAAAAAGCTTTTCTAATCGGCTTTCAATGTCTGCACCTGGTCTCGAATGCCTTATCAAATAATACATTTAATCTTGAACATGTAGTTTCTTTTCTGTTCACTGCAATTTAACAACTAACAGTTTAAAACCGCAACAGGATTGGAATTCGATATTTTCCAAAACTATTCAAATATGTTTTAATATATTTTATCCTACTTTTATCCATCCGTCTATCTCTCATTCACCTGTTTGTTTGTTCGTCACCCCCACCAGTCCCCCCATCCATATGACTGTTCATGGTGCGTCCGTTTATCTAGGGGTTAAAATATTTAGGCGCTTTATTAATTTGTTTAATTATGAGATCACAAATAAATAACATTTTCTATGTTCCTTAAAGAAACGGGTCAGAAATTTGGATTGAGGTCCGTTGGTCCTTTTATCTGCTTATTTTATTTGGGGTAATCACCTCTTTCCTTAAACTTCTTCCGTTCCTCTCGCTCTTGTTCGTCTGTTCTTTTTTGTCCCTCATTGTCGACCCATCTTTGCTGCGTATTGCTGCTTGTCCATCACTGTTCATCTGCTTCCCTTTGCTCAAAGGGAAGTAGATGTTGGTTAATTTCTAATTTACTCTAAATATGTCCAAAAATAAAGAGTAAATAAATAAAACAAACCCGCTGGCTGTCAAACCGTGATTAATAAAAAGGCCTGAGGACTTGAATGATCCCATGCGACGCCTCCTACGATCTGTCCAGCTTCAAATATGATTTACTCTGAACAGCAGATTTAATCTTAAGTAACATTTAATGCCATGAATAAGTTGGTCTATTCATCATCACCACTAGCATGTCCAATATTCACCTGTCTATCTGCTGTCTGGTCCTTGGTTCATTTTCTGTCCATGCTTTTGTTTTTCCGTTGTTGTTTTTTTCCATTCATGTGTGTCTGCAGCCATCCATCCAGTCCTTTGTCCGTTTGTTAATTAGTCCTTAGTCATTAGTTTTGGTCCTTAGTTTTGGAAAGTAAAGATCAGTATAATCCAGCTCTTAAATGGCAATTATAGGCGCTGATTGAAGTTGGAACAAAAAAGAAGAACTTAAATGGCTGTGTTGCACAGCAACAAGTCAAAATCCAAAATCATGTTTTATAATTAGCAAAACCTAAAGATAGGTTAATAATTTAACAATCAGAGCCGCAAAACTTTGTCCGATAAATAGTCCGGCGTGACAGCGGCTCAGTTGTGGGGTGGAAAATCTACTCGCAGCATTCCAGTGTGCGAGTAGATTTGTCAGTAACATTGTGTCAGTAACACTATTGTCCCTAGTACTGATCATTGATGTACATGAGAGCAAAAAGCTATGGCGCTTATAAAGTGCACATATGGAATAGAGGGTGTTTCACATCTGAGTGAGGAAAAACTATCCGTAATTGGTCCGTTTGACATGTTTTAAATTGTAGCAAGAAGATGAAAAAAAAACTTGGTAAGAAGTAAAACCTGACTGCCTTAAAAAGGTCTTTATAGCCTTTTACTTTCGTAAATGTGATATTATAGCTACGTTCAACCCACTTTTTTTGTGGGTTAGAAGTGTGTGTAGACCATTCGTCTTACAATCGGAAGGCCAGGAAAAACTGGAACCGAACCCACAACCTTCCAATTGCAAGACATCAGGTCTAGACATGGCTGCTGTGCTATGTAAACTCAGACTACTTTGACTAGGCCACTCTAGCACATTCTAGATCTGAAGACCTGTCTCTTTATGGTGCTGCTGTGTGACTGTCCTGCAGCTGTTAGGATGGATATTGGCACAAACATGGCAAAATAATATGCCTAAATTGGCTCATCAACATACTGTAGGGGTAGTTCTGCATAGGCCTGCTAATGTGCTGTTAGTTTAATTCATGTTTGTTTGAGAAGAGATGCATCTAAAGACAACTTTCAAGGAATGCAGTTGGAGAATCCTGTTTTTTTTAATGATTAGCTGATTATAGATGGCAGTTGATTGCAATGGATTAACCCTTTAAGCGCCGGAGTTTTTTCAAGAAAATATTCAATTTTGAAATCAAGATTTCAAAAGGCTATAACTTTAAAGTGGTTTGAGATAAAGGTATACTGTCAAGGAGAAATTTGTTCAGTATGACTTGAAGTCTGTGATGGGAGTGAAATTATCAATCTAAATTGCATATTATGGTGTTACAATTTTGATATCAAGGTGTCAAAAGTCTATAACTTTGAAGTGCTTTGAGATAAAGGTATACTATCGATGAGAAATATCTTCTGTATGAACCGAAAAATTGGGATAAAATTAGATTTGACATGTAATTAGATCACTGTGACATCAACAGGTGGCGGCCAAATTGGAAAATGTCAATTCATCATTCAGAAAAAAAGGAATAAAATCAATGGGCTCAGAATTTGTCAGATCGTCTCCACAATAACCAACGGGCTCATCAAAATTTCTGACCCACTTTTGATGCTCTTCCTCTTCTCTCAAGAGCTGCCATCATCATCATCACCGCCGTGATTTACGGTGCGGCATTGAACGTGGCAGTGAACGCCGCCATTAGCGGTGTGTGTTTTTTCCGCAGCTTCTCCCGCGTCTGCCACGAAAACAACGGTTGTATTTCATCCCCACTATATTCACCTCTATTTGCGGTGCTATGAGCCTCTCTTCCACCCCGACCACGTCCCCTGCTTGGCGTTTGCAGGATGCTTTCCCGCATCGCGAGTAAAAGGAAAAACACTCTTTGGCTCTGCTCTGCTCTCGTTACGCGACACTGCTTCGCTCCTGCGACTCTGCGCGGGAGGGTGTTTTACAAACTCTTTTTACTCAAGAACTTTGAATAGAACCATGTCCACAAACGCTGCTCAGATTACAGGGACATATGTCTCCTAACCCCTGGTGAAAAGTAGCAACAAGATTCGACACCACATTTTTAGATACAGCCTGTTTTATTCAGCAATGTTGCTTGTCGCAATGTTGCGACTTTGGCCCTTAGAGGGTTAAAAGAAGGGGTAACAGATCCTTCTTATTTTTTATCTTTTGAAAACAGCTGAAAAAACTTGATTTTAAACCACATTGGTTTCCACATTATTTTGCTTTCATTTTGAAACTATATGTGCTGCTTTGAGTTCAATCTAAGGCTTGGTGTCAAAATTTGACTTTGGGCCAAATGTGGATCATTCATTTTCTCAAAGAATTGATAAAACTACTACATTGAGAAAGTTTAAGTATTAACACATATCAGTGTGTGCTTTGAACAAGATAGATCTATTTGGCAATACACAACAAAAAAGCTGATTTAATTAATAAAAATTGACATTGGGGTTTCTGTAGAAATCCCAATGTCAAATTTAGATGATTATGGTTTTGATGCTAACTTTATTTTATACATTCTCAAGGCCTTGTAGCTGCTTTAAAATAAAATAAAAAACTAAACAATATTAAGGTGAATTTTATGTGTATTTCTTTTACCCTTTCTTAGAAGCGCAGTGTTTAAAAGCTGGCTGTTGCTTCAGAGTCTGGTATTTTATTTTTTCTTTACTTTAAAACGATAAATGTTGGCTCTGTTGCGGCATAATTTCACTCCTCCGCTTATGTTTCAAAGTTTTCTGCCCACACTCTAAACTACAGGCCACTTTTTCTTTTTTTCTCCTCACACTTTTGGGAATGCCGGCGTTTTACCCGCGCAACTTTATTTAGATCAGAAGTCGCAAACTATGCAGCGTAATTGACGGGATTCGTTAAGCTGGCCCTGAGGGGTAAACCAAAAACAGTCAAGGAGGTGACACCAGAGGTGAGGATGGAGTAGAGCCGCATTTTATTTAGATTTTAGTTTGTAAAGCAGTGATAAAATATTCATTACACTAATTAGCGGAGTCAGATGTCAAAGTGGCATCTTTAAATGTGAAAAAAGTCAACATGCAACCACGAGGCACACGGATAGACGAAGGTAAAGCTGTATATATTTATTTGTTTCTGGTTTGTGCTCCGGCTCGCGGAGCATATTTTCTTCGCCAATACGTCGTTGAATTCGTCACTCATAAGGGGGACGTTTTGACAGCACATCGTTCATCGCTCGCTTCCAGCGACCTGCTCTCGCCAACACCTGAGACTCCAAATAAGACGGATTCCATCGTGACTTATCGAAAACCTGCTCTTTAAGTCACGACGACTGAAGGCTTGCGGTAGAAAGAGTCAATTAGACCCGAAGCTCGGTGGGGAAATTTGCATTGATCAGCGCTCGGCTCTTGAAATGTATTTATTTTTATTTTTTTAATGAAAATCAGGCAGGTCAGCCAGGAGAACAATTTATTTTCTCTTTGTTTTCGGATCGTTACGATCAATCGTTCATCCTGATGTGTAATTTAGTTGTAATTTAAACAGGATTTTTACTATATATTTTTTTTGCTTCATTATGTTACATTAATAAAGCATTTCTAATTCTTTTTTTTAGCCTTTTCAGACATTCAGACTAAAATTACATCTCGGCCTTATAAAGAATTCATCACAGAACCCGGCTTGTGCGCAGATGTGCCCACATTTTTTTTCCTTTCTCTGGCTTCAAGAAAGTCTCTGAAATGTCAGCCAGTAAATTTTTAGGTCATACAAATGTTCAAACACTTCCCCAGATCTGTTTGAACGAGATTATTTATTTATTTTTCCTCCTCTCCCTCTATCTTTATAGGCATCCCTCCTGCTGTGATTGATGCAGGGAAGGGCATGAGTGCTGAGAGCAGGCGGGCCTGGATCGAAGAGAAGAGCCTCATTCTGAAACAAACATACTGGTAAATCCTGAACTCCACGCTCTCCCGTCATTTTTTTTCTGCCACAACTATATATTTAAATCCCTTTAAATTCTTTCAGAACATGATTTTTTCGTTGTTGTTTTTTTTTCTTTTACCAAAACCCCGCTCTGACAGCGAGATGCCGAATTACGACATCATCATCCCCGTGTTGCTAAAAGAAGGAATCGACCAGCTGCCCAAACACTGTAAACTGACTCCAGGTGAGCGACCAATCACGAAGGAGCGACCTTATACCCTCTAAAACACTGAGTTGTGCGTTTGTTGGTCCTTTTCACGGAGGCGAGTCGGTTATTTTAACTTAGATATTCATCCGGAAAAAAGACAAAAGCACTGAACTCAGAATTAGCTCCCAATTATAAAGTGGTGGACCGTGCGTGGTAAGCAGCTCTGGCACCACGGTGGGAAATTTATACCGGCTGCCATCTGCGTGGTGCTAAATTTGAAAACTATATTGGCTGATTTATTTATTTATTTTGGTCAGTCATAAACTCTGTTGGCAGGTAAACGGCTGCTCAGAGCTCAGACGTGGATATCCCACACAGGTTGGACAAGTGTGGACATGTTTGAAATGTAATTTAAAATATTTCCAGGGTGGCGAGAGGTATATAAAAAAAAAACTAGAGAAAATGTTGGATTTCCTCTTTTTTTGTTTTTTCTGGTATCTTTCTGTCCTTGCATAGATTTATCAGTTTATCCATCCACCCATCCCACCATTGTCCATCGGTTTGCCCCTCCCTTTGTCTATCCCTCTTGCTGTCAATCAATTTTTTTTGCTGTTCTCTCAGCCATCCATTCATCTAGACAGACATTTGTCATCCGTCCACCTATTTATCTGTTCATTTGTCTGTTGTACTATCCATTCATTCTCCTATCCATTATCTGTTTGTCTTTGCATCTCTCTTATCCATCCATCTTTAGTCTATTCTATCCATTTAGCCAACCATCTGGGTATTTAACAATCAAGAATCTGTTTATTTACATAGCACCAATTTGCAACAGATGCTGTCTCAAGGCACTTGACAAAAAAAAAATTCATTCAAATCATAAATACATTTTTAACAAATTAGTTTAAAAAAAGTTTCCAATCTAAGGAGCCCCAACAGATTGCATCTAGTCATTGACTTGCAGCATTCACTCCTCTGGAATCAGCAGACCGAAACAATGGCTCGTGTTGTCGTTGACTTTACAGCAATCCCTCATACTGAGCATGCATGTAGCGACAGTGGAGAGGAAAAACTCCCCTTTAACAGGAAGAAACCTCCAGCAGAACCTGGCTCAGTGCAAGCAGCCGTCTGCCATGACCGACATGAAGTTTGAAGAGACAGAAAACTAAAATAGATGCAGAAGAAACTGAACAAAAAAGTTTATAGCTGCAGTTGTAGAGCGTCACTGGCAGCATCTCAGCCCACGTTCTTCTCCAAGAAGCTGTCTCAGCTAACAAAACGCCAGACCAGGCGTGGCTACTATGGAAAGAAGAACACTAAGAAAAAATAAAAGGTTAAGATTGGACAAAGGAAATAGCTGAGCAAGTAGTGGTGAGATTATCCTCCAGCAATCCAAGCCTATAGCAGCATAACTATAGAAATAACTTAACCCATCCATTTTTCTGTCTATACAGTACGTCTGTTCATCTATTCGTCTGTCCATTCATCCATCTTTCAGTCCTGATTTTTTGTGATCAACAAATCTGGTACATTTTTTCCATCTCTAGTTCATAGTTGAGACAAAACCACTGGATACCCAACTTGTCATCCTGGCATACTGTTGGTCTGTAAACTGTATTACGTCTCTCAGCGTGCTTCTAAGGCTCAAATTAACAGCTCAAATGGGTGTGAATCACAGAGCTCCGCTCTCGGAGCCAAATAAGAGTAAAAACAACCTACTCAGGTGTGATTTTTGTCACGCAGACGGTTGTCAGAGTAGTGTTGGTGTTTCGTGTGAGAATGTGTCATAGAAAGAAATCTCACAGATCCGACCTGCTTTGCCTCTCCGTTTGCACCAGCTCAGCCACATCGGACAGAAAAAGATCTTCTTTACTTTTTTTTTTTTTTTAAATGCAATAAATTATATTTAAGGCCAAGTTGTCAGCCCAGCCTTCATCTTTGCAGGAGTACCGCTGCGGCCCATGTTGGCTCACCCGACAAAGGGCGTCGGCGAGGTGATGAAGAGGTTTGACGAGGCGGCGTTCACCTGCGAGTACAAATATGACGGGGAGCGTGCACAGGTGTGTGTGTGTGTGTGTGACAGAGAGCAACTGTTGTTTTTCTGCCTTTCGGCAACCAACATATGCCTGCCACATTTGTATGCATGCACATTTCGGCTGCGTGTTTTATTTATTTATTTATTTGTAAAATATGAGGTATTACTGCTGTGAACTCACTTAGCTCTGTTTGTTTTTGCCTATTCTACTGAAGATAAACACTAGTTCTGCTTTTACAATTCGCCCGTTGGCAGAGCGAGCTAACGCTGCCGTTGTAGGCAGTAGGCAGGGAAGGAGGCAGGAGTGGGTGGGTGGGGGTTGAGACTAAAGGCAAAGGGGGCTAGACGCATCACAGGGGGACCAACAAAAAAAAAAAGCCAAGAAACAGAAGATGGCAGAAGGCATGAGAAATTTTCTGTAGACACAAAAAGACACAGCGAGACAGAGATAGTGATTCAAACCCCTTCGGCTGTATTGTTAATTTCAGTCGGTCGTGCCGGTAAAGCTCTTTGAACTCCGTAGAGAGGGAGGAAGAAAGATAAGCAAGGAGAGAAAAAGAAAGACGGGACGGGAACTGTGAGTCCTGCGACGTCTCTCTGCAGCAGACGTTTACCTCTGAAAGCCAGCAGGGGGACTAGCGGTATAATACTCGGTATCTGTTAGGTTTGTGTCTCTTAAAAGACCATCGGTGTCTTTATACGAGACAGCTGATGAATCACGATCGCTCTACTTGTTCATTTTTTCTGTTATGAACAACTTGGTATCACAGATAAACATCTCCTTATGTAGGTCAAATAGAAAAACCACACCTTTTAAAATTAACAACAAAGTAGGTTATTTATAGTTTACATCCACATCTCGCATTAAACTTTAAGTTAAATGTTCACAAAACATACATTTTTTACATTGATGCAAGAGACTGCTGGAAGCTCATGATATTTTTACTTTTTGGAAACTCCTTTTAGCATCATGCAACCTGCGGTTGGGGCGAACTTGCTTGTAAAGGTTGTTTTGAATGTCCTCCGCTGGCCTGGCTTAATATTTCTGAATTATTATAAAAACCTTTTACTCATTTTATATGTGATAAATGTGGGGGCGTTGCATTTTATTCCTTACTACAAATATTTGTCTGTTTTCACGAGTTTAAAAGGAAAATTGTAATTTAACTATATATTTGTCGAAAAATGCTGGAAAAACCCCACTTTTTATTTCATTTCAAACCCATTTTTCCACATGACTGCGTAATGATCTGCATACTAATCATCCATTTATACAAGAAAAGAATCTCAAACAAGAACGTGGAATAAGCTTAGCATCCTAATCGCTTAACATTCAACTCACAGACCAAGCTTTCGGGTATGACTGTTTGCATGAAGACATCTTTAATGACCGTTTATAAATCTACAAATGTGGCCTCTAATATATAATCTTTTGGAGCTGTTCTGCTTGAACATTTTTCGCTGCTGTTCTGCACCTACCGTTATGCATCGGACTAATAAAGCACTCTGAATTTAAAAATAGGAATCCCCAGACGCACTCGTTCCTTTCACTGAGAGACAACGAGGTTCTCGCTGATTACATATTTGCTCTTCTCAACTTGTCAAAGACTACAAGTGATAATTGGCAAAGATCCAACATTGCTGTCTCTATTCACAATCGCGCAGTCTGACACCAAACTGATTGTTTTGTAGACATATTTTAAAACACAACAAAAACAAAAAAAAACAGCTTAATTGCCCTGCAGCACTTTTGAAGCAGTGGCTATATTTGTACGTTTGTCCCTCAGGCTGCTGTCAGACTCTCGCTGTAAACCTCTCTTTCTTCCCATTCGATGTACACCTTCATCACTTTTTTTGTTTTAAATTATTCAGACCAGATTAAAATCCCACTATTTACATGTAGCATTGAGTTCTTCGACTCATTTATTTAGCTGTCAAATTTTTTTTTCCCCCCCTCCCCACAGATTCACATTCTGGAGAGCGGTGAAGTTCGGATTTTCAGCCGCAACCAGGAAGACAACACCAGCAAATACCCAGATATTGTCTCACGCGTCCCCAAGGTAAAAAACAAACAAACACCTGAGCACGGCGCTCCACAGCTCACCACTCGGGAGCAAAGCGAGGGAGAGAGGCGGTGGCCACTCCTGGGTCGTCCAACGAGGGCTCTTACAGTTGAACACGTTTGCCTCTCATTCCTGCTGCTGTTGGTAAACCTTTTCTCTCATCCGCCTCACTTCACCGTGCCCTCCTGTGACTGCTTGAAATCTTTTATCCGTGTTCAGTTGGTGCTTTGCCTTCACGCAGCCGTTAAAATCTCCTACCAGCCATACAGAACGCTTTAATGCATAGGAAATAACAACAAACAAAACAAAAAACGGAGGAATTTCAAACCTGCTCGTGAAGCGAGTTTATCTGTTACGCAGAATCCGAGACGGACCGTTGTTTAACTTTAACTTGCAGCTGTCTGCCGGCTCGCCAAATTGTTTGGGATCTACTTCTGTTTAGAAAGAGATCACAACCACCTGAGGCTTTGGCTGTTTGCCTGGGGTTATCTGAGCGAGCTCGCTGCCTCCGTGTGCTTGCTGAGTATGTTTTTCTGCAACGGCGAGGAACTGGAGGGAAGCACAACCTCAGTCCGAATCACGCCAGTCTTTCTTTTAGTTTAGTCCTAACACACATCAACACATACATTTAAATGTACAGGTTGTTCACAAAGAGTTCCTGATGTTTGCCCCTTTTAATTACATTTTGCAGTGTAAACAAAGTGTTAACAAACCTTAGTTTGGTCTAAAACATAACTATACCCATCAGGGAATGTATTATCATATAAAATCTAATGTAGGGATGCAGCAATGTGAAAATTTTAATCGATATTCGATATTAACACTGCATCTTAGGTTGATAACTATGTATGAACCGATGCACCGGCCGATGTTTGGTTCGTTAACTGCCATCTGCAAAAAAGGATCATGGTCTTGCATGGACGCTGTGCTCAGGCGGAACGGTTGGTCTTGTTCTATAAATTTGTCTTAATTGTACGATGAAGAACTGAATGACCTTTAAAATTATTCAGTTATGTTTCTGTGGCTTCCAAGGCAGAATGAAGAACAAACTTCCCATACTTCCCTAACCCTTTGACTCCTTGGAAGAAAAAAAATGACCTCATTACTGAGGACGGACAACCCCGGTAACCTTTGCATCACTGTTTCTGTCATGTGACCAACCCCGCGCTCGCCTCCCGACATAAACACAGAGCGACAAGGTGGAAATAAATAAGGGTTAAAATCGGCCCTGTGTTGCACATTGGCCGGTACTGATGTTAATGCTAATATATTGTGCATATTTAGTAAGTTGATGGATCCTTTGAGTCACTGATAAGAAGGATCGAGGTAAGTAAGGATGGTTTGCAGTGTGATCATTTTTGGGGATAAATGCAGAAAAGGAGAAGTATGGAAGAAAAAAAAAGATATTCCAAACTTTTTAATCCATACCTACAGGCTGAAAATTGATGCTCCTTCCTTTCTTTATTTACCTTTATCCAAACTTCTACTTACATTTTTCTTTCTTCCTTTCTTTTTTTATTCGTTGTGTCCTGCTTCCCTTAATTCTACGTGTCGTTCCTTTTTTGGCATTCTTTATTTCTTTATTCGTAACTACCCATCTATTTTATGTAGGTTTAAAATGGGTCCACTTTCATGCATTAAGCAAAATGCATTCATTTTAGAGTATTTCTGGGTTTTAACCCAGCAACAGCAAAATCCGGCTGCTTTTAATTAAGACCAAATGGAAGCAATTAGTATTTCTCGCGGTCAAAACAGGACCCAAAAGATTATAGCAAAATTATCTCAATAATGATTTTGTGTAACGTGTTTTCATTTAAAATATTGACTAAAATGTAGAAAAAGCACATACTATATTTAGTTATTATTGTTGTTTTTTTTGCAGAGAAAGTTACAGCTTTTATTATTCTGCTAATTACGGAGTAACAGTGAGGATACCAAGCAGATCTCACACATTAGTGAGGTTAACAGACACACCGCTCACACCTGCCAAACTATAGGATCTTAGTAGATATTAGCCCTGTAAGTGTCATGTCTGCTTCTTGCAGTTCACACACAAATATTATTGTTGATTTTCATCGCCAGAAATTTTCCAAAAACCCCAAATGTATCTTCATTTCCAGCATAGGAAAGGTGTAGGAGCATGCTTTCATCCAGCTGGCCATCTGTGTGCAGTAGCATATATCATCCTAAAAAAGATGATTTCACACATTTACATCAACTTTGTTTTGTTTTTGTTTTTTTTATATTCTAATGCTAAATGAAGCTTCAACTACAGGTCTAAGCAGAGACGGTCACTGTTACTTCTCCCTGCTCGCTCAACACTGAAGCAAACATCGGAACTTATTTCCATATAAATTAGCAAAAGGGTTGTCCTAAAAGTCTTGGCTAACATTAGTAATTTACCACCAGAAAATGTGTTTGTCCCAATAAAAGATAATTTATATTGAACTCTTAATTGACTGAAACTCACTTGAAGTTGTTTGTCCACAAAAACCGAGCATGTCTGAGGAGCAGGGCCCTTGTTCTGTTTGGTCAGGAAATGGTGAACCTTGACCGTGACTCTTTTTAATAAGCCGACTAAGCTTTGCTGCTTATTCAGGCTTACCTGTGTAGCTCCTAGCCGAATATTTATTTGTGCGCCGTTTGTCGTTTTCATACATGCAGACGTTTATTTGTTCATCTGCTGACAGCGCTAATGGGAGCTCCGGGAAGTTATTTGTGCTGCAAACTGTAGTTTTTACAGCAAACAATTTCAGCTGCGTCTACACGCTCTGCTCTGCTCTACCAGGTGGTTTAGGTTGCTGATGAGCAGATGTGTTCACCGTTCAAAGCTGGCTAAGAAACTTTGCTCTTGCTTCTCATTTTCCTTGATCTCTATGCTCTTTCACGGCCAGACGTTGTGACTCATCATAAACGGGAAAGGGTCAGATACAAATACCTCAGCGGCAGAAAGTCTAGTCCCTGTTAGAATGAATATAGAAACCCCTGACCCAGTTTGGTTCAAACTAAATACAATCATTAAACTTTGTTTTTTTTTTTGTTTTGTTTTTTTGCGATTTTATTCCTTTAAACTGAGAGATCTTCTGTGAAACGGGTCTATAAAGTCATAAAGCTTTAATTATAGATGTATATTTTTAAAAGCAAGGGGAGGTGCAGCATGTTTTTTAGGATCTTTAATTGTGTGGAATAAAAAAAACAAAAAAAAAACAAGTTTTAAGAATTAAAGGCTGATTATGGAGAACTCACCTGGGATCTGACTAAAGATGAACTTTCTATCTTCAGCCATCATGACCTGAATGTTGATATTACACTCGATTCTCATCATTCTTTATAACATCTGCCTTCCAACAAACCCTTCAAGATGACTCTCATCTTTTCTCTTTCAGTATACCCTTAAAGGCAACATGACTTATTTCCTCTCATGCTAACCTCGTTGCCCTCCCCGTCTCCTTGTCTCTTTCTTGCATCTTTTGGTTCAATCATTTCCTCTCTTTGTTCTGTTCTTCTTTAGGATGCTCATTCTTTCTTTTTGAGTACTTTTGTGTTTTATCACTCTTTGTTCTTTCACCTATTCATCTGTCGCTCTCTCTTATTCTCTTGACTTTGATGACACCTGTCTCTGATTTCATCCATTTGCCCCCTGCTACCTTCTTAGATATTCACCTTTACGTCTTTGCTTTGTCTACCGTTTCTCTTGAGTGCTGTTTCCTCTAGTTTAGTTTTCTTCTGTATCAGTGTTTCTTTAAGTGTTTCTGTATCGGTAACCGTTTCTATAGGCTAGTTTTCATGGGCCATAATTTCCCCTCACCCTTTTTCCATTAGATCAAACTAGGTATGGACCATCTTTTTGAAATTGTGTCTCAGGAAAATCAGCCCTTCTGGCGTTGTAGCACTTTCGATATTACCGGAAACTTCTATGTGATGGCAATATCTTTTTTTTATATGTATCATACCAGTTTTGCCGTGACTTTCCAGAAGATAAGCAATTGCTGGTGCTTTGGAAAGATGGGATGGGAACAAAGGGGCTAAATTACATATTTGGACAGGGCTAAGAGCACTAATGTTCTGTTAATTTAATTCCTAGGGCCAAATACATATGAATCTGGATATAATCTGGGTCAGATGAACTGTCATGGTCTAAAGGCAGCAATGCATAATCTCTCTTTTTGACCACTTTTTGGGACCTAATCATTCAAACTATTCCTCTTTTAAACCCTCCTGATAAATTGGAAGATTCAATCAGCTCTGTGTTTATCGGCTACTAAATAGTAGCTTAAGTTTTTCTGCTTTGCTCTTAACTCTTTTTTTTTTCTCTCTCCACGTTTTGTAGTAACATTAACCAAACTGTAGGTTGTATTAAACCGGAGCCATAAATACTCAACAGGAAATGGTTCTATTTAAATTCCTTATTACTACTCCAGTTTCAATTGTAAAAAAAAAAAAAAAAAAGATTTTTGTCTATTAATCTAATTTTCTCTTCGGTTTAAGGAGTTTTTCCGTTGTTTGCGGTGAGGAATAAGCAATGTTGTGAAAGAATGCAGCTGAGTACATTTTTGCAGCTTTAAAGTTCAACTGGGTTTTTTTCTGCAAGGAAGGGGCTTTTTTTTTTTTTTTACTTTATTTTGGAGAGAGATGAGCTTAAAGGTTCATCGTAATTAATTTCCGGGGAGACGAGGTTCAGGGCAATAAAGCCGACAGCTCCTTCTTATTGTCGTTTCCCTTTTTTTATTTTTCAGAACTTTATTTTTCATTAATTTTGCTCTGTCTTCCAAGTCTGTCAGAACTTCATTTTCCCCTTTTAATGATGACATGCAGGGAAGACAAACTCTGGAGTATTGAGGCTTGTTTTGTGTGGATTGTGTCGAAACGATGCATCATTTAAATAATAGGTTCATTTGGCCTTGAAGTGATTTTCTTGTTTGTGCCGATTGTGACCCCTAATTTATTATGTTTCACTTTCTCAGGCCGTGAAAGTAAGTCCCGTCAGTTGTTTGAAAGACGCTTCCCTCTCATAAAATTGATCAAGTAATCATTAATGTCGCAGATCATCGGTTTAAGAAATTGCCTTAATTAAAATTGCATCTCTTTTCCTGGACGCTGCGCTGTCAGAGCAGAATATCTGTGTTTGTGAAGACGAGAAATTAATGAAGGCCCGTGTGAAACTTACTTTCCAGCAATGCAGAGACGGTCTGATTAGATTCTCCTGCACCTTGCTGCATTATTTTGCATATTAATGAGGGGTAACCAATATTCCCGTAGCTCCCACAAAGCTTTAATGCTTTAAATTATGGATTAATATCAATACATAAATATTAACGCTGATCCATTAATTGGTAATTAATGCGCAACTTAGCCTAATGACCTTATGGACTCGCACGTGTTTAATATGAGACTGTTTCCAAACAACCTGTTAGTCTTAATGGGTCTGCTGCTCTTAGATTTGATTTTATCTGAGCATTTTTAGTTAATAAAAGAACGAAGGTCCCGGAGGACCCAGATTCATCCCTGAGATTTGCTTCAGCCACTCGGCTTGGTCCTAAAAAATTAGCAGCGGAGGTCAGTTTTATCTGGCCATCAGTCCAAGGGCTTATCCTGGGCTTACACCTGATCTGTGATTTCTAGCCTGGGGGGGAGTAAATGTCGGCAGGTGAGACGTCGTAGTTAATGCAGGCATGATTATCGAGGCAACAAAATCATTTGGGTCGAAACATGTATTATTTTTTTGCCATTGTAGCTTTTTTCTAATGATACCCTGTTGTATGGTAATGTTGTCTAAAATTCATTTTTATGAATATCTGTGTGCGTCTATGGCCTCCTGGTGTCGGATGTTGATTTTAAGAGATATGATGCTCTACGGATACGATGGGAATGAACTGGAGTTTTTTGGATATTTCAATTTAATGCCATGTTATCGATTTACTGCTTAATGCTACCCTCTTTCATCTAAAGGCTTTTTTTTTTTATTAGCTCTGTTTTATTCTGTTTGGTCTTAGCTGGCGACACAACTAGCTGCAGACTTCTACAGCTGAAAACTTGATCCAGCTGTGTGCTTGTAGTGCATATAGAGGGCGGTGGCAGGTTTTCTATGTAGTGTGGGAAACTACGGATCATAATGATGAATTTCTCATCTTTGATAGATATAGAAATAGACATTTATATGTTTATTATTCCATTAAATTGAGTTGAGTTCAATCTTGCAGTGCCAATTCATGACTGCTATTTAAAGGAAACCTCATTAGACAAAGGATCCTATTCATAGTCCTTTAAATCCCTACAGACAGATTTAAATATAATTACATGCTCTTCAATTCGACCCCAGTTATAAAACGTTCTAGTTGAGATTATCGCAGCATTTGGTTGAAAAGGTTTTCCATCTGAGGACGTCCAGCTTAATTGTATCAAGTCACTTACTTTGCAGCAAATTCTCTTCCTATGACAATTCTGACGGTAAACAGCTGATTGCATCCGACCTGTCAGTTTGCAGCAACACCTCATGCTAAACATTAATGTGGGCAGAATTGAAACGAATCTTCGGCCAAACTTGGATCAGTGTGAACAGCCATTTTCTCCAACTGACTAGGGCAGATATGGTCTCATCCATCTGCTGTGCTTCACCCAAAAACTACTATAAGTACTAGGCGGCTGGATAGCTCAAGTGGTATGTTGCCTGACTTCCAATTGGAAGGTCATGGGTTCAGCATGCAGTGTGGGTCCTTAGGCAAGATCCTTTGCGCTGGCTACCTGTATGTTCCGTATGTACCTGGCAAATAAAGCTGATTTAATCTTAATCTTGTATTTATCACATCATCGTTTTTATTCTGTTGCAGGTAAAGAAGGACTCTGTGCTGTCCTGTGTTCTGGACACTGAGGCGGTGGCCTGGGATCGAGAGAAGAAGCAGATCCAACCCTTCCAAGTCCTCACCACTCGTAAGAGAAAGGTACGCAATAAAAGGGGAGGGGGAGATCAAAAATGTGTACTAGATGGTAATGAGAGAGGAAGGAAGGAGTGAAAAGGTTAAGAGGAGAAAAAAAAGACAGACTCAAAGGTTGAAGAGAGCGAGATAATGGGGTGAAATGATCCGACAGACCGGGTAAAAAACTGTTAGGAGACTGATGGGTCTGAGGCAGGAGAGTGAAATGGATCGAGCGGAGGAGCTACAGATTGGAAATGTCAGCAAGATGTTTATTCACTCCTGATCAGAGCGACGGCCTCTTTCCATTACACCCATCACGTTAGGCGGAATGGGCTCCCCTTCACCTCGTCTTTCCATGTACAAAAACAATGGCGCCTCGCTGAGCTTGGGAAGGGGAAATAAGCGCGCAGATGTGGCCAGCCTCATGATGGAAACGGCTGAAATTATTTATGCCGCTGATTTTCTTTTTGCTTGATACCCTTTTCCCAGTTATTATGCAATTATAATTATTGGTAATGATGGTTTGATGCACAACCTGGTTGTACGCCGCAGCCTCTGGTGCTTTTGCCGCCACAAGCTTGAGCCGAGATGAGGAACACGAGACCCTATACGCTCTAATTAAGCATCATTAATGAGTGGAGAGTAAAATGAATGAAAGGGAGGAGGGGCGGTGAAATCTGAGATTTAAATGGACCCTTTGGTTGTTGGTTTTTTTGTTGTTGGTTTTTTTGCATAGGCAAATAAATCTTACCCCCTGACGCTATTGCAGAGTTAAAAGTTGGGAGAAAAATCCTCGACAGTTGGTTTTGGAATTGTAAGTCTAACACAGCATTGCAGAAATATGCGTCAGAACCTGCTTTTTAGTCTGTAAACCTTGTATTTTCACACATTTTATAATCGTCTAATCAGATGGTAGATGAACAATGCCAAAGTTTTATAGGGAAAATATCTCAATTAATATGTTATTTCCTATAAAGAGGGTCTGCACAGACAAGTCTGACTTGTCCAGAATGCACAGCTCAAGTCTAAAGACCCGTTTTGGCCATAACTTATTAAAACGTACCATAAAACTCAAACACATTTTGAAAAAAAGAAATATATTCACATGTTTAAACATAAAATGCATTTTCAACCTCAATAAATGGTTATTAAAGCCACACTAAGTAACTTTTCTACCTTGATTAAAGATTTTCATAGCTTTTGTCCACTTGCATCTCGTTGAACGACGCCTCTATCATGGCACGAGGGGGTCTTTAACTGGCACCAAGCAACGTTGAGGCACAACTCTTTAGTACTGACTGCTTTACGGCATACGACACTTCCCCCTGTTTTTTATCGTCAACATCATCGTATGACATTGTTTCGCCACAATTGGATTCATCACCACATCACTATTCATCCTTCACACAGACACTGGAAACAGAACTGTACTTCAAGCCAACTGGAGGCGACAGGGAGATGGGGCTCATGGGAAATGCAGTCTTCCCTCCGGCAAAACACTACAGTTTCTATACACACTGGGCTGCCAAAATCTACCAAAACTAAAACTTCTTTAGCGTTGCTTTACTGTATTCTTCACCACTACTAATACAACAAGTATTATTCTGGCTAGATATTTGAAAAGCTATTGCTTCAATAGGTTTGTTTCATTTTTGTTTCCGCTGTTGATTCCGCTTCTTTAGTGATTTTATTATCGGACAACAGGAACATGTAGAGGAGGGCCTTTAATTATAACAAATTACACACAAAATCGAATTCGAGAATCCGTAAAATAATATTTGTTCGCTTTTAGTTATTTATTTGCAATAAATGTACATTTCTCACCTGTTACGCCTCTGTTTAGCTGCGAAAACTTGTATCTTCATTTGAAAATTTCTTTTGTTGCCATTTTAGAAAAGCTTCCTGCTTATTTCTTGATGCTACAAGTCCAAAAATGTAAAAGCACCTCTTTAAAGTTTCTTGTGGCATCCATCGATTCGCTAATTCCTAAGTTGTACAAGAACTAAATGCAACAGTCGGAGAAATCGATGACCAGATGTCTGAAGCAGGGGGTTCTGCAGAAGCGGTTAGCACTTCAATTTAGTGCAGAGGTCGAGGGAATTTTACAGCAGGGCAATGAAAGAAGCTCCTGTAATAAGTTGGGGTCCGGTGTACAAACTGGTAGGGGTGAGCATGATTGGAGCAAAGAAGATGAGGTACAAGAAAGGTGAGGAGCGGGAGATGGAGAAGAAGAGACAAGCAAAATAAGTGGAAGAGTCTGTGGTGCTTTTAAAAAGTGCAGAGGCGATGGGAATGCTCGGTGGGTAACTTTTAAGATGAACTTTCGACAAATCAAAGAGCTCTTTGTAACAAGTCCCAAGGTTGGAAGTAGAAATGTGTTGACGCCAAATTTCCATTTGCATGTTGTTGTTTTTTTATTAAGTTAAGTAAAAACGCTGTTTCTCTCCAGGATGTGGACGCCTCAGAGATCAAAGTCCAAGTGTGCGTGTACGCCTTTGACCTACTCTATCTCAACGGAGAGGTGAGGCCGAGCGATGATAATCTTACCCAGAGATCTCCCAATTGTTCCTGTTGTCTTTTTTTTTTTTTTCCCTTTCTTTTTTTTAAAGGGGTCCGTGCGTGGGAGCGCGTTTTGTTTGCCAGCTTGCACGCACGCGTGCGAGTAGCCCCGCCGAGATGCCAGCATCATCCTTGAATACCAATGAGCGTGCTACAGGAGGCAGTAACTGGATAATGATTGTAACGCTCATTGTAATTCCAACTGAGTGTGTCTTGATTGTGTGTCTGTCTGAGACTCTCGGCGTCTGAGAGGCGAGTCTGTTTCTTTCCCAGACCTAGTGTGCGTTGCAGATGGTGACTGTGACTGAGTGAATTGCTTTCCCGTCCTACTTGTGCCGATTTTTCTAAGTGAATTTCTTAAATCTGTTGAAAACAATGCTAATTAGCGGTTGCTCCCATCATCCACTACAATGCGAGTTCTCCCAAGTGGATTGAAGCCAAATTGCATCATTAAACGAGCTCCAATAACTCTTAAATCCCCCCCCCCTTTTCAGGGCTGTTTTCTCCTCTTAATTTGTGATTTATGCAAATGTTATCTTTTAATATTTCCTTAAGCCAAAGCTTTGTCTCATTGTCTTGTTTGCGTACTAATTGTTTTATTTGTTGTAATGTAGAATGTCATTTATCATCCAAGATTGCCACCTATGGACAAGGGGACTGAGTTTGACTGTGATGTTTTTACGCTACATATGGAAATCTACTTAATATAGAGCTAGAATTTTACTAAAGTTTTCTCTGGACCATAAAAGGAGGAAAAAATAAAACAAAAAAGTTTTGACATCTTTTGTGCATCTCTGCAGATATTACATGAGTACCGATTTAATAATTTTTTGATAAAGCAAATAACACTGTTTGGGAATGCAATCAGAAAAAAACGCTTAAAAACACGTAAAATGTGGCAACATTACAGATTAAACCCTCTATAAAATTGAATTAGTATAAAAAAAATATGTTCAACTATAATATCTGTGGATGAAACACAGAACTAGTCTCAAAGAACCCTGTAGGAAGGCGCTGTATGAAGTTCAGTCCCATTTGCTATTATTAGTTTATGGGGCAGATCTGAAACATCCAATATGGCCGACAAGCCACAGCTGCGGACCAACCCACTCAATCAGGTGTCTTTGTGTATATATATATATATACATATGTATATATATATATATATATATATATATATATATATATACATATGTATATATATATATGACTGTGCTCTGAAACATGTGTTTGTTATGCTGGCGCACAAGGTGATGATGCCGCTACGCGACGCGATGCACCAAACAAAAATAAATGATTTCAATTTTCTGCGAAAAACATACGAGATCATTAAAATCGGGCGAGTGTTAGCTGCCATTTATGCGGTCGATGTGCAGCTTTTTAAGAAAATTGTGCGCACGCCTTCTTCTTTTTTGGGGGGGATTTCCTGCTATACCAGGGTCGCATTTTTCTAGAGGGATTGTTTTAATAGCGGTAAGTTTGCAAATATGAAAACACTCCAAATCTAACAGAAACAATAGAACGAGCACGCAACTAAAGGCCGTGCTTGACTGAGTGTGATATTTTTATTTTTATGGCTACAGTCTCTTGGGAGGGTTTGCCACTAATTTAGTCTGTGGGGGGGTGAATACCTATTATGTGAGTTTTAATAGGAAATGTAGGATCTTCACCAGTTGCTGAATTAGTTTTATAAATTTCCTTCAAACCTTTTCAACCTACACAAAAAAGTAGGCAGTAGGCGTCATGTCGGTACCTATGTGGTGGCAGCATTTGCAGGTTTTCCGTAGAGTTTATGTTATTAATATCCAAACATGGCATGTAATGACACGGTCACACGCATCAAAGCAAGGCCGTGAATGAAAGCAGACTGGGAGCATGTCTCATGCGGACGGGTTGCTCTTAGTCTTCGCGTTGCATCAAAGCTTCCGTCAGTCAACCATAAAATCATGTTTAATGTTCTTTACGGTTCGCTAAAGAATCTCTTTTTTTGTTATGCTTGTTTTTTTTTCCTCTTTTAAATTTACTGCATGATATAATTGGTGCAGCAGTCTTGTCCCTTGTGTGGACCTTTAAAGAAGGAGGGTGCAACAGAAATCCGCTGTTGCACAACAGTAATTCTGTTCCTTGTCAGAAACGTACCACTAATATTTGTCTACAACCTTTAGCTCTTTGTCCCCAAACTCAAAATGGTTTAAAAACATTTTCAGTCGTTGTTCTGCCGACAGTAGAAACTACGACAGTGAAGCGTTTGGATGATCAAACCTCACATTGATGTTTGAAGGACACAAGTTCATCTGCATTTGTCCTTGTTTCGCAGTTGAAGAATCAAACTATTTGATAACAATTTAAAGGTATTATCAGGATTTGTTTTCAGGCTGTCTGGAGACCTTTAAATGCTTTTAAAACCGTTGGCTAAAAGTGAATCTCAGCTGACTTTGGGAGCAAGAGTAGAACATTTGTATGGTGCATATCTATTGTGCATATCTAGTGCCTGCATTTAAACTTAAAAGCCTGCCGGTAACATATCGGGTTTGAAAAATACTTTTACCTCAATGGTAAATTGATCAGAAAGAAAGTTTCCTCTGCTTTATTTTAGAGCAACCTCCATCACAACCAAGTACGTTTCTCCTGCTCATTGCGTCCTAAGAAGCAAAGGTCATAAATGACATGCTCCCACATGCAGCGAGAACGAACTCTGCAGAATGAGTTGTAATCTGAGCTCTTTCAACTCATAGTTATAATTGGTCAAATTGGCTTTGTTCTTAAACGTATTCAGGATTTTAGAACGGTTCATATTTTATACTTTTCCACTGCTGATATTACGTTATAGATGACCTTAAATAGTCCAAGACTGTAACTTACCATAACGGGACTAAATAACAGGTAAGCTATGCTGTTATTTGTGTCATGTTATGTGCGGGAAGCATGTTTATTCTCTCTACATTTGTAAACAACAATTCCGTATATTTTCCCACGTTCGTCGCAGAAACGTGTGTTTGTCCTGCTTGTTCAAGTGTTTTTCTGGCGGGGGGGGGGGGACTGATTAAAGATGCTTCATAAATAAATAAAATTTAGGTTTGAATTTTAAATGGCATGTTCTCTAGACTCTTACATTTTGATGAGTACCTCAGAAACCTGGGCCACAGGTTAGTAGAAAGCAATGGTTTATTTAAAGGGCACTTCCAAAAAAAATTGTATATAAAAAGTCAGTTTAATTTGTTTTAAAGTTTAAAATTAACTTCTCTTTTTTTTTCATGCTACCACAAAAAACATGAATTAAATGTTGTATTGGGGAGTCATTTTAGTAATTATGTTTTGGGATGGTGCAACGAAAGAGCAGATGTGCCGATAAAAACCCACATCTGTTTAGTTTGTGTGTCTTACGTTTCACTCTAGCGAAGCTCTGACAGGTCCGTCATATTTAAGACTTATTTGACACCATATTAGTTCATTTTTCGTAAACCCAAAATAGGAAATGCTTTTAAAAAACAGATGTGTAACAAACTAACTACCGTGTCTTGTGCGGATTTGTCTGCGTACGTGGGGCGCCTGGGTGTTTTGCATGTGCGCCCAAAGCTGGTGCATACAAGACCGTATTCTGAGAAAGTGCTTGTTTGTGCGTGCGTGGGCAGATAGTCGACGGCATTTCATCTTTGTCATCGAAAGCCTTCCAGCTATCAGGGGGAAACGGTTGTAATGATGCTGGGTTTCTTTTTTTTGTGCTTTTTTCCTAATGATGTTTGTGTTCCTGTCCCCCTTGCGCTCAGTCCCTGGTGCGACAGCCGCTGTGTCGGCGTCGGGAGCTGCTGAGAGAGAGCTTCACCGAGGTGGAGGGAGAGTTTCTGTTTTCCCGTTCCATCGACTCGCACGACACCGACGCCATCGCGGAGTTCCTGGAGCAGTCCGTTCGAGGTCTGTGAAAAGGAAGCAAACGTTTTTCTTTTTTTTCTTCTTCTCCTCGTGTCATCTTCCTGTTTGCGTTTGCTAGAGTTGTACTTGTTTACCAGTTTGTCGACCCTTTGCTCCCTGATTGTCTTTGCGTGTGCGTGTGCGCGCAAGACTTTCATTTCATTTGTGTCTTATACAGCGTCTGTGCGAGTATTTCCAAAGCAAAGCCAGACCTTGTGTCATATATTAAACATGTTGTCTGACTTTGTAATGGATAAAGGACCCGTTCTCCCTTGTGCAGATGAGTTATGTGGCCGTCCACGTCCGCGGCCTCTTTGTTTTCCAAAACCCGCTTGTTTCCCCTTTGAGACCCAGCAACACAAAAGCATTCCCGTATATCCAAACAGATAATCTCTTAATTTCCTCTCTGCACTTTCAGAGTCGTGTTTTGGTGCATTAATGCGTTTGTTTGTGCAGACTCCTGCGAGGGCCTGATGGTGAAGACACTGGAGAAGGACGCGACCTACGAGATTGCCAAGCGCTCTCACAACTGGCTCAAGGTGTGTGTACACCAAGATGAAATTTTTTATTTCTACAGGTAGAGTAAGCAGGAGGGCAGCAACTAAAATCGATTAATCTATTAAGCATCAATTAAAATGCGCACGCAAAACAAGGCTAACGATTGGCTGATTTCTTCTTCTACTGCTCCACCGGTAGATCAGAGTTGGATAGCTCATTACTGCCACACATTGACAGCAGATATAACAGATTGCATTTAAAGTAGTATTAATAACCAATTTTAAAAACCTTTTCCCTAGTGTTGATGTACCTCTGGGCAAGGCACTTAACCCCAAGCAGCCTACTAATCTGCTTATATGTGTATAATCTGTGTATTATCTATGCCTTGCTTTGTTAGCATGACTATAAAAAGGGCTATAAAAGCTAACGACTCGTTTTAAATCGCTTTTTTTTAAATGATACTTCCAGTTAAAGAAAGATTACCTGGACGGAGTGGGCGACACCGTGGACCTCTGCGTGATCGGCGCCTACCTTGGGAAGGGGAAAAGAACGGGCACATACGGCGGCTTCCTGCTGGCCTGCTATGATGAAGACAATGAGGAGTTTCAGTCAGTCTGCAAGGTAAGAAGATTCCTATGATGTTTCTTCAATATGGGGAAAAAAATAAATCCTAGTCTGCCTCACGTGCGACGCATAGGAAGTGGGAAGATTGGATTAGGACTTGTGTTTGCAGAGCAAGCGACTTTTGGATCAGACCTGACTTGGATAAATAATTGTGTTATGATACCCGAGGGCTTTGTGTGCACGTGTGTTCTATAATAATCCAGATCAATGGTTTCCCCTGTGTGTCACTTGACCCTGTTGGATTTCTGTAAGGTGTATATTTTTCAGCACTTTTCCCTTTTAAGAGTCGGTTTGGTCAATTTTAAATCAAATCTGTGCGTCTTGAGACTACGTGCCTCTCAAAAATGAATGATAGGCTTGTCGCGAAGCTTGCATGACCCCTGTAGTGTTTGAGATATAGAAAGCTCAAACCAGTGTGCACTGTCCTCTGAAATCCCCCTGTCTCCCTTTTTATTTTCCGTCTTTATCCCTAAAAGAGATTTAGTAAACCAGGGATGGACACACAACAGTATTTACACCACATCATTTTTCTTTGGGTTGAGGTGCCTCTGTGATACAAACACTGTTTGTATAATCCAACTTATTTATATACATACCAATACATTTTGCTTGAGGACAAAACGAAATGCAAATATATAAGACATAAATATGAGTACATCTGTGTTTTAAAGGAAGACACTGAGAGTTGAAGTCTGTCTAATAAGAAGGGTGGAGCAGGTTAAACGATTTCCGGGTTCCCACGCGTCCTGGAAAACCTGGAAAATGGCTGACCAATTTTCCAGTCATGGAACACACATGGAAAATGAGAAAAACAAGTAAAATGTCCTGGAAAAGCTTGAGTTGTCCTGGAAAATTATTTTTCCTCCCTTTGCTTCTCTCTGCCTTCAGGGTGAACCTAAACGGGTAAAACATTTTACGCATGTACGTCTGTTTTTAGTTGTCTTTAATGGGCAACATTGAGCTTCTAGCCGGCACAGCGCCCCACGTGAAGCTACCAACCAATCAAATTGCTTGTTCCCTTAGCGCAGTTCTGCTGCCCAGATTTTCCATATGAGTTTGTTTCTAGATTTACCGACTTTTCAGACTGTGGTCGCTGTCTCCTGTTGAGTGACAGAGATGTTTCCAAGCACTTTGTTGGGCGGGGGAGGGGGATCAAAACGGTTTATAGCATTTCTGCCCCCCAGCTCAGCTCTTATTTAAAATAAAATGATCCCCAAATAGCCATTTTCACACAGGTCACGGATTCTGATGGGGTATCACGATCTGTGACCCATCAGAATCGGTGACCCATGATTTTGGTGCTTACGCAGTTTACGTGAATAGTCTTCTTCTCGCTGGTCTTCAACACGTACATCCACAGGAATGTACGCTATCCCCACACTGTGGTCGCAGAATACGATGGGTCGCAGGATTTGGTGTAACACCGGCTCTGCGCACAGGCAAACCAGACGGCCGTATGGGGCGCCAACTACTGGAGGGGCGCAAAAAAATTCACCCCATAATGACCGGCTGACTGGCCTGAGAGAGCAGACCTCCGATTTTTCATGCAGTTTTTAGATACTTTGCAATGAAAGTAATTTAGACGCCAACATCCAAGTGAGATCTTATATATCCATCAGCTGTTTCGCAGATACGCTGGGTGGCCCGGCTGTATTGGGTCACGCAGAGGATTGTGGGATTGTTTCGGGGCAAACAATCCGGAGAGCTCTGTTTACATAGTTTTTTGAAGAAAGAAAAAATGGGTCGAGGCGACCACTGTGTACAAGTACCGATCCTATTCTGTCATACATGCATATCTAGAATTCAAGATTTTTAAGTTTTGTATTTAAGTAAAAGACCTAACAACTAAAACGGATTGGAGTTGTTAATCCGATGAGGTCATCACTGGCCCTGACTGATCAAGCAAATTGGCTGAGCATAAAATTTTGTTTTATTGTTACATCAACTGCAGCTGTCAGATTGTTGTTTTATGTTTGTTTTTGCAGACCTGTGACGAAGGATAAATGCACGGATGTTTCTTATAGTTATAGAATCACTGATTAGACTTACCTGAAAAAACAACCAGCAATAACAACAAAAACAGATAAAAGCATAAACCATAAAAATTAAGAGCAGTTAACACACTAAAGCAGAATAATGTATGTGAATAAGTAGATATAGGGATAAAGAAAAAAATTGATTTATAATTTATAGAAATTAGGTTTCCGCATAAATTGTAAAACATTTTTCAAGCAAAAGATTTAAAAAAGGAAAAGTTTTCTTTCGTTTTTTGCATTTGTATTTGTGAATAAATGGCTTCGAATGGTCTTTGTGGTTTCGTTCTCTCTCCCTATATCCATTCAAAATTAAATTACAGTTTAGAAAATTCCCCTAATTCAAAATAACTCCCCTTAATGTAATAACTTCTTCCCAATGATTTTATTAAACTGCATCCAGCAAAAAAGTCTGGACAAACATACATGTAAAAAATAAATCTTTTGCCTCATCAGATTAACAACTCCAATACTTTTTACTTGTTATATCTTTTACTTAAAATCTTGAATTCTAGATATTTATCCCTTGGTGACAGAATAAGATCTGTGCTTGTACACATTAGTCACATCGACCCATTTTTTCTTTCTTCAAAAACTATGTAAACAGAGCTCGCCGGATTGTTTGCCCCGAAACAATCCCACAATCCTCTGCGTGACCCAACATGGCGGCGCCGCCCAGTGTATCTGCGAAACGGCTTATGACTGAGATGCTCACCCCTTAGCCTAAATGAGGAAAGAGGGCAGTGAAAACTGGAGACTTGCATGTTCATTTCAGCAATGTTGTTGGCATAAATGAATGGGATTAAACGTGTCTAAATTAATAAGTAGAATAAGTATAAAGTGATAACCATACATTCATAATAGTAAGACACAACATAAAAGCCAGACTGAAAAGATGGCTTGCAATATTTCTGTCTGAGAGTTAGAAATAAATATATTTCATACTATGATCCTAGCTAGAGATATTAGTCATCAATCCTGAATCTTGTTTCTTAGATGACTAGAGTAACCTAATGAGTAATACTGGAATAACAAAATGTAGTTTAGCATCTAATGTGTGAAATAAGCAGTTAAGTGCCATGTGGTCCTGAAAAGGTCCTGGAAAATAATTTGGAGAAAAGAGTGGGAACCCTGGATTTAGGAGCTACAATTGAAAAAAGTCAGATCACATCTCTGGACCACCCTGGACTTTGGGGCCGCTTAACATAAATGAGGACTAGATGTAAGGGATCTACAGGCCACATAAGGCTGCGGGAGATCAAAGCGCCATACAGAAACCAACAATCAGAATCAATCCAAAAACAAACAAGTTAAGGCGCTAGGTTAGCCAGTGAAGGGGAGCCAGCACTGAGGTCACGTTTTCTTCTGTAGTCATAAGAGGCCGGCCCGGCTAATGCCAGGACGCAGTGTTAGAGTACTAAAGTTAGGGGGTAAAAACAAAACAACAATTAGCTTTCAATATCATTAAAAGAAAAAAATGTTTTCAGTTACCCAACTCTGATCTACCGGTGGAGCAGTAGAAGAAGATATCCACCAATCGTTAGCCTTGTTTTGGGTGCGCATTTTAATTGAGTCTTAATAGATTAATCAATTTTAGTTGCAGCCCTTCTGCTTACTCTACCTGTAGAAATAAAAATATTACGTCTTGGTATGCACACACCTTGAGCCAGTTGTGAGAGCGCTTGGCAATCTCGTAGGTCGCGTCCTTCTCCAGTGTCTTCACCATCAGGCCCTCGCAGGAATCTGCACATACAAACGCATTAATGCACCAAAATGAAACTGGAAACAAGATTTTTGTTCTCGGTACAAATCGTAGGGCTTTTTGAGTCGATTCCCAAGTCTAATTTAATCTCGGGAAAGGTAAATGTTTCGTAGCAAATAATCTTTTGTTTCAACTGAGACTTTTATGCAAAGGGAAAAAAAAATTTTTTTAGGAAAAAAAATCTTAACGATTTTGAAAGCTAGACCAATTTTTATTTTAAAGATTAACTTTTTTTAAATAGATCCTCCACACACTTTGTTTTCCTACTGAAACAGTACAGTAACCGAACAGCTTGGTGTAGCAACGATCTTACTGGCAAGCTTTCATTTCTCTTGTTTGAAATCCTGCTGCCGGCTAGTTTCCCCACACAGCAGCAGATTCTGGAGCAAAACCATCATCGCCGATCTGAAACTCTTATTAGCCCCCCAGCTAACCGTAAAGAAGCCTCAAGAGACCTGACTTGTAAGAATTTGCTGAATTTGGGTTTTATTCTCTTTTTTTTATTTATTATATATATTCTGCACATTGCATGTATTTTAAATATATATGTATGTGCGTGTGCGGCTAATGTGATCATTATTAATCTGCTGTTCTCTGCATTCTTTAATTAAAACATGCCCATTATTAGTCTGCGTTAGGTTTGAATCCTTTGGGTAATTGCTTAAAGGTTTCCTTAAAAAAACCCTGCTATATTCTACTTTCTTTCTTTTTTTGTCTTTTTATTTTAAATCATAGCCTCATGAGACAGATTCCCTATGGTGCATATTGTCATAAAACTATTATGTTAGGAAATCATTTAATCAGATTATTTTTTTTACTTAAAGGACAGATGGTGACCTCAGGCAGAGTATTGACTGTAGCTGTAGTTCTTTGATCTGTAATTGTATTTATAAAACCAAAGAAAAACGGGCGTTAGCCGTCTGAATATCTCACAGAGACAGTCGTATCGATTAAATCAAGAAGGACGTTTCTCCGCCGGACACGTAAGCTGGACGACAGGAACGCGCAGCTGAAACTGCGTAAACATGTCATTTGTCTCCGCCGCGTTGCGTCCCAGCGGCCCAGCAGTCGTCCTGAGCTTTCGCCGCGCGACTGCAGCAATCCACTGCTGCGGTGTGTGCAGCATTTCATCATCTCCTTTTACTCCCTCAACGCTGGGGCGTGAAGCAGAGGCAGAACAAAAGAAATGAGAGTCAGGATGATGCGTTAGCATTTGACTCTTCATTTCTCTCTTCCCCTGCAGATCACAGTTATTCTCACGTCCTCTCTAAAAGATTCAGAGCCAGTGTGAAGGTTGGAATAGAAATCTGCACTCAGTCTGAAATGTGGACTTATAGATCCGGCTAATATTACTCTTATGAAGACAATCTTTGTGAAACGCTGTCATTTAATCTGTTCCCCTTAGACCTTTGTCACGTGTGGAGGCAGAACCGAACTTATTTGTTTCTATTTTAACAGTTGGGTTGTCACCCACCTCATTAAATGCTGGTGTGCAAAGTAGGAATATAAAACGTTGTTACTTGTTTGTTTAGCAGGCCGGTATGACACACAGCAACCAACTTTTCTGTAAAAAAAAAAATTAACACTTTAAGAAATAGTTGCAGGGCTGAGTGCAATTATTTAAGAACAAAATGAAATCAGAGGAATAAAAATACAATTGACCCTTTTTTCACATGTGAAGGGAAGGTGACTGAAATTCTTTGAGTTCCCTGTTTTTCTAAGATAGTGATGAATTTGTTATATTTTCCAGTTTTAGGTTATAATGGGGATTCAATTTTTGTTTTCCCAGACTCTTTATTCAACTCTAATCTCATACAAAACATCCATAGTGCTTGACATAGATGACTTTCAATCAATTCGGCCCTTTATCGGATTATATTCCCACTTTCTAACGCATTTATTTCCATGCCACCAAACGGTTGACGTCATGTCTACGTACGGATCTGTGTTTGTTTTTTCTTTACATTTAAGTGGTTTCAAGAATAATTTTTGGGAAAAATAATCCTCATGGCAAATTATTAAACTCTGAACAATTCCTGCACCAATGACATTATTAGCTCATCGCCTATGCTGGCAGAACCAAGTTATTGACCTCCTGCTGGCGAAATGAAGGAAATTATGAAACATTTTCCCACAGGGTACATATTGATTCAGATTTGAAATGGGTCACTCTCCTGTCGCCAACATTGTTGCGCCTCCCAGAATGTTGCAGTAAAAACATACACAGGGTTTCTAAAGCGTTCGAGCACAACTCTTTTCAAATTCCTAAATTTACTCGGGGTCGGTAAAGATATCCTTTTGAATCGTAGAACCGCTGCGTTCTGCTGCAGCTAGGTCCTATGGTTTTTTACTCCCGTAGTCCGTGGTAATGGCTCACAGTCAAACAGCACTATTGATTGGATTAAGCTGCTGGAGGAATTTGATTATCAGTTCAACCAAACAAACAAGTCCTTATAATTGGCTCCAGTGAAGGAGATGTTGGGTTCCCACTCCTAACAAACTGTACCACAGCTGGCTCGCTCTGAGAACGGATAAATAATGCATAAAGGTCCCACGGCTGAATTAAACACCTCTAAACCTTGAATGCCGCCTCGCTCTCGCACAGTCAAACTTCTCACGGTCACTTGCAGAATACATCTGCTGGTGAGTATATGCTAAATTTTCATGACATGCCCGTGCTTTTTTCTTTTCTCCCCCTTCCCCTTTTCCCACTGCGTGTGTCATCCTTTTTAGGTGTTTACTGGTGTCTCGGCGAGTTCAAATCCTTTGAGAAGCGACATGAGACTTTAGGCGAATCAGGCAGACAAGATGCTGGAGTTGTGGGGGGATTTGCTCGCCTTTCTGTGTTCTGCCTCCTGCTGCCAAATGTCTGCTGTCGCCCCACGAGGGAATGTGTGCATGTCTGCGTGCGTGCCTCTGATCTCTTCTCATCTCCTTGCAGATCGGGACAGGCTTTAAGGATGAAGATCTGGAGCAGCATTACAAGTTTTTAAAGGTAATGTGGAGCTGCAGGAGTGCTGAAGTGAATAACTTGACTGAACATGTTCAGGACGGTTTACCTTTTATTGTCCTGATATCATAACCACCCACCATAAAATGTGTGTGGAGAGAATTGAATTTGAGGGTTGATCTGATCTAGCTTGGCTGGAAATCAGATACTTTCAAGTCAATTCAGGTCAATTACTCAGATTTGTGTTCAGTTACACAATAGTCCAGTTCGATTAAACCTAAAAACAAAAAAAAAAGAGTTAAATTAGTTACCAAAAATGCAACTAAAATCTCAAATCAGAGGAGGAGTTGTAACGGAGGCCATCTTTCCCTGGTTTTCTTCCTGCCTTTTAAAGAGTGAATGCAAAAGCACATGAGAAGGATTAGCTGTGCTTTAAACAATAACTGATGCTCTCATCAAGGACATGCTATTGGGAAATATTCTCTACCTGTGTGCTACCAGACATCCTTCCTGCCCACAGCTCGCCATCATCAATGACCATTTGAAAATACTTGTGTGACGGGAGTTATCGCATTTGTTTTTCTGTCGGATAGGTAAAGGATTTTTTTATTTGAACCGTAAAACATAAAAGTCATGCCTAGACGATCATACGGAGTAGTTGATTTTGCAGCATTCCATGATTAAAGCATGGAAACAGTGGAATGGAGCAGGTATAAACAAAATAAACCTCCAGCACAAGTAACGTTCAGCAAAAGTGACCATCTTTAAACACTAGACTTTCAGCCAAGAGGAAAGGGAGGAGGACCATGGGGAAAGAAAAGTGCAGAAGCTCCAGACCAACAATGTTTTTTATTGAAAAGATGCATAAATTATCCCTAAGCCTGCAAAAATGAGCTGTAAAGGAATTTATGCAGTAAATGGATAACTTTCTATAGAAGAGCTGACCCATGTGCACTTTCTATATGAAAGGAAAAAAACAGTGGACAACATTGTTAAAAGAAGTAAATCAATCGATTGGTCTATGCTGGAAAGAGTCCCAATCAAGCAGAAGAACTGAGTCCGGTTTACGGTCTATGTTAATTATTGCACACTTAAAGACATCAAAAGCTGCCCAGGGGGCTTTATAAGGTGAGGAGTCACAGGTAAATGCTAAATTATTGAACCAGCTATGGGGAAGAAAACACAATGAATGACCATTGTTATTTGGGTTCATTCATTACGCCAGTAACTTCGTCCAGGAAAGACGCAACCAAACCGCAATGACAGGTTTGTGAAAGTAAATACATAAACATTTACACAAACTGTAATAGAGCAGTCAATGGGTGCATATAAGAACATGAGAAACACTACACCTAGTTAATGGCTGCAGAGGCTCTTTCTGGTAAGTTGACACAACTAAACACAGAAGCACTGAGCCAACATAAGAGTACATAACATAAGAGTAGTTATCGTTAATAGCTTCAATAACCTTTATTTTATTTCCTTAGAAGAGGCATAGCTAAGCATGGAAATGCATGGGGCTGCTATGCAAGATTTGAAAATCTATAAATTACTCCTGCTTCACCACTTAAAGAACGCAGCATTGAGGAAAACGCAGGGGGCGTTTTTCTTCTATTTTAATTTACATTAGAAGACGATGTTTTCAAAGCGGCAGAGCAGCAGTATTTTAAGTAGTTGTCTACTGCTCTCTGACAGTGATAGCTGTTGAAAGAGTCTGACTTCGTTTGACTCCATTCGTCAGCTTATTTCATAATAAGCAGCAGAGAACGCAGCGGTTTGCTTAACTCCAAACACAACCATCATTTAAGGATTAGATATTTTGGTATCCGTGTCATAAACCGCTGCTCTGTGCAGAACAACTTCACAGAAGTGGTGGCTTTTTTTTTTTCCTTCTTCCTCGAACCGATAAAGCCGGTACTGTGGTGGTTTGTAGTGAAAGTGATGGATGGTGAACTAAAGCGAGCCGGCGGTGTGGCCGTGCTGCTCTCGTTGCGGTGACTCTGCAGGCCAATAGGACGCTCGGCGGGGAGACAATTGGCTTGTTTACGCGGCTCTGAGTGGCGAGGGGCTGTGTTAAAATGAGGACTGCACTGAACCCTCACGTCTCTACGTAGATGCTGAATTTTGATACAGATGGAGGGGTTTAAACCAATAAACATCGAGTAAAAGGAAACCAGGTTGCTCTGCGTTTCCTGGGCTTGGGTGAAAAAGCTGCTTCTATCAAATATCCCTCTGCAGGTTTATATAAAGTCTTGTGTTATAGTTTCTACACTATTGAGTGATCATGATTGATCGTTCTTAAGAAAAATGTTTTTCTTCGTGATAATTTAAAATAATCCCCAATTACTAGTTAGGCCTTTAACTAAAATCAGCCATTTTGAATTTTGAATTAACTGAATTTCCTTATTAATGGGTGTTTGATTTCTTTTCTATCGGTGAAGGCAGACTCTTTTTCTCTGTCTGCTGTCCTCCCCTTGTCTGCTCTGCTTCCACTCTGAGTTTTTGTCTCATAACTTCCAAATTATAAATTAGGGATCTGGTCAGCTGATCTCTCAATGCTTTTAATCAAATTTTCTGAATGGGAAGGGAGGGTAAAGGGGAACTCTCCTTTCCAGAAGATGTGTACACAATCAAATTTCTGAAGTTTGGAGTCTGTTGTTACCTGGCATATCAACAAATTTGGAGAACGCCGGCAGCTGTTCTGGCCATTGTGACGCTGCCCGGGTGGTGTGAAGGGACCTCCAGAGAGGTCAATGCTCAGATTGAGATGTTCTGGGCAGTTGGTCACTCAGATTGCTGGCTATTTTGGATTTCGCCATAGAGTAGATCCAGCTAGAGGACTGTAGCCACCGCTCCTCTGCATCAAACGGCATCGTCTGAGTTTGCGTTCAGATAGAACCACAGAACCACACACACACTGTTTTATAGTTACCTCCTCTAACCCCCCTATAGCTTAGAAGAAAACCAATGTAATTTAGGGGACTTTGTTTTGATTCAGCAAATAACTAACAAACACTACCAATAAAATTAAGTCAATAGTTTTCATAACAGATAACAAAATAATCTGCACCGATGCATTTAAGCACATGTCCCTGCTAACATTTACCAGATGGGGTTAAGGTAGAAAAAATATATTTGAAGAAAACACACAAACCAAACTTATTTGTTTGTTGCCAGCAGGGATGATGGACATAGTGTTTTCATCGTGTTAACAGCTTGTAGGAAGAAGCTGGGTAACACCCTGCAGGACCTGCAGCAGATGCTTGTGTGGCTTCTCCCAGACGGCTGGAGGATGAGGGAGGGGGGGGGGGGCATCGTGCTGCGAGAAGGATGGTAACCGTCCTTAAAGTTGGCCGTGGCTCTTAGAATGCAGCCCTGACTCCTTGCTATCTAGCTGCTGCTGCTGCTGCTCAAAGCACTGCTGTTAACCAAACCAGGAGGTGGGGCAGGAGGTTGAGATATTTTCAATGGTGCAGCTGAAAGCCATCTGCCTCTCTGGAGAGAAACAAACCTCTCCATCTGAGCTCTTAAACCAGTCACTGCTGGTAAAGACTAGAAAAATCATCTTTGTTTATCTAATGTAAAATCTTCCAGATTAATTCCCTTTGTGGGGATAAACACTTAAAACCCATTTTAAATACGTTGGTTGATAAATTCTCTTCAAATTGATTCTAAAAAACATTGTTGATCAAAAACAAAAAATTAGTGGATTGTTTTTTCAGTGCTGAATGAATGAATAAAAAATAAAAAAACACTACTGTATGCGCCCAATGTTAATATGTCAACTTTGTTGCTTTAATGCACAGCGTAATTATTATATTCCTGCAGGCGCGGGGAACACACGCGCCACCTTAACAGAGTACTCGACCTATTTAGTGAGGTTTTTATTTCAAACAAACGTGCATATATGCCTTAAACTGACCTGAAGCATCGACAGACTTTCTGGGAGGCAGACGGAGCCAAACCACTTTCATTAAACAACACGTTTTCCTGAAAAGAGATCAGGCGACATGCTTTAATTGTAAATGCACGCATGTGACACCGCCCAAGTAATTGAGGTGAAAAATTTGTTTCTATTAATACTGGAAGACACTTGATGTATAAAAAAAAGAAGAAGAAAGATTCTACAAAAAAACACATTCCACAACAAGCTCAGCCTGAGCTGGTCATACAAAACACGTGGAAATGCATGCCGACACAGCCAAGCGTGGTCAACTATTGAAGAATGCTTAATCAACAAGGTGTGTGTGTAACAGCCTGTACAGTCAAAGAGGACAGCTGGGTAAAACCCCCCGAAGTAACAAAAGGCTTTCTCGCATATATCTTGCTTCCATCGATTTAAGTGATTTAAAAAAAAACAGAAGGAAAAGATCCATAAAATGGACAGTTGGTAGTCATTTAAACAATCACCAAGTTTTATTTAGGAGTGCAATCTTTGCCTGTAGGAAGCCTCACGCATTAATCAACGCAGGTGGAGATGAGTGCGTTCTGATTTCTGTTTCTTTTATTTTTACGTTTGTTTACAAAGAAAAACAATTACAGAGGAAAGTGTTTATTTGGTAATATTTTGTTTCTTTTTCTTACTCGTAAGTATGAATGTCCGATGTTTCAGTCTACCGATATTGACCTGATAATATATCAGCATGAATTATGCAGACTTTTATTAATTTTGAAGTTTGGGGTGTTTGAAAAGGCTCGATTAAGCAATATTACTCGGAGAAAAATAGTTACATGAAGCCAACGGTAGAAAAACCTCCATTTAGTATTAACTGGTTGTTTACATAATTAACACACTTTCTTCAGAGAAAGAATGTTTTACAATTGAATACAAGAAATGACAAGTTATTACATAGTGGCATGGATCAAACGCTGGAACAGACTTCTACTGATGAAATGCTGCTAAATAAAGGCCAATATTATCTGATATATATAAATATATATATATATATTTTTTTTTTTTTTTTTTTGGGCTCATATTAGACCAATGTTTTATAATGGGATCGGGAAAATCCTACTTGATAACCTCAATGGCTTGTTTTGACCCCCTTTTTTTTTTTTGTTTAAGAATTTTAAAATAAACCAGTTGGCCCTCAGTTTAACGTGAAATTCGATCTGGATGTTTGTGTAGTTTTAATGATTTTTCTAATGTTTAGATGTAATATTTTAGAAGTGCCTTACATGATAACAAAAAAACCCACTATAGCAACTAATGGGGAAAGCAATTAATCCTCAAACCCTATATCAACATCAGTAAGCAGGCATTAACAATGGAATAACATCAAGAAATTAGCCAGGGTAATCATTACCAGATAATAAATTTAGATTTAAATTAATTCCAGTATTTAATATTCTATTGCAACGCAGACTTGATTTAAAGGAATTTTGTGTTTCGGAAGTTTTATATATTTCGGAAAGTTTTTTTTCCAGCTTAGAGCACAAACACAGAAATAAATACAACACAAAAACCAAATCCTGTCTTTTCTCATTTGGTTCTGCAGTCCTGTACAGCAACAAAAACAGGTTTTAGGTTTTCTCTGACCTCCATAGCAAAAACACTCATAAAAGGTGGCTCTTTTGGTTCGCTTTGCTTATTTATTTATTTATTTTTTTAGTTATTTCATATAGAATCTGTCACATTGAACCAAGAAAGTCTTCGGTTTTGCACTTTAAACTTAAGTCCGTGGTGTGTAAGAACGGCCAATTTCACCTCTTTGTTGGGTTAGAACAAGTAAGTGTGAATGTCAGCTTCATTTATCGTTATCCGTCGGACGCCACGGTGCTGCTGTAAGAACTTCTACCGTTCAGCATGAAAAGGTCTCGCACACATCGGGGGTCTCTCACTATAAAGAGTTGTGTTCTTTCTGACTTTTTTCCCCTCCACATTTACGAGTCATTTGTAAGAGTGTTCATCACTTGTAAGGCAGCACAATATATTACATAGTACAAAGCATCATATCACCATGCAAAGTATCAAAAGTGTACGAATGTAGTGGTTTGTGGACCACTGTATATCAGTTATTAATCTTGTCACTAAAAAGGTTACATTGTGACAATACACTGAGCGATTCAGGACGGCCATATTTCAAAATCGTGAACATAATTGTGGCTAGAATTAACTGCAACATTTTTGTAGTTCTTTTTTTGGGACTGTGCTAAATCCCAAGCGAATTGTTTGAACGACATTAGATTTAACGTCAATTCCTGCGGGAAAATTTTGAATTAGAGGGGGATGGATTTGAATGTTTATAAAGTTCATGCAAATGTTGGCGTTAACTTTAGATCTTTGTGAACAAGATGCTTCATATCAAAAGTATTGTGACGATAGAAAGGCAACGTCACAGTGTTGAGTTTTGCTAATATCACACATTAACAATTTTGTAGGTTTAAAAATTGTTTGGTTTCCTGCAAGCGGAAAAATAAAACAGGTCTTTAAACTCTGCATAACCGACTTACTGTAAGAAATCTCTGCAACATTCTGTCCCTTATGGTTATCAGTTTGTATTACAGAGTTCCTTAGTGTTAAGCCTGCTGATCAAAAATGATCCTGTGTATGGCGGGACCAGCGCTCTCCAAAACAAACCCAACTGTCCCCAGAGAGTTTGCTGCTTTCATTTTTCCAGAGTTGAGGTTGTAGTTGTAATAAACGGTGTTGCATTGGAATAATGAAAGCTGTTGTGGTGAATCATGTGCAAGTAATGAAGTGAACTTACGACAATCAGTCGCAACTTTTAATAAGGCTGCACACGGGCCAGCTCATGCATCGTAATTTGTTGTGTGTTGGAGCGTTGGACCTTGACTTCCAGCAGTATAAATAATGTGACTTCAATGCTTTGCGGTTAATAAGACCATAGCAGAATATGGATAATGGTAGAGTCAGATTTTCCTGAAAACGGGGCGGTTTTAATCTGCAACAAGGTCAGGCGGCTGCTTATGCAACAGCTTGGTGGAGAGGGGAGCTCTCCGTTAGAAATACCTCCCTAGTTTTAGATGGGAGGGGATGTTTTTGATTGCTACCCCTATGTAGCTAAACCTTTGAGACTCCGCTTCGCCTCTTAGGAAATAGATAATAAATAAAGCTTTTAAACACGTTTTAGTTCTGGATAACCATTGACATAGGAAACGCGGCCAAATATTTCAATTTTCCATCTCCTTGTGCTTAATTTTTTATCCAACCATTGATTCATTCAATTTTCTCTCTTATGTAGTTGCTCGTATTTTTTTTTTTCAGGCGTACATCCATCGAATCTTTCATCCATACATCCATACATCCATCCACCCCTCTCTCTCCATCTTTTCTATTTCATCTCTTTATCCATTTTCCCGGTTTATCCTTCACTCATCCATCTGCCTACTAGTGTCTGTCTATCCATTTATCACTGTTGTCCTTAACTATATACATCCAACCACCAATTTGTTTGTCACATTCATCCATCCACGGCCCCCCCATACCTTTTTTTGTGCCCAATCCTCCATAAAACCATCAGTTTATCTCTATTTATCTTTCCCCCTATTCCTCCATAGAGTTTTCTTCCTTTTATAAGTTTTCTTTGTATGTCATTAAGTCCTTTCATCCATCCAGGTTTTTATTTTTTTTACCCTGATCTCTACATCCACAAATTTACGCTGGACTAAAGTTTAGAAATTAGAAATCCGGAGACGGGAGTGGAATAAACCAACATGGGTTTAACATTCATAAATGTGGATGTTTTTCAGGAGCACATCCTGCCCAAACCGCGCCCCTACTACCGGGTTGACCAGTCGGCTGAGCCGGACGTGTGGCTGGACGCCGTGCAGGTCTGGGAGGTGAAGTGCGCCGACCTCTCTCTGTCGCCCGTCTACAAGGCCGCCTTGGGAATGGTCAGTTCGCCACAAGCTGTTTTTGGTTTCATGCAAGAAAGTTTTGCTACTCTTATATAGAGAATGTAATAAAACTTTGCTATTTTACTTAAACTGTAAAAATGTGCTCAGAAACCTGGTGCCTAAAACAGCAAATTACATTTACACAAAACAAAGCGGTGAATCTTGCCTGCAAGGTTTTTTGAAATGGTAAAATACCTAAATGTGTGTCTTCAGGTGGATGCGGAAAAGGGCATTTCTCTGCGGTTCCCTCGTTTCCTTCGGATCAGAGATGACAAAAAGCCCGAGGACGCCACCACTGGAGCTCAGGTACATTACAATGATCACATTAACTAGAAAACCAGCCATGCATTAAAGCACAAAGTTACTCGACCGAACACGCAAAACCTTACAGCACCGAGGCAGAAGGTGAAACACGTCGACCTTCTGCAAGCCAAAAAATGACTCCAACCAACTCGAAAAAACAAAGTACAACTCAGTCATGCTTGTTTGGATCTCTTAAAGCGTCACGGCAACACGGCGCATCATCATTAATATCCTCATGGTCACTTCACAAAAGCCGTCCTGTAAAATTTCAAGGGTGAACAGCAGCGCAAGGACGATGTGTTATTCTGTTTTTATACACTAGCATGAGTTTCTATGCGAGGCTCCGGCAGCAGTTTCATCCGTGTGCATGTTTACCGGTGAATGAAAGCTGCAGCCATAGATTCAGACCAATGTATAATAGTTTAAATCAAAATCCTACTCCCTCAGACATTTTTGCATGCGATAACATTACACAACCACAAACTTTCAAGTATTTTACTGGGATTTTATGTGATTAATATGTATATTTGTCAAGTGAAAGCCCTAATCAGAAGTCATCATATTAGTAAATAAAGCCCACCTGTTCACAGTGTATATGAAGCTTCTTTAAAAGCGTCATGTGACTGAGCGAACAGCCTCACAAGACCCACAAAACAGATCGTACCCCAGAAGTTTAAAACCTTGGAGAAGGTTCAAGCAGCTTAATCCTGATAGTTTCTCTTCTCCATCTATTACTTATTAATATGAAGTTAATTGTTTTTTTTTTAGGCCCGAACTGTCTATTAGAAGGTTTTTACCATGCAAATACTCGTTCTTTATGCAGCAACTTGCTTCCACTTATCAACCAACAACAGTACAAAATCTTTATTAAGAGACGTAGTATTCGATGTTTTTGTAAAAGCAAGATTTATCTTATCATTATAGTGTGGACCTCGGAAAGAACGGGGATGCTTAAGTAAACAAAGGAGGTTCACAAAAGCGTGAAGACATGACGAGATCCTTCCTAATTCTGCATATAACCAATTATCTCAAACCTTTATTTTATACTTTTAGGCTACGGCAACTTTTAATTTTGTTCACACATCCAAAGAGGACGTTGCCACAGTACAGCATTTAATAGCTGTTGTTTTAAAACGGCAGGCATCATAACTTTATCCAGGCAAAAAAAATTGCTACCAACTGATTCCTCGAGTCACTCTGTTACTTACAAAGTCAGGAAGAAAGCACGGTTTGCTAACTGAGAGCAGAACCGCCACAGCTTCACAGGGAAATAAGCCATCTGACACGGCGTCAGACTATTTTGATGCTGTCTGATTTTTATCTCGTTCGATTTGGGCGAGAAATCCATAAGAATTAAAAGTGTATTTACAGCCCTGACCAAAGTTGTCCTTGATTTACAAAGTGAAGACCAAAGATCCAATACCTCATTGGTGAATTCAAGCCGCTCCCAACCGTTTTACATTGCAAAACAACGTGTGATTTGAATTTTTAGTGGGGAGACGTGTTGGTTTGGTTTCGGGGATCAAGGTGAAACTTCGTCAGCATCTAAATGCACGGCTGCATCTGTAGAAGTCAGAATGTCATTGAAAATGTAGAATCATTCCCACAGTGACGACACAAACGCCGGCAAAATACTAACTTACAAGACTTTCAGTCTGTATACTCTATACTAAGTATGGGCTCTAGGATGCATTACTGCATCAGTGCGGCATAGTATGGAACCGATCAGCCTCTGTCTAGGCTAAGGTTTTTACGGACGCCCAGATAACCTTTAATAGCGGCCTTCATGTCAAAAAGTACTTTACATCCAGGTAAGACTTAGCCGATGTAATGGATACATCTGTCTGGCACCTCATCATAAGCTGCACTAGTGCCTGCTGCTTGTGCAACATACCACACTTTTACTTCCTCCACAATTTCCATTACTTTGCTTTGAAAATGCTACATTAAAATATTCTGCAAATCTGAATAAGCACTGATCATCAACAGTAACAGAAATAAACACCATAAACTTTGTTTGTAATAAATCTAAGTCATAGATTTTGAGTTCTATTATCTAGTTTAATGCGACGCCCCTTTAGAAACATTTTGCATTGAAGCACAGGATTTTCCAATGAAACATCCAAGTTGGATGAAATTAGGGGAACCTGAGCCAGAACATGTTGGACCCCGTTGGGTTTCAGGCGGAGAATCAAAGCTTCACCTTGATCCCCGTGTTGCGGAAATAATGCGATGTTTTGATTGTTTTCCTCTTCTCCGAGCCACCCCACGGCGCGCAACATTATTCAATGTCCCACCCCCTCACCTCTAGAACTAAACCCTCATAAATGAGCACAACCTCCGTCTCCCAGTCGGCAGCTCGGAGTCACCGGCTTCAAAGCCCAGGATATGAATAATCAGTGTTATTTTTAGCTGTTCCTCTTCACGTTACTGACCTGACTTCACGATACTCTCCTGGTTTCATTCTTCCTCTCCTTCCATGTATCTGAATGTTGCTCCTCCTCTTGCATCCCCTGCAGATCGCTGATTTGTACAAGAAACAGCAGCAGATTCAGAATCAAGGCGAGAAAGCTGACCCGGAGGACTACTAATGATTCTCCACAGTCACCGGCAGGAAATAAACGATGCAAAACTCAGTGTAATTGTAAATATTTTCTCCGTTTTTTTTCTTTTGTATTGTTGAATCAAAATAAAGCCCTCTACCAGTTTTAAGCTCGCTGTAATTTGTTATCGATTTATCGCGACTGCGTGTTCACTCATCACGCTTTCGCTTTTGAAGGCGAAAAATTCCCTAAACGTCTTCTGTGCATGCCGTTCACATAAATCCCCGAACCGTCATCGACTCGGCACTTACAGCTCCTAATAGATCTGTATCTGAAATTCACATTGCTGAAACATGCAGTTGGCATACCAACACCTTCCACCCGGCCCGGCTTGTTTTCTAGCAGCAAAATAAATAAAAAATAAGCACAATCGACGTGTATCGGAAATAGGACAAGCCAAGGAGATTTCCAACTGCCCAGAAAGGTTATTAGGAGCGGGAATGGATGCAGAGCTGACAGTCGCTCAAATGACGGGACAAAAGAGAAGCTCCGACAGCGAGCATAGGATGATGGAAATCTACTAACTGTCCAGCCTGAATCAATCATGGACGTGAGGAAAGGGACAGGAGGGGGGGCTGTGTGAGAGCCCAGGACGTGTGATTATGATTCTGAGAGGAGTTCTCAGTCGGATGATATCATCTGAGAAGAAGTGCGGTGCGCTTGTGGCAAACTGAAATGGGGTTTGTTTTGATTCCGTCTCATGTGAGGACGTCAGAATGGCTTTTACTGTATTTATTTATTTATTTTTGCAGAACTGGCGTCTTTGCTAGAAACTGATTTCCAACTAAAATTGTGTGCTCTTGTGTGGGAGTTTTGTTTAGTCCACAGGTATTCACCAAGCTAGGACAACAGCTGCAAGGGAGCACTGTGCGGAAATGTCGGACGTAAAAATAAACCGCAAGCATCTGTACCGGCTGCAATTAAAGTTATCACGGCTGTGCCAGATGTAACGTTTCTGACATGAGAAATATTACTACCATAGGAAAATGCAGCTAAAGCTCAGAAGCTCTACATTAAGCTCATCATGAAGTCTTAATTTTTTTTATTTTCATTGATGAAATATATTTATATATATATATGTATGTATGTATGTATGTATATGTATGTATGTATATGTATGTATGTATATATATGTATATATGTATATATATATATGTATATATGTATATATATATATGTATATATATATATATGTATATATGTATATATATATATGTATATATATATATGTATATATATATATGTATATATATATAT